>JAYESA010000011.1:94514106-95074106 GCA_036927795.1 Iris macrosiphon | reverse complement strand
ATCAGGACGAAAATCTCTACCTTCTACAATAGGGTCAATTTCTTCTAATAAAGAAGAAGTCAATAAAATTGAAATTACAGATGATGCAATATCACATCCTTTATATAAGGAAAAAAGCAAAATAGACTCTCCGACAATGTCAAAAATGGAATTTACTTCTATTTAATGGGATTAAAGATCAACCAAGAAATTCGGGACATTCTCAATAGAATGTACTATGAAAACGACAAATTTGTGGTATGGTTTGAAAAAACCTATCATACTAAAAAGAGATATGAATTTAAGGATGAATATTACAATCATCTAGAAAAGAAGAGAAGAATAGTACCCTTCGTTGATTAGTTTGTCCAAAATATGTGGACACAGAATTAACACAAATAAATGTGTTAGAGGAACATTATAAGATTTGGAATACTGATACATGATCAAATAGCGGTACAACTAGATCAATATACCCACCAAATGAGTCAATTAAACTCACTGTTAAAAATATAACAAACAAAATTGATGCTGTTTCATTTGCCAAAATTATTGACAGTAAGGAAACAATTATTACATAATTACAAAAAGCTTTACGGCAGAATAATTACACTAATGTGTTTATCCAAGTCATGGGTCAACAATTGACTAGGATCAAAACTGCCTTGGAAAAATTATTACATAAACTTGATAAAATAAAGCATATAGATCCTTCTGGGAAAAACTCTTTCAAAGAGACTTCTAATATCTCTCTAAAACCTCCTCCTGAGGTAAGGGTTTAAAGTTACTAAACCCCATAAGTTACAAAGGAAGACATAAAAGAGCTAATAGCTCAGTTCAAAAGAAGTAATCTTCAGACTATTAATGCTGAAGAAATAGAATTACAAGAGCTAATAGCTCAAGCAAAGAAAATTTTTTCTACTATTAGTGACAATACTAATAGAAATAAAACTACTATTAATAATCTCAATAAGAGTATTCAAGTTATTAATGGACATTCTTCAAATACTTCTGAAATATCAGAAGAAGATCAACAAACTGAGGATCCAATAGAGGATGGAATTTATCCACAGCAGATTGAAGATCTTCAAAAATCTTTTGTTGAATCTAAAATAAATAATTCCCAAATTCAGGCGGTTAAATATGGTAAACCTAACCTGATGAAATATTATTATCAAAGACCTACTCCCACTGATGTATTATTTGAAGAAAATGATACTATAGTACATAATCATTATAGTGGGGGAGAGATCTATGAATGAAACATAAATGGTCTTACAGATAAAAAAATTCATGATCAATTACATAGAATGATGATGTATTCCAATATTGCTAAACCTAACCTGATAAAATATTATTATCAAAGACCTACTCCCACTAATGTATTATTTGAAGAAAATGATACTATAGTACATAATCATTATAGTGGGGGAGAGATCTATGAATGGAACATAAATGGTCTTACAGATAAAAAAATTCATGATCAATTACATAGAATGATGATGTATTCCAATGTTGCTAAAGCCGTTGGAAACAATGATAAAAAAATTGCACAATTTATTACTTACAATTTTACTGGCACTCTTAGGGGTTGGTGGAATAATTGCCTAACCGACTCACAGAGACAAGAAATTTTAAGTGCTGCTGAGACAAGTTCTGAGAATAATACTCAGACAACTAAACCTGATGCAGATTATACTTTAATTATTATAATTTTGGAACACTTTACAGGAGGAATCTCTGATCATGGAGAAAGAGTAAAAACTCTTCTTCATAATTTAAGGTGTCCAACTCTTACTCACTTCAGATGGTATAAAGATACTTTCTTAAGTAGAGTAATGTTACTCAGTGATATCAATAATGCTCACTGGAAGTTGAAATTTATTGATGTACTTCCTAATCTCTTTACAGAAAGAATAAGACAAGGTTTGATAAACCAAAATAATGGTGTCATTCCTTATTCCAATTATACTTATGGAAATTTAATCAATAAGTGTATTGAAGAAGGTCTAGCTTTATGTAATGACTTGAAGCTAAGACATCAACTAAAATCTCAGAGAATTTTTGAGAAAAGATAACTGGAAGAATTCTGTGACCAGTTTGCAATGGATACTTTCAAACCTCTTAATACAAAGGGGAAGAAGAAAGTAAAAGAATATAAGGATTACAAGAGACCTTATAAAAGGAAAAAATATCCTTCGAAAAGGCAAGATACTACTGTCAATAAAGACAGTAAGTACTCTAAAAAGAAGAAATCTTCAAAGAAGAATATCTTTAAATATTATAAATATGGTAAATTAGGCCACTATGCTAACAAATGTTATACAAAAAAGAAATTAAAAGAGATCAAAGATGAAGGACTACGAAAGACTCTTTACAAATTAATGATCAATTCTGCTTACGAAGAAAGCTCATCAAATAATGAATCTAATGATGAGACTACTGATAATTCAGTAAATGAGTGTAATGAGAATTGCCAATGCAACATATGTGTTGTAGATAAAGATATCAATTACTATAAATCTATAGTAAAAATGAATGGGCTATCAATAAATACTTTAACTCTCAATGAGAAAAATGATATTATTGAAGCTTTATTAACTGATAATATCGGCAATGAAATAAAAAAATAAAATCATAGAAAGAATTGGAGAAGAGTCAGATAAGGATAATGTTCCTATTCAGACTACCTCTACTGAAGCCTACAATGTGGCTGAAGTAATCTCTCGATATAGAAGCAGACAAGTTAAACCTGTTACTATGCAGGAACTTTAGTTTGAAATAAAAACTTTGAAAATTGAAATTAAAACTTTAAAATCTCAATATCAACAAATCCAGAAAAGATTGGATAAGCTAGAACTAGATAATATATCTGAAAAGACAGCCAGATTAATCCACATGGGTGAATCTTCTGTTGGTTCTTCTTGTTCACAAGAACAAGAGGGGGAGAATCCGTCCCAAATGGGACAAATAGACTCAGAAGAAAGAAAAAATAATTTTGTACAAAAAATGGATTTATTTTTTACCCATAAATGGTATATTAAAATAAATTTACTCATTAATAATGAGTATTATATAACTAATTTGATTGTACTTATTGATAGTGGTGCAGACCTTAATTGTGTCAAGGAAGGAGTCCTTCCAATCAAATATTGTGAATGAACTACTCAGACACTAAGTGCTGCTAATAATAAAGCACTAACTATCCCGTACAAAATTACTGATGTAAATATCTATAAGGATGATGTTTGTATTCCTGTACATCTAATAGTTGTAAAGAAAATATCTCAGCATGTAATTTTAGGAACTCCATTCTTAGAAAAACTCATGCCTATTAATGAGATAACTAAAGAAGAAATTACAACTTGTTATAAAGACAAAAGAATAACTTTTAAATTTATAACAAATTCAATTGTTAAAATTCTTAATGAAGTTAATTTGAAAGAAAATTAGATTAATTTCTTAAAAGAAGAACTTGCTCAGGTTACTGTAACTAAACAATTAAAACAATTAGAAATCCAACAAAAAATTAAACAAGTCGAAGAAGACTTCAAGCTACACACTTGTAGTAATATTCCTAATGTTTTCTGGGATAGGAAACAACATATAGTGTTTCTTCCTTATGAAGAATCCTTTAATGAAAAGGATATTCCGACAAAGGCAAGACCTTGTCAAATGAATCAAGAATATCTTGAATTATGTAAAAAAGAAATTCAAGATTTATTGGATAAAAAATTAATTCGCAAATCTTACTCCCTATGGAGTTGCACAATATTTTATGTTAATTATAATGCTGAAAAAGAAAGAGGTGTGCCTAGACTTGTTATTAATTATAAACCTCTAAATGAGGTTTTAAAATGGATCTGATATCCAATTCCTAATAAAATGAATCTACTTAATAGAATAACTAAAGCAAGAATATATTCAAAATTTGACCTAAAATCAGGTTATTGGCAAATACAAATAAATGAAAAGGATCGGTATAAGACTACGTTTACTATTCCTTTTGGCCATTACGGATGAAATGTTATGCCATTTGGTCTGACGAATGCACCTTCAGAATTTTAAAATATTATGAATGAAATATTTATTCAACATTCCAGTTTTATATTATCATACATTGATGATATATTGATCTTCTCCAATATAATAGAAGAACATTTTAAACACCTTAATGTGTTCAAATACTTAGTCATTAAGAATGGCTTAGTAATATCTGCTCCAAAATGAAACTCTTCCAGCAAGATATAAGATTTTTGGGACATAATATTGAGAATAACACAATAATTTCAATAGATAGAAGTATAAAATTTTCTTCTAAATTCCCTAATGAAATTACTGATAATAAGCAGTTACAATAATTTTTTAGTGCATTAAATTATGTATCTGAATTCAATAAGAATATCGCTGCCTATAATCAAAGATTAAGAAAAAAGCCTGCTCCTTGGACCAATGCCCATACTCAAGTAGTAAAAATAATAAAACAAAAAGTTAAAAATTTACCCTGTCTACATTTAGCCAATGTTAAATGGTTTAAAATAGTTGAAACTGATGCTAGTGTTATTGGTTATGGAGGTATACTAAAATAATTAAACCCTAACAACAATTAAGAAGTATTAGTAAGATATCATTCAGGAAAATGGAATGATACTCAAATTAAATATTCAACTATTAAGAAAGAAATTCTTTCTATTATCCAATGCATTCATAAATTTCAGGATGATTTACTTAATAAGAAATTCTTATTAAGAATTGATTGTAGTTCAGCTAAGACTATCTTAGAAAAAGATGTTAAAAATTTAATATCTAAGCAAATATTTGTTCGATGGAAAGCAGAATTAGCCATATTTGATTTTGATATTGAATATATTAAAGGAACTGACAATTCACTTCGTGACTTTTTGACTCGTGAATTTTTGTAGAATCATGAATAAACGGGACAAAGGGAAGCAACCATGGGTTCCTAGACACATGAACTCAGGCTCCAACGAGTCAAGGTATCAGTCCAAGAAAACTATTCTTGAAAAAGGAAAGACCTCTAATAGAGGCATAAAGATCCAAGATTCAGAAGAAACCAATGTTTCTTATAAGCAAGTAGTTGAAGTGGAAACAATTTTCACTCGGAATAATTTTTCAGAAGAAATCCTTCGATTAGAAAAATCTGACATCCTAATGATGGACGATCCTTGGAAATTGAAAGAAAAGTATTTAAAAAATAATATGTTTCCAGTTCAAGAAAAAGATCGTAATATATATGAAGGAATCCTATTGACAACTAAATCAGTTGAAATTGAACATTTTCGTCAGAATACCAATGATCCTCGGAGTGACGTTAATTACAGCAAAATTATTTTTTGTCACATTATCAATCCTCAATCTTGGGGACTGCATCCCAACAGAACTTGATAATTAATTCATCGCGAAAAGAGCATCAATGTGCCTTTAAAATACTGGGATTATATCGAGGCTTTTACTAAATTATTTTACTTTGATAACAGTAAGCAAAAGAACTCATGGTTTATCAAAATTTATCCTGAAATACTTAAACAGGACAAGGTTTGAGAAACCAAAATAATGGTGTCATTCCTTATTCCAATTATACTTATGGAAATTTAATCAATAAGTGTATTGAAGAAGGTCTAGGTTTATGTAATGACTTGAAGCTAAGTCATCAACTAAAATCTCAAAGAATTTCTGAGAAAAGACAACTGGGAAAATTCTGTGACCAGTTTGCAATGGATACTTTCAAACCTATTAATACAAAGGGGAAGAAGAAAGTAAAAGAATATAAGGATTACAAGAGATCTTATAAAAGGAAAAAATATCCTTCGTAAAGGCAATATACTACCTTCAATAAAGACAGTAAGTACTATAAAAAGAAGAAATCTTCTAAGAAGAATATCATTAAATGTTATAAATATGGTAAATTAGGCCACTATGCTAACAAATGTTATACAAAAAAGAAATTAGAAGAGATCGAAGTTGAAGGACTACGAAAGACTCTTTACAAATTAATGATCAATTCTGATTACGAAGAAAGCTCAACAAATAATGAATCTAATGATGAGACTACTGATAATTCAGTAAATGGGTGTAATGAGAATTGCCAATGCAACGAATGTGTTGCAGATAAAAATATTAATTACTATAAATATATAGTAGAAATGAATGGGCTATCAATAAATACTTTAACTTTCAATGAGAAAAAAGATATTATTGAAGCTTCATTAACTGATAATATTAGCACTGAAATAAAAAATAAAATCATAGAAATAATTGGAGAAGAGTCAGATAAGGATAATGTTCCTATTCAGACTACCTCTACTGAAGCCTACAATATGGCTGAAGTAATCTCTTGATATAAAAGCAGATAAGTTAAACCTGTTACTATGCAGGAACTTCAGTCTGAAATAAAAACTTTTAAAATTAAAATTAAAACTTTAAAATCTTAAGATCAACAAATCCAGAAAAGATTGGATAAGCTGGAACTAGATAATATATCTAAAAAGACAGCCAGATTAATCTACACTGGTGAATCTTCTGTTGGTTCTTCTTGCTCACAAGAACAAGAGGGGGAGAATCAGTCCCAAATGGGACAAATAGACTCAGAAGAAGAAAAATAATTTCCTACAAAAAAGAATTTATTTATTACCCATAAATGGTATATTAAAATAAATTTACTCATTAATAATGAGTATTATATAACTAATTTGATTGCACTTGTTGATAGTGGTGCAGACCTTAATTGTGTCAAGGAAGGAGTCGTTCCAATCAAATATAGTGAACGTACTACTCAGACACTTAGTGCTGCTAATAATAAAGCACTAACTACCTCATACAAAATTACTGAGGTAAATATCTGTAAAGATGATGTTTGTATTCCTGTACATCTAATAGTTGTAAAGAAAATATCTCAGCATGTAATTCTAGGAACTCCATTCGTAAAAAACTTATGCCTATTAATGAGATAACTAAAGCAGGAATTACAACTTGTTATAAAGGCAAAAGAATAACTTTTGAATTTATAACAAATCCAATTGTTAAAATTCTTAATGAAGTTAATTTGAAAGAAAATTAGATTAATTTCTTAAAAGAAGAACTTGCTCAGGTTACTGTAACTCAATAATTAAAAAAATGGAAATCCAACAAAAAAATTAAACAAGTCGAAGAAGACTTCAAGCTACACACTTGTAGTAATATTTCTAATACTTTCTGGGATAGGAAACAACATATAGTTTCCCTTCCTTATGAAGAATCCTTTAATGAAAATGATATTCCGACAAAGGCAAGACCTTGTCAAATGAATCAAGAATATCTTGAATTATGTAAAAAAAATTCAAGATTTATTATTAATTCACAAATCTTACTCCCCATTAAAAAGACGTTAATGTGCACTCACCTTGGCGATAAGAAGGAATCTTCAGCAACCTGCTACTATTATTTACTTGCAGTTGTCGGTTACCTAGTCTTCCGATGAGGACATTCTGTGTTATAAATAGAGGTCTCAACCTCTTTATGATTTATGCTATTTTACTTACTTAGGAAGAGTGTTATGTTTGTGTGATCAAGAAGTGTTTGAGTGCTTGTACTAGTTTCACTACTATCAATAAAATTTCGCATAAGCGTTTATCTTTCCATCCTTTGTATAAATATCCTGGTTCTCTGTTTTGGTATTAGAGCCATGTTAATGGCTCAAGGCTGAGGTTATTCTACTTCGTCACAAGTATGTAATTATATGGCTTAGTTATTGTGTTCAAGTTATTTTTCTGTTATGGTTATTATTATTGTTAAAGCTGTTGCTTTAGTTAATAGAGTTAGGATTTGTCGAAACGATGTATCTTCTACTTAGTGGGACGGTATCAAAGTCGCTTAGCCTTGTTATGCCGAGAGGGCAGTTGATGGCGTAAATCGTTGACAACCGTGCTAGGTCTTTACTATCGTTAGATATGTCTAAAACTTCTGGAGTAGTTTACTAGGACAATATAGTTTTCATAATAATTACTATTAACAGTTTTATAACCTGATAATAATAACTAGCCATAGTGCATGTAAGTGAAGGAAGTAGAACCTCACCATACTAATGAGCAAAGAGTTAGTAATAGGCTTTAATAAGAAAGCCCTTACTAAGGGTAAATCTATAAAGAATGCTCAGAATTTTGAGTATCCCTCTGAATTAGAGGAACTAAACAAATGGACAATTCCAAATGTAAAGCCAAAAGAAATTTACCAAATTGGTACTTTTGACTTTAAATCATCTATTTCCATTAAAATAATAGAAAAAACTGTTTCTGTGAATAACACAAAATATTCCTTTAAGTTTATAAGCAAGGAGGATATTGGGCATATTCGGGATGCCTATAATTATGTCCATATCGGACTAATTCAAGTTGTATTTAAACTTTTATCTCTACCAGGGTTAAATGCATCAATAATGACATCTCTTAGAGATGCAAAATGTTTATTTGATCAATATCTGTGTTCACAATTGGTTGTGGTAAAATAGCTTGACTTAAAATTCATTCTTTTGGGAAGTTAATTTCATCCCATCAAATTATCCTATTAGTTGCTACTTTGGATGTTAACAGATTTGTTTCTACCAAAGTAGTCTTACCAAGTGTGGTAATATGCCTTGCATTTGGGGCAATGGTATTCATTACCTTATAGTGGATCCTATAGATTATTTTTATAGTTTCGGATCCAGGCAAAAAGTTGTAACCATTAGTTTTCAAATTTAAAGTTACAGACTCATATAAATGACTATCTGTCATTGATAGAGTTAAATTAGGATAAACGTTAAAATAGACTGGACCATGACAGAGGCTAGTCTGCATAACTCCCATTAGGGACTGGCTCCAATCTAATAATAAAGTTTATGAGTATTATATAACTAATTCCCAAATTTAGGAGGTTAAATATGGTAAACCTAACATGATAAAATATTATTATCAAAGACCTACTCCCACAGATGTACTATTTGAAGAAAATGATACTATAGTACAGAATTATTATAGTGGGGGAGAGATCTATGAATGGAATATAGATGGTCTTACAGATAAACAAATTCATGATCAATTACATAGAATGGTGATGTATTCCAATATTGCTAAAGCCGTTGGAAACAATGATAAAAAAATTGCACAATTTATTACTTGCGGTTTTACTGGCACTCTTAGGGGTTGGTGGAATAATTGCCTAACCGATTCATAGACATAAGAAATTTTAAGTGCTGTTAAAATTGAGACAAGTTCTGAGAATAATACTCAGACAACTAAACCTGATGCAGTTTATACTTTAATTATTATAATTTTGGAATACTTTACAGGAGGAATCTCTGATCATAGAGAAAGAGTAAGAAATCTTCTTCAGAATTTAAGGTGTCAAACTCTTACTCACTTCAGATGGTATAAAGATACTTTCTTAAGTAGAGTAATGTTTCTCGGTGATGCCAATAATGCTCACTGGAAGTGAAAATTTATTGATGGACTTCCTAATCTCTTTGCAGAAAGAATAAGATAAGGTTTGAGAAACCAAAATAATGGTGTCATTCCTTATTCCAATTACACTTATGAAAATTTAATCAATAAGTATATTGAAGACGGTCTAGCTTTATATAATGACTTGAAGCTAAGACATCAACTAAAATCTCAGAGAATTTTTGAGAAAAGACAACGGGAAGAATTCTGTGACCAGTTTGCAATGGATACTTTCAAACCTCTTAATACAAATTACAAGAGACCTTATAAAAGGAAAAAATATCCTTCGAAAAGGCAAGATACTACTGTCAATAAAGACAGTAAGTACTCTAAAAAGAAGAAATCTTCTAAGAAGAGTATCATTAAATGTTATAAATATGGTAAATTAGGCCACTATGCTAACAAATGTTATACAAAAAAGAAATTAGAAGAGATCGAAGATGAAGGACTACAAAAGACTCTTTACAAATTAATGATCAATTCTAATTACGAAGAAAGCTCATCAAATGATGAATCTAATGATGAATCTAATGATGAGACTACTGATAATTCAGTAAATGAGTATAATGAGAATTGCCAATGCAACATATGTATTGCAGATAAATATATCAATTACTATAAATCTATAGTAGAAATGAATGGGCAATCAATAAATAAGTCGAAGAAGACTTCAAGCTACACACTTGTAGTCATATTCCTAATGCTTTCTGGGATAGGAAACAACATATAGTTTTCCTTCCTTATAAAGAATCCTTTAATGAAAAGGATATTCCGACAAAGGCAATACCTTGTCAAATGAATTAAGAATATCTTTAATTATGTAAAACAGAAATCCAAGATTTATTGGATAAAAATTAATTCGCAAATCTTACTCCCCATGGAGTTGCACAATATTTTATGTTAATAATAATGCTGAAAAAGAAAGAGGTGTGCCTAGACTTGTTATTAATTATAAACCTCTAAATAAGGTTTCAAAATAGATCTGATATTCAATTCCTAATAAAAGGGATCTACTTAATAGAATAGCCAAAGAAAGAATCTATTCGAAATTTGACCTGAAATTAGGTTATTGGCAAATACTAATAAATGAAAACGATCGGTATAAGACTGCATTTACTTTTGCTTTTGGCCATTACGAATGGAATGTTATGTCATTTGTTCTAAAGAATGCACCTTCAGAATTTTAAAATATTATGAATGAAATATTTGTTCAACATTCCAGTTTTATATTATCATACATTAATGATATATTAATCTTCTCCAATACAATAGAAGAATATTTTAAACACCTTAATATGTTCTAATACTTAGTCATTAAGAATGGCTTAGTAATATCTGCTACAAAAATAAAACTCTTCCAGCAAGAGATAAGATTTTTGGGACATAATATTGAGAATAACACAATAATTCCAATATATAAAAGTATAGAATTTGCTTCTAAATTTTCTGATAAAATTACTGATAATAAGCAGTTACAGCAATTTTTTGGTGCATTAAATTATGTATCTGAATTCAATAAGAATATCGCTGCCGATACAAAATTTTTGTATCAAAGAATAAGAAAAAAGCCTATTCCTTGGACCAATGCCCATAGTGAAGTAGTGAAAATAATAAAACAAAAAGTTAAAAATTTACCCTGTCTAAATTTAACCAATGTTGAATGGTTTAAAATAGTTAAAACTGATGCTAGTGATATTGGTTATGAAGGTATACTAAAATAATTAAACCCTAACACCAATAAAGAAGTATTAGTAAGATATCATTCAGGAAAATAAAATCATACTCAAATTAAATATTAAACTATTAAGAAAGAAATTCTTTCTATTATCCAATGTATTCATAAATTTTAGGATAATTTACTTAATAAAAAATTCTTATTAAGAATTGATTGTAGTTCTGCTAAGACTGTCTTAGAAAAAATATTAAAAATTTAGCATCTAAGCAAATAATTGCTCGATGGTAAGAAGAATTAGCCATATTTGATTTTGATATTGAATATATTAAAGGAACTGACAATTCACTTTCTGACTTTTTGACTCATGAATTTTTGTAGAATCATGAATAAACGGGATAAAGGAAAGCAACCATGGGTTCCTAGACCCATGAACTCAGGCTCTAATGAGTCAAGGTATCAGTCCAAGAAAACTGTTCTTGGAAAAGGAAAGACCTCTAATAGAGGCATACAGATCCAAGATTCAGAAGAAACCAATGTTTCTTATAAGCAAGTAGTTGAAGTGGAAACAATTTTTACTCAGAATAATTTTTCAGAAGAAATCCTTCAACTAGAAAAATTTGACATCCCAATGATGGATGATCCTTGAAAATTGAAAGAAAAATATTTGAAAAATAATATATTTCCAGTTCTAGGAAAATATCGTAATATCTATGAAGAAATCCTATTGACAACTAAATCAGTTGAAATCGAACATTTTATCAGAAGATCAATGATCCTCAGAGTGACGTTAATTACAGCAAAATTATTATTCATCACATCATCACTCCTCAATCTTGGGGACTGCATCCCAACAGAACTCGACAATTAATTCATCGCGAAAAAAGCTTTAATGTGCCTTTAACATACTGGGATTATATCGAGGCTTTTACCAAAGTATTTTACTTTGATAACAGTAAGCAAAAGCACTCGTGGTTTATCAGAATTTATCCTGAAATACTTAAAAGGACAAGGTTTGAGAAACCAAAATAATGGTGTCATTCCTTATTCCAATTACACTTATGGAAATTTAATCAATAAGTGTATTAAAGAAGGTCTAGCTTTATGTAATGACTTGAAGCTAAGACATCAACTAAAATCTCAGATAATTTTTGAGAAAAGATAATTGGGAGAATTATGTGACCAGTTTGCAATGGATACTTTCAAACCTCTTAATACAAAGGGGAAGAAGAAAGTAAAAGAATATACGGATTACAAGAGACCTTATAAAAGGAAAAAATATCCTTCGAAAATGCAAGATACTACTGTCAATAAAGACAGTAAGTACACTAAAAAGAATAAATCTTCTAAGAATAATATCATTAAATGTTATAAATATGGTAAATTAGGCCACTATGCTAACAAATATTATACAAAAAAGAAATTAGAAAAGATCGAAGATGAAGGACTATGAAAGACTCTTTACAAATTAATAATCAATTATGATTACGAAGAAAGCTCAACAAATGATGAATCTAATGATGAAACTACTGATAATTCAGTAAATGAGTGTAATGAGAATTGTCAATGCAACGAATGTGTTATAGATAAAGATATCAATTACTATACATATATAGTAGAAATAAATGGGCTATCAATAAATACTTTAACTCTCAATGAGAAAAAGGATATTATTAAAGATTTATTAACTGATAATATCAGCACTGAAATAAAAAATAAAATCATAGAAATAATTAGAGAAGAGTCAGATAAGGATAATATTCCTATTCAGACTACCTCTACTGAAGCCTACAATATGGCTGAAGTAATCTCTCGATATAGAAGCAGACAAGTTAAACCTGTTACTATGCAGGAACTTCAGTCTGAAATAAAAACTTTGAAAATTGAAATTAAAATATTAAAATCTCAAGATCAACAAATCCAGAAAAGATTGGATAAGCTGGAACTAGATAATATATCTAAAAAGACAGCCAAATTAATCTACACTGGTGAATCTTCTGTTGGTTCTTCTTGTTCACAAGAACAAGAGGGGGAGAATCAGTCCCAAATGGGACAAATAGACTTAGAAGAAAGGAAAAATAATTTTCTACAAAAAATAGATTTATTTATTACCCATAAATGGTATATTAAAATAAATTTACTCATTAATAATGAGTATTATATAAATAATTTGATTGCACTTGTTGATAGTGGTGCAGGCCATAATTGTGTCGAGAAAGGAGTCGTTCCAATCAAATATTGTGAACGAACTACTCAGACACTTAGTGCTGCTAATAATAAAACACTAACTACCCCGTATAAAATTACTGATTTAAATATCTGTAAAGATGATGTTTGTATTCCTGTACATCTAATAGTTGTAAAGAAAATATCTCAGCATGTAATTCTAGGAACTCCATTCTTAGAAAAAATCATGCCTATTAATGAGATGACTAAAGAAGGAATTACAACTTGTTATAAAGGCAAGAGAATAACTTTTGAATCTATAACAAATCCAATTGTTAAAATTCTTAATGAAGTTAATTTGAAAGAAAATTAGATTAATTTCTTAAAAGAAGAACTTGCTCAGGTTACTGTAACTCAATAATTAAAACAATTGGAAATCCAATAAAAAATTAAACAAGTCGAAGAAGACACTAAGCTACACACTTGTAGTAATATTCCTAATGCTTTCTGGGATAGGAAACAACATATAGTTTCCTTTCCTAATGAAGAATCCTTTAATGAAAAGGATATTTCGACAAAGGTAAGACCTTGTCAAATGAATCAAGAATATCTTGTATTATGTAAAAAAGAAATTCAAGATTTATTGGATAAAAAATTAATTCGCAAATCTTACTCCCCATTAAAAAGACGTTGATGTGCACTCACCTTGGCGATAAGAAGGAATCTTCAGCAACCTGCTACTGTTATTCACTTGCAGCTGCTGGTTACCTAGTCTTCCAATAAGGATATTCTGTGTTATAAATAGAGGTCTCAACCTCTTTATGATGTATGCTATTTTACTTACTTAGGAAGAGTGTTAAGTTTGTGTGATCAAGAAGTGTTTGAGTGCTTGTACTAGTTTCACTACTATCAATAAAATTCTGCATAAGCATTTGTCTTTCCATCCTTTGTATAAACATGCTGGTTCTCTATTTTGGTATCTGAGCCATATAAATGGCTCAAGGCTGAGGTAATTCTACTTCCTCACAAGCATGTAATTATATGGCTTAGTTATTGTGTTCAAGTTATTTTTCTGTTATGGTTATTATTATTGTTAAAGCTGTTGCTTTAGTTAACTGCGATAGAGTTAGGATTTGTCGAAACGATGTGTCTTCTACTTAGTGGGACAATATCAAAGTCGCGTAGCCTTGTTATGCCGAGAGGGCAGTTGATGGCATAAATCGTTGACAGCTGTGCTAGGTCTTTACTATCGTTATATATGTCTAAAACTTCTGGAGTAGTTAACTAGGACAATAGAGTTTTCATAATAATTACTATTAACAATTTTATAACCTGATAATAATAACTAGTCATAGTGCATGTAAGTGAAGGAAGTAGAACCTCACCATGCTAATGAGCAAAGAGGTAGCAATAGGCCTTAATAAGAAAGCCCTTACTAAGGGTAAATCTATAAAGAATGCTCAGAATTTTGAGTATCCCTCTGAATTAGAGGAACTAAACAAATGGACAATTCCAAAGGTAAAGCCAAAAGAAATTTTCCAAATTGGTACTTTTGACTTTAAGTCATCTATTTCCATTAAAATAATAGAAAAAATTGTTTCTGTGAATAACACAGAATATTCTTTTAAGTTTATAAGCGAGGAGGATATTGGGCATATTCGGGATGCCTATAATTATGTCCATATCGGACTAATTCAAGTTGCATTTAAACCTTTAACTCTAACAGGGTTAAATGCATCAATAATGATATCTCTTAGAGATGCAAGATGTTTATTTGATCAATATCTGTGTTCACAATTGGTTGTGGTAACACAGCTTGACTTAAAATCCATTCTTTTGGGAAGTTAATTTCATCTCATCGAATTATCCTGTTAGTTGCTACTTTGGATGTTAACAGATTTTTTTCTACCAAAGTTGTCTTACCAGGTGTGGTAATATGCCTTGCATTTGGGGCAATAGTATTCATTACCTTATAGTGGATCCTATAGATTATTTTTATAGTTTCAGATCCAGGCAAAAAGTTGTAACCATTAGTTTTCAAATTTAAAGTTACAGACTCATATAAATGACTATCTGTTATTGACAGAGTTAAATTAGGATAAACATTAAAATAGACTGGACCATGACAGAGGCTAGTCTGCATAACTCCCATTAGGGACTAGCTCCAATCTAATAATAAAGTTTATGAGTATTATATAACTAATTCCCAAATTCAGGCGGTTAAATATGGTAAACCTATCCTGATGAAATATTATTATCAAAGACCTACTCCCACAGATATACTATTTGAAGAAAAAGATACTATAGTACATAATCATTACAGTGGAGAAGAGATCTATGAATAGAACATAGATGGTTTTACAGATAAACAAATTCATGATCAATTACATAGAATGATGATGTATTCCAATATTGCTAAAGCCGTTGGAAACAATGATAAAGAAATTGCATAATTTATTACTTGCGGTTTTACTGGCACTCTTAGGGATTGGTGGAATAATTGCCTAACCGACTCATAGAGACAAGAAATTTTAAGTGTTGTTAAAACTTGTCACAACCAGATTTTCTAGGAAAGGGTATTTTAGTAATTTCCTATTTAATAAATTATTATGCTTGGTAAATAATTATTTGTGGTATTATTTAATTATTGTTAGATATTATTTATTTAATTTGGACTTGTATTAGTGGACCTAACTAGTTTAGTTTGGACCCATGGACCAACATGAATTAATTAGTTAGAATTAGCCCATTTAGAAAGCCCATTGTTAAGGAGATGGATTAAATTAATTAAATTATTAGACTAGAAGCTTCCTTCCTTAATTATTTCTTCATGAGAGGCCCCAAGGGGTATAATGAACATTACATGATAACTTGAGGGAGGGGAATAGGGGCCGGCCTATTTAAAAAGAGGGGGAAAATTTTCTCTCCTCTTTTTCATTCCAAATCTAGATCTAGAATTTCCCACTGCCAAATTTTTTTCATTCCTACTTTATTTCCCTACAAATTCATTCCAATTCCTTCCCAAATTACTATTAAAGACTTGAGAATCAAGGATCTAGAAGGAGAAAGTAAGGATCTACAAAGAGAAGCACGGATCTACAAGTTGGAAGCAATTTTATCTCAATTGGAGGTTTCATTGGGAATCCATCTCCCAATAGGTATAATTCAGTTTTCCCCTTAAATAGCTTCTAAATCTGAGATTTAATCATGGAAAATCAACCCATATGCATGTATTACCCATAAGATTTGGTTTTGTCTTCATAAGAGGCCTATGGAGAAAGTTATGGTACTTTTTGTATCAATTTTGGGGAAATTTCGAGATTGATATTTGTTGTGTGTGTTAATTGATCCTATAGATCAATTTGACATGTGTTTATATGTTTGGCGCTTGTGTCGTATCCATAATTGGGTACGTGTAGATCGTATCCCAACAATTTGGTGATACAGGTTGTTTTGGGGTTTTTCCTCCGACACGGAACTTTGTACATGTCGTATTTTGACACGGACACGTAGATCTACATTTGACACTTTGTTTTGTTCATAAATAATATATGTGATTTGTTTGTGTCCTTCAGAGTACAATTGGATGTGTGGTGGACTCGTGTCATATGCGTCTCATAGATCTAGTGGGATACGGTGTGATACTTTCCATGTGTTGTGTATTTGTGTGTAGATCTAATTAATTGTTCTTTAATTCTTGAATTATAATTGTGTATATATATATATATATATATATATATATATATATATTATATATGTATTATAGTGTATTTATTATAGTGATTATTGTATCATAGATCTATGTACTATATATGTACTAATAGAATATATATATATATATATATATATATATATATATATATATATATATATATATATATATATATATATATATTATATAGCTTTCTTCTACATGAATATGTTACAATATGTTGTATGGATATATTTGTATATATTGATTATATATATACATGTATGTTTAATTGGGTAATTATTTTATATGTAATTGTTATAGGATTATGTAGATATATGTATAGGTGTAATTATAATATTTATGTATGTGTGCATTTGGCTATGTTGTAATATGTACATTATTATAGAGGGGGTGTATTATAGCTATTTGGTATTTATATTTATATAGACATATAGATATATGTATTTTGGTTATATATATATATATATATATATATATATATATATATATATATATATATATATATATATTTTAGCGACAGCAGGTTTAATGACAGAGCTGCTGTCATTATTAGCGCGAGTTCAGCAGCAGCCGCTGTAGCAATGGCGGTGGCATTTAATGACAACCGCCACTGTCATTAAATAGCAGCAGCAGCGATAGCGGGAATGGTGACGGTTGCAAACCGTCACCAAAGCAGCAGCAGCAGCAGCAGTGCAGATTTTAACAGCAACAGCGACGGTGGCTTCAGTGACAGCTAGAACTGTAGCTGAAAGTCTGGTTTCAGAGTATCAGTGTTTTTTAACACTGTTTTCAGTGACGGTTAGGCAGATTTATGTTTTTGGGTTTATATACTCATATTTATATATATGTATATATATGTTATTGATATTGAGATACATATTATTATTGATATATTCCTTATTTGTATAATATTAGTATATATTTATATATTTATATATTTATATATTATATTTGAGGGAATTATTATATAAACATATTGAGTATTACCTTGTGGAGACCAAGGTAAGTAGGATACTCAAGATACGAGGTTTGGGTATCAAGATTATGATTTTGTTGAGATACCAAGTTGGTTCAAAACCACGGTACCTATTTGATGTGTAAATTAATATTCTATATTATTATACATAATTGTTTGATATATATGTATTGTGATGTTTACCTTGGAATTTACGTATCTGGAGATACGGTATCCTAATATTTTATGATGTGGTTTTTATTACTTAGATTTTAATATCTTGACCCAAGATTTTTGTGTTAGACTTATGCAACCAAGGAATAGATAGTTGACCTAGTTTGACCATAGTTGACCATAGTTGACCATAGTTAACCTTAGAGTTGACCATAGTTGACTTTTGACTTTTGACTTAGAATTGACTTATTGACCTAGAAGTTGACTAGTTTAACCTATTTTCTTTTCGGAACCTTGTATTGATGTTGTATTTCATATCTAGGTCTTCGAGGCACCGAGTCAAACATCTGTGAGACTATTCATTGGACTTCAGGCGAGTACATTCTCTGATAGTTTCTCATTTATGATATCCTCTATGTTCATTGTATCTAGTGTAGATATCCATGTTCTCTTGACACTATGGTTATACGGATTGGTATATCCGGATCTCGTCATGAGATATTATTCCTTGGTATATGGTGTATATGGTGC
The DNA here is from genome assembly GCA_036927795.1 of Iris macrosiphon. Lineage (NCBI taxonomy): Eukaryota > Viridiplantae > Streptophyta > Magnoliopsida > Asparagales > Iridaceae > Iris > Iris macrosiphon. The sequence continues at coordinate 95,055,441 of JAYESA010000011.1, read as the reverse complement.
AAGTATTGTTTTATTGGTTATCTTGTACATATACAGACACTGATTCTCGGGAAGAGTAGCTATCTTCTTGGGGAATCTCGTGCCATAGCATACCATGGTTGGATCTATTATACCAATCGGAGGTGGAGAGTATTAGTATAGATATGTGATCAATATCCCTATTATATCAAGTACTGATTACTAAATAGTGTTGATCATTCACCACACATATGATTAGCCAGGCCGCATTTTATCTTGCCCAAGTTGATCACATGTTAAGCTAGTACTCACACACTTAGACATTAGTATTCTTGTTTCATTGGCATAATGTTCATTATTGTATTTATTTCCAGTATTTCCTTATTGTATATATATCTCTGGTATCTTTTGTGCATCTTTTTTATCCACAGCTATTTACTGTTATATAGTTTTTATCATTGATTAGAACTGTTGTTAGAGATGTACTCTGCTCCTTTTCTGACTGGATATATTTTTTCAGATGACACTAAGGAGTGGTACCCTACCTATTATGGACCCCAGGATGTTGTGGATTTAGATTTTGAGACCCTGGCTCAGGAGAGACTTATCCCAACTGAGACAGTTGACCCAGGAGTTGTAGCTTCGTAGTATTCTTTGTACTGGATTTGTCTCCAGCTTATTTTGTTACTTCTTCAGACTCATTGATGTATTATTTTAGACTCATGAGTTGTATTGTGACTATTCTATTCTTTATCTGATTCGTGCTTATTTCTATCTTAGTTCTGTGATTGAGTATACTATCATTATTGGTGGTTCATTATATTGTTAGATAGATTATCTAGACATCGTTCTTCCGTCGATTCTGCGGCGTAGGCTGGGCGTTGTTTCTGACTTGTACCCTTACACCGGGTACGGGTCGTGACACGTTTTTGGTGGTGGCCCATGTAGGTCCAGCTTCACAAAGTATGTAATATCGTGGTAGTACGACAATTTAGTTGTACTACTGCGAGCCTGCAATAGGATATAGGAAATAGGCTGAGATACTCAATCACATCTAGAAAAATTCTTTTTATTCAACAATTCTTTCCTTGAATGTCTTACATCTTGTGCCATATTGATTCTTTCTTTCGCTTTGTCTCAGGATGCCACCTAAGACTAGATCGCAGCAGGGGAGAGCAGTTTCTGAGAGGTCTGCGACATCCCGAGGGCCTGCACTAGTCACTTCTCCGGTGATTGGAGTGTCAGCTGCTTTCGGAGGTCCACCACCTATTCAGAGGACTGTGCCAGCTGTATCTGAGGGGCTTCCACCTCCACCTCCTGTGCTGTCACTACCACATTCCAAAAACAAGGGTATTTTCGACTTTTTATATACTATTAATATTATGGTATTTATATTAAATAATTTCTTGATATGTGTATTTAAATATATTATTATATACGGTATTCATTGATGTTGAGCTGGTAGACTTGACCTAGAAACCCACTAGACGAACACCTGACCGAATTATGGGATTTTTTATTTAATTGTTTTATTTAGAATTTAATTATTGGAGGTAGTAATTAATTACCGTAATTTATTTAATTGTTGTACCTTACCGTTGCTTCAATATTTGGAGCGCTACCCTAGCTTTTGCCTTCCAACAAATTTTACAACCTTGTCCTAGACGTGCCCGCCTTCCATTCTGACATTTTTGTAACTCATAATTATGCTTTCTTGTGCTTCATTTTAGCCGCACAATATTCATCGCGGACGTTTAATTAATTTCTAAATAAATTCCAACTTTGTATCGTTGTGCGTTCCAATCGAAATTGGAGGCAATCTTGACCTATTTTTTGTGCGATCCAAATTAGGATAATATTCTGTTCTGAGTCTTCTTCACTAATAATATTTGTAACCTGACCTAATTTTGGCCCCATGTACTCCTAATTAATTTTAGAACACAGCTTGTATTTATTTCTAATTAAATTAAGGATACCATTTTGACTGATTCCGTTAATCCCGATTTAATTCCAGTACCCTAGTAATTAAGTCCATACTAAACACACAATGCCCTCTCACCCTACAAAATACCAAATATCAAATTGCCCACCAATTTTCTATCATTTTCTGTGTCTGTGCAAATACCCAAATTTAAGGGGGCTAATTTACAAATACTGTATTAGGTGTCAACACCCCATTGGTTCAACTAAATGGAGAGCCCAAATATTTGACTAAGTAAACAACCCTCATCCTTACAGAAGGAATTCCCCCATGTCAAATCTTGACCACCCATTCAAGATGGGTGCATCATCACCATTCATTTTCCTTACACCTCTCCCTATTTAATGTCACATCACCTCACCCTTCCCAAGAAAACCCTAATCCCCAAACCTAGGGAAGCCCCCATCTCCTCCCTCCTCACAAGCCCCCAACCGTAGCCTTCTCCTTCATTTTTCATTTTTTTCCTTTTCTTTTCTTTTTCTTCTTCCCTTCTTTTTCTTCTTCTCCTTCCTTTTTAAATTTATTTGAAGGGGGAAATCATCCATACTGTTCATCAGTCCCGAGCTGACCCCCCGACCCTCAGCTCCGGCCGACCCGCCGGAGCATCACCCTACTCCGACCGCTTTTGGCATCTACTCCGGCTCCTCCCTGCACAGCCGGCCAACCCCCAACTCCCTTCCCGGCTGTGCCACCACCATCATCACCATCTCCATTGCCATCAACCGAGCACCCCGGCCATCCTCCCCAGCTGCTGTCCCGGTCGAGCTCCCCACCTGCTCCCCCATACGACACGACCTCGAGCTCCTCCCTTCATCATCACACTCCAGCACGGCCTGACCCTAGCGAAGCCTTTCTTCTCATAGCTCCTCCTCTGCCTCACTCGAGCCGACCCCAACCCACAAATCCCCCGACTTCCCTGCTCCGGCGAGCACCCCGCCTGAACACCTCATACGCCACCACCACCAGAGCTAACCTCCATCACCACCACTGAGCCAATCTCCTCCGGCTCCGGCCAGTTCGAGCACCCCGCATCCAGTCCGGCGGCTTACTATACAGCTCCGCTGTGTAGTTTTTTCCCCGACTTCACTATGAGCCCCCATCCGGCCAGCACCACCCTGCTCAAGTGCGGGCCAGCCACTCCGCCTCAATCCCGTTCGAGCACTCCGGCCACGTCGACGAGATCCAGCAGCCCCGCAGCTAATGCTCCACTGCTCGCTCCAACCTGCAGCCCGGCCTGCTGCTCTAGCCAGCTCCGGCCATCCCCACTCTGGCCACCCTCATCAGCAGAACCACCACCGCCTCGTCGTCGTCGTCTCCGTCGTCGTCGTAGACGCGCTCGGGTACGACCTCTCCCCTCGTGTGTACGTACATATGTATATGTTGTGTTGGTGATACGTATTTGTATACGCGTATATGTGTATATATATATATATATATATATATATATATATCTTATATTTCTCTAATTAGGGTATATACATGTATTCAATGTATTAGTATTTATGTATATGTTAGTACATATTTTAGTACGTATTTTGTATATATATATACACACACACACACACACACACATATATATATATATATATATATATATATATATATATATATATATATATGTATTTTGGTACGTATGTATATATAAATTAGTATATACGTATTTAATGTTATATGTTAAATAATGTATTGGTATATATATATATATATATATATATATATATATATATATATATATATATATATATATATATATATATATATATTTATAAATATAATTTGGTATATAAATAAATGTAGCATAATATATATATTTATTTTGGTATATATATATGTACGTATATACGTATTTGGTATATGTATTAATGTAGTATACGTATATTATTACTTGGTAAATATATATATGTATATATTTTCAACATACGTATTCTTTTGTATATATATGTATTGGCATATATTTTTAAGACATTTATATATAGTATGTTAAATTCTATTTAGTATATATACATATATATATATATATATACGTATTGTATATATCTCTCCATAATATATGTTTATATATATGTATATACAAGTATTAGTTTTATTTAAAGTATATATATACACATATCTATTATTGTAATTAATGGATATTAATATATATGTTAGTTATGATATGTATATATATATATATATATATATATATAAATATACTAGATGACCCGAGTGTAAATATGGACACCCCGTAACTACACATGACCTATGACCCTGTGAACTGTTAGCAGATTGCCACACGTACACTGACGTACTGGCAAGCCCCGTATCATTTTGACCGTTTGTCTTGCACAGCAATCGCAGATGCGACGCCCGTACAACTTGGCGCACTTGACCCGAGTTAACTAAGTGTTATACCTGGCATAGACCCTGAGTTCGATGTATTTTTGATTGTGTGTAGTGTAGCATCTGATACAAATATTGTATTATTTTATTATATGTCTATAGGACTGTTGGATCATCCAGACGATACTCTGGGACAGGATATTGGTATTACCAGCTAAGGACCCAAGGCGAGTACATTCTCTGATTAGCTTCTTATTTATGATATCCCCTATGTTCATTGTATCTAGTGTAAATATCCATATTCTCGACACGCTGGTTGCACGGATTGGTATATCCGGATCTCGTCATGAGATGTTATTCCTTGTTCATGGTGTAGCTTGTACAAGTCTTATTTCCTTGTTATCTTATGCATATACAGACACTAATTTCCGGGGAGATTTGCTACCTTCCTAGAGAATCCCATGCCATAGCGTACCATGGTTGGATCTACTATACCAGTTGGGGGTGAAGAGTATTTTAGTGTAGATATGTGATCATACCCTTCATGTACAAGACTTGTTCACATGTTAGTGTTGGTCATACACCGTATGTATGACTAGCCAGGCCATTATACCTATACAAGTTCCTAAGCCAATCACTTGTTAAAGCTAGTACTCACACACTTTGTCATAGTATTCTTGCTCATTGACATATTGTTCCTTCCCGCATTTACTTACAGTATTTCCAGTATTTCTTTTATTGTATGTCTCTCGTACATGTATATGCATCTTGTATATTTCCATCTATATACTGCTACATAGCTTATATCATTGATATAAAACTGCTATTAGAAATGTACTTTGCTCCTTCCTGACTGGAAACATTTTTCCAGCCTATGCCTTAGAGGACCGCTATCCGACACTTTATGGACCAAAGGTGAGTAGCTGCAGACTTGGACTTGGTAGTTCAGTTGTGATTCCGGGAGGTCTAGCCGGAATCACTAGTTATCTAGTTAGTTTCTTTCAATTGTTTATTGGTACCGGATTTGTCTCCGGCATACTTTATTGAGACTTGGATATTTGTTGAGTTAGATTATTTATATTTAGACTTGTGTTGTATTTATTTCTTTGATATCTTATCGTGTTGTAGTTATGTTATTGAGTATGTTGTTCATTTATATTGTGTTATCCGTGTCTCCTTATGGAGTTGGATACTCGTGTGAGATTGTTTAGATAGCATCATGACCTAGACAGCGTTCTACCACTGATGCTGCGACATAAGCTGGACGTACCCGCGTACTCGTGCCCCAATTCTGGGTGCGGGTCGTGACACATTTTTAGTGGCGGCCCATGCAGGTCAGACTTCGCAAGTTGTGCGATATCGTGGTAGTGTGGCATCCTTGTTACACTATTCCATGCCTGCGATAGGATATAGGACATAGGATACTAGGATGAGAGCGAATACTCAATCATAATTCTTTGAGAGATTCCTGGGATGACCCCTGAGAACCTCATTATAATTTTCCAATTAAAAATATTTCCCTTGTTTCCGTCCATTCTCACTTGTTGATATTGAATTTGATTCTTGTTGATCAGTTAGTAAATTGAGATCTTGGTGTCATTGTAGAGTTTGATTTCATATCAAGATGAATTTATGAACTAATTTATGGTATTATCTGATGACACATGTTGATGAGGACAGTGAGAAAGGATAAATACTAGGGCTATTGAACTACAAGATATGGATTTAAATTATAATTTGAAGATTGAAAAAAAATAAATTTTTTTTAAGAATTTTGAGGAGTTGAGATATTATGTTATTAAAATTTTTGAGGATTCAGATTCAATTCAAAGAACCTAGACAAAGCTGTAAGGATTTTGGAAGTGATTAAATTTTTGTTTCAGTATTTGAAAATTTGACTTTGAGGAAAGTATATGCATTTTACTTTAAATAGTTCGAGGAGTTAGTTTTGAGGATTTTATTTTGAGGATAAAATTTTATAGTGGAAGTTATATATATTAGTATACGAGTAGATGAGGTGCATGTGTAAGGATCTGTTAGTTCGAGCATGATTGAGATAGCACTGCAAACTGACTTGGGTGTCCATCTAGGATTATATTAGAGGGAGTAGTACTTAGTATGGTGTGTTGCATTTGATATGCACTTGAGTGATAAGAATAACTAGTATCAATAATTGCAGTAGGTAAGGAAGCTAGCAGTGAGTGTGCTTGTAGTAGAACTGTGGTACCTAAAGGGATAGAGGTATCAACCCTTGGATGCATCATTGACCTATGCAATCACGATTAGGAATATTTTCAATCTATTATCTTATTGTTCTTTCCTTATGAATGATTCTTTCTTAGAACTTTACTGTCCTTCCTTGATGATATCGCATTTATTGCCTTAATTGATTCTTTGGATGTCTTCAGGATGTCGCCGAAGACACGATCTATGAGAGTGGGAGCACCAGCTTTAGAGGGGTCTGCTACCTCTCCACCTGATGGACAGACATCCGTAGTTCCTCCTACATCTCCGATGCATGTGGGAGTATCTGCACTTTTCGGGGATCCTCCTCCCCCACCTGTCCAGAGGATTGCCGTAGCTGTGACGGACAACCTTCCTCCTCCACCGACTCCGATTTTTGGAGATTTGCCCATTGACGAGGCACAGATGTTTACTTTGATCCAAGGCATGGTAGATGCCCAGAGAGTGACGGTAGATGCTCAGTGAGTTCAAGCTGAGGCTCAGAGGGTGCAAGAAAAAATGCACCAGGCACAAACCGAGCTGATGAGAGAGAGCATGGAGAACGCTCATCAGGTGACCCTCCAAGCTTTGGAGAGAGTAGCACAATACCAGCAGTTTCCTGGCCAGCAACAACAGAGATCAGGCACTATAGTGGACTTCAAGAGGATGATGCCTCGAGAGTTCAAAGGCACCGAAGGGATACTCTACGCAGATGACTGGCTAGAAGATATAGAGAGAAGCCTGCGATTGACCCAGATTCTGGAGAGCTTGCAGATAGAAGCCGCTGGCAGTCAGATATTCTATATCGCACTCACGTGGTATCGCACGGAGCCGAGACCCACTGGCGAAGGACTTACTTGGGAGACCTTCAAATTGCTTTTCAAGAAGAAGTTCTTTCTCAACGTGGCCTAGGGAACCTTGGAAAGTCAGTTTCATGACTTGGTCCAAGGGAACATGTCGGTCGACGAGTACCCCACCGAATTCTGTCGATTGAGCCGTTTTGCATCGTCTATGATTCGGGACCCAGGAGATCGAGCCCGAAAGTTTAGAAAGGGGCTGATGAGAGAGATTAGGTCACGTACTTCTGGTTGTCGTACCGCTACCTTTGAGGATATCTTGATGGATGCCCGATTGCAGAAGAGGATCTGGATCTCAGGCCTAAGAGGAATCACAATATTTCTGGAGATACGGATGGTAGCGCGGGACCAACCAAGCGTCCCCATATTCAGCAACAGCCGAGGACGTTTCAGTATCAACAGCAGTACCAGGCACCAGTTCATGTTCAGCAGGATCGACAGCAGCCTCCGAGAGGGACACAATAGACTTGTCATTTCTGTAAGAAACCAGGTCACCTTTGGGAGAGCTGTAGATTAAGGCTAGGACTTTGTTTGCGCTGTGGTGATACATGACACCGAATGAGGGATTGCCCTCTAGCTCAGCGTGCAGCTCAAAATTATAGAGATCCAGTTAGGCCACCTGTGGAACTGCAGATTGTCAGCACCCGCGGAGGGAGCCACCCCAGCAGGGCGGAGCATTCACAATGACGATCTAGGAGACCGATACCGCAGGTAACGTGATAGCATGTTTTGTTCTTTTATTTCCTTCTGTCCTCTCTATTTGATTGATTGACTAATTTCCCTAGTACTGTAGTTCGTATGCATGATTTTCTAGTTAGAATGTAGTTAGTAGTACACCCTGATATAGAGACTGTAATACTATGACAAAAGATACCATGACCGTACATATTCCCCTTAGATTGCATGTTGTATGATTGTAGGAAGGATTTTTCTTAGACCATGATTATTGTGGTTTGACCATGACGAAGATTCATGAAGGGGTTATGACTTGACAAGAAGAGACAAGATGCTTAAAATTTTGGAGGATAAGCATTAATTTAAATAAAGAGTTAAGGATTTAATATGGCAGAATTGACGAATCATTGATTTTATCAAGATTGAGATATGATTAAATTATCATTAAAATTCAAGGATAAATATTAATTTAAATGAGAGGTTAAGAATTTAATATTGTAGGATTGATGATTATTGATTGTGATATAATTTATCATTAAAAACTTGAGAAAATTAGGGAGATTATCATTATACCTATTTGGTTGCGATATATGAATTTAAAATTTTATATTATGGATGTCGCATTAAAATTCGTAGGTATCGCGTTGTCGAGTATTTTGAGAAAAAAGAAACCAAGAAATAAGAACCTTGATGGATTAGTATTTGAATTCAAACTTTTTGGGACGAGATTTAGATTTTATATATATATATACATTGATTAAAATTAAATTTGAGGAGCAGATATTAAATTTTGAGTATTTAATTTTTAACTTAAAAATTTGGAGGAAATTGTGAGGAAAATGGAAACTGATTTTATTTCGAGAATTTTTCAGGAATACAATAATTTCAGAATTTTTGAAATTCGTAAAACGACAAGGTGGATTATTTAAGGATTATGTGGGTTGGTAAATTTAACTATTGATAGAAAATAATATAATAAATAAACACTACTATTGAGGATTTTATATTTCGAGGACGAAATTCTTTTAAGGAGGGTAGACATGTCACTACTACATTCCAAAACAGGAGTATTTTCAACTTTCTATATACTATTAATATTATGGTATTTATATTAAATGATTTCTTGATAGGTGTATTTAAATATATTATTATATACGAAGTTCATTGATGTTGAGCTGGTAGACTTGACCTAGAAATCCACTAGACGGACACCTGACCAAATTATGGGATTTTGTATTTAATTGTTTTATTTAGAATTTAATTATTGGAGGTAGTAATTAATTACCGTAATTTATTTAATTATTGCACCTTACCGTTGCTTCGATATTTGGGGCGCTACCCTAGCTTTTGCCTTCCAACAAATTTTATAACCTTGCTCTAGACGTGCCTGCCTTCCATTCTGATATTTTTGTAACTCATAATTATGCTTTCTTGTGCTTCATTTTAGCCACACAATATTCGTCGCGGACGTTTATTTAATTTCTAAATAAATTCCAACTTTGTATCGTTGTGCATTCCAATCGAAATTGGAGGCAATCTTGACCCATTTTTTGTGCGACCCAAATTAGGGTAATATTTTGTTCTGAGTCTTCTTCACTAACGATATTTGTGACCCGACCTAATTTTGGCCCCATGTACTCCTAATTAATTTTAGAACACAGCTTGCATTTATTTTTAATTAAATTGCGGATACCATTTTGACTAATTTCGTTAATCTCGATTTAATTCCAGTACCCAACTAATTAAGCCCATACCAAACACACAATGCCCCCTCACCCTACAAAATAGCAAACACCAAATCGCCCACCAATTTTTCATCATTTCCTGTGTCTGTGCAAATACCCAAATTTAAGGGGGCTAATTTACAAATACTGTATTAGGTGTCAACACCCCATTGGTTCAACCAAATAGAGAGCCCAAATATTTGACTAAGTCAACAACCCTCATCCTTACATGAAGGAATTCCCCCATGTCAAATCTTGACCACCCATTCAAGATGGGTGCATCATCACCATTCATTTCCCTCACATCTCTTCCTATTTAATGTCACATCACCTCACCCTTCCCAAGAAAACTCTAATCCCCAAACCTAGGGAAGCCCCCATCTTCTCCCTTCTCACAAGCCCCCAACCGTAGCCTTCTCCTTCCTTTTTTATTTTTTCCTTTTCTCTTCTTCTTCTTCTTCTTCTTCTTCCCTTCTTCTTCTTCTCCTTCCTTTTTGAATTTATTTGAAGGGGGAAATCATCCATAATGTTCATCAGTCCCGAGCCGACCCCCCGGCCCTTAGCTCCGGCTGACCCGCCGGAGCATCACCCCACTCCGACCATTCTCAGCATCTACCTCGGCCAACCCCCAACTCCCTTTCCGGCTGTGCCACCACCATCATCACCATCTCCATTGCCATCAACCGAGAACCCCGACCATCCTCCACAGCTGCTGTCCCGGTCGAGCTCCCCACTGGCTCCCCTATACGATACGACCCCGAGCTCCTTCCATCATCATCACACTCCGGCACGGCCCGACGAAGCCTTTATCCTCCTAGCTCCTCCTCTGCCTCACTCGAGCCGACCCCAACCCGCAACTCCCCCGACTTCCCTGCTCCGGCGAGCACCCCGCCTGAATACCTCACACGCCACCACCACTAAGCCATTCTCCTCCGGCTCCGGCCAGTTCGAGCACCCCGTATCCAGTCCGACGGCTGACTACACAGCTCCGCTGTGCAGTTTTTTCCCCGACTTCACTGTGAGCCCCCATCCGGCCAGCACCACCCTGCTCCAGCGCGGCCCAGCCACTCTGCCTCAACCCCGTTCGAGCACTCTGGCCACGTCGACGAGATCCAGCAGCCCCGCAACCACTGCTCTACTGCTCGCTCCAACCCGCAGCCCGGCCTGCTGCTCTGGCCAGCTCCGGCCATCCCCACTCTGGCCACCCTCATCAGCAGAACCACCACCGCCTCATCGTCGTCGTCTCCGGCGTCGTCGTAGACGCGCACGAGTAAGACCTCTCCCCTCGTGTGTACGTGCATATGTATATGTTGTGTTGGTGATACGTATTTGTATACGCGTATATGTGTGTATATATATATATATATATATATATATATATATATATATATATATATATATATATATATATATATCTTATATTTGTCTAATTAGGGTATATACATGTATTCAATGTATTAGTATTTATGTATATGTTAGTACGTATTTTAGTACGTATTTTGGTATATATATATATGTATTTTGGTATGTATGTATATATAAATTAGTATATACGTATTTAATATTATATGTTAAATAATGTATTGGTATATATATATATATATATATATATATATATATATATATATATATATATATATATATATATATATATATATTTTGGTATATAAATAAATGTAGCATAATATATATATTTATTTTGGTATATATATATGTACATATATACGTATTTGGTATATGTATTAATGTAGTATACGTATATTATTACTTGGTAAATATATATATATATATTTTCAACATACGTATTCTTTTGTATATATATGTATTGGCATATATTTTTAAGACATATATATATATATATAGTATGTTAAATTCTATTTAGTATACATACATATATATATATATATATATATATATATATATATATATATATATATATATATATATATATATCTCCATAATATATGTTTATATATATATATACAAGTAATAGTTTTATTTAAAGTATACATATACGCATATCTATTATTGTAATTAATGGATATTATTATATATGTTAGTATTGATATGTATATATATATATATATATATATATATATATATATATATATATATATATATATATATATATATATATATATATATATATATATATATATCTACTAGATGACCCTAGTGTAAATACGGACACCCCGTAACTACACATGACCTATGACCCTGTGAACTGTTAGCAGACTGCCACACGTACACTGACGTACTGGCAAGCCCCATATCATTTTGATCGTCTATCTTGCACAGCAATCGCAGATGCGACGCCCGTGCAACTTGACGCACTTGACCCTAGTTGACTAAGTGCCATACCTGGTATAGCCCCTGAGTTTGATTTATTTTTGATTGTGTGTAGTGTAGTATCTGATACAAATAATGTATTATTTTATTATATGTCAATAGGATTGTTGGATCATCCAGAAGATACTCTGGGACAGGACATTGGTATTACCAGCTAAGGACCCAAGGCGAGTGCATTCTCTGATTAGCTTCTTATTTATGATATCCCCTATGTTCATTGTATCTAGTATAAATATCCATATTCTCGACATGTTGGTTACACGGATTGTATATCCGGATCTCGTCATGAGATTTTATTCCTTGTTCATGGTGTAGCTTGTACAAGTCTTGTTTCCTTGTTATCTTGTGCATGTACAGACACTGATTTTCGGTAAGATTTGCTACCTTCCTAGGGAATCCTGTGCCATAGCGTACCATGGTTGGATCTACTATACTAGTCGGGGGTGAGGAGTATTTATTGTAGATATGTGATCATACCCTTCATGTACAAGACTTGTTCACATGTTAGTGTTGGTCATACACTGCACATATGACTAGCCAGGCCATTATACCTGTACAAGTTTCCAAGCCGATCACATGTTAAAGCTAGTACTCACACACTTAGTCATAGTATTCTTGCTCATTGACATATTGTTCCTTCCCGCATTTACTTACAGTATTTCCAGTATTTCCTTTATTGTATATCTCTCGTACATGTACATGCATCTTGTATATTTCCATCTATATACTACTAGCTTATATCATTGACATAGAACTGCTATTAGAAATGTACTTTGCTCCTTCCTGTCTGGAAACATTTTTCCAGACTATACCTTAGAGGACCGCTATCCGACACTTTATGGACCACAGGGTGAGTAGCTGCAGACTTGGACTTGGTAGTTCAGTTGTGATTCCGGGAGGTCTAGCCGGAATCACTAGTTATCTAGTTAGTTTCTTTCAATAGTTTATTGGTACCAGATTTGTCTCCGGCATACTTTATTGAGACTTGGATATTTGTTGAGTTACATTATTTACATTTAGACCTGTGTTGTATTTATTTCTTCGATATCTTATCGTGCTGTAGTTATGTGATTGAGTATGTTGTTCATTTATATTGTGTTATCCGTGTCGCCTTATGGAGTTGGATACTCGTGTAAGATTGTTTAGATAGCATCATGACCTAGACAGCGTTCTACCGCCGATGCTGCGGCGTAGGCTGGACGTACCCGCGTACTCGTGCTCCAATTCTTGGTGCGAGTCGTGACACATTTTTAGTGGCGGCCCATGCAGGTCAGACTTCGCAAGTTGTGCGATGTCGTGGTAGTGTGGCATCCTTGTTATACTACTGCGTGCCTGTGATAGGATATAGGACATAGGATACTAGGATGAGAGCGAATACTCAATCACAATTCCTTAAGAGATTCCTGGGATGACCCTGAGAGCCTCATTATAATTTTTTAATTTAAAATATTTCCCTTGTTTTCGTCCATTCTCACTTGTTGATATTGAATTTGACTCTTGTTGATCAGTTAGTAAATTGAGATCTTGGTGTCATTGTAGAGTTTGATTTCATATCAAGATAAATTTACGAATTAATTTACGGTATTATCTGATGACACATGTTGATGAGGACAGTGAGAAAGGATTAACACTAGGGCTATTGGACTACAAGATATGGATTTAAATTATAATTTGAAGTTTGAAAAAAAAATGAATTTTTTTTAAAGAATTTTGAGGAGTTGAGATATTATGTTATTAAAATTTTTGAGGATTCAGATTCAATTCAATGAACCTAGACAAAGCTGTAAGGATTTTTGGAAGTGATTAAATTTTCGTTTCAGTATTTGAAAATTTGACTTTGAGGAAAGTATATGCATTTTACTTTAAATAGTTCGAGGAGTTAGTTTTGAGGATTTTATTTTGAGGATAAAATTTTATAGTGGAAGGGATATATATTAGTATATGAGGTGCATGTGTAAGGATATGTTGGTTTGAGAATGATTGAGATAGCACTGCAAACTGACTTGGGTGTCCATCTAGGATTGTATTAGAGGGAGCAGTACTTAGTATGGTGTGTTGCATTTGATATGCACTTGAGTAATAAGAACAACTAGTATCAACAATTGTAGTAGGTAAGGAAGCAAGCAGTATGTGTGCTTGTAGTAGAACTGTGGTACCTAAAGGGATAAAGGTATCAACCCTTGGATGCATCATTGACCTATGCAATCACGATTAGGAATATTTCCAATCTATTATCTTGTTGTCCTTTTCTTCTGAATGATGCTTTCTTATAACTTTACTATCCTTCCTTGATGATATCGCATTTATTGCCTTAATTGATTCTTTGGATCTGTCTTCAGGATGTCACCGAAGACACGATCTATGAGAGTGGGAGCACCAGCTTTAGAGGGGTCTGCCACCTCTCCACCTGATGGATAGACATCCGTAGTTCCTCCTATATCTCAGATGCATGTGGGAGTAGCACTTTTCGGGATCCTTCCCCCCACTTGTCTAGAGGATTGCCGCAGCTGTGACGGACAACCTTCCTCCTCCACCGACTCCGATTTTCGGAGGTTTGCCCATTGACGGGGCACAGATGTTTACTTTGATCCAAGGCATAGTAGATGCCCAGAGAGTGACGGCAGACGCTCAGTGAGTTCAAGCTAAGGCTCAGAGGGTGCAAGCAGAAATGCACCAGGCACAAACCGAGCTGATGAGAGAGAGCATGGAGAATGCTCATCAGGTGACCCTCCAAGCTTTAGAGAGAGTAGCACAAAACCAGCAGTTTCCTGGCCAGCAACAACAGAGATCAGGCACTATAGTGGACTTCAAGAGGATGATGCCTCGAGAGTTCATAGTCACCGAAGGGATACTCTACGCAGACGATGGCTAGAAGATATAAAGAGGAGCCTGCGATTGACCCAGATTCCGGAGAGCTTGCAGTTAGAAGCCGCTGGCAGTCAGATGTTCGATATCGCACTCATGTGGTATCGTACGGAGCCGAGACTCACTGGCGAAGGACTTACTTGGGAGACCTTCAAGTTGCTTTTCAAGGAGAAGTTCTTTCCCGACGTGGCCTTGGGAACCTTGGAAAGTCAGTTTCATGACTTGGTCTAAGGGAACATGTCGGTCGACGAGTACGCTGCAGAATTCTGTCGATTGAGCTATTTTGCATCGTCTATGATTCGGGACCCAGGAGATCGAGCCCGAAAGTTTAGAAAGGGGCTGACGAGAGAGATTAGGTCGCGCACTTCTGGTCGTCGTACCGCTACCTTTGAGGATATCTTGATGGATGCTCGATTGCAGAAGAGGATCTGGATCTCAGGCCTAAGAGGAGTCACAATATTTCTGGAGATACGGATGGTAGCGCGGGACCAGCCAAGCGTCCCCATATTCAGCAACAGCCGAGGACGTTTCAGTATCAACAGTATTACCAGGTACCAGTTCGTGTTTAGTAGGATCGACAGCAGCCTCCGAGAGGGACACAGCAGACTTGTCATTTCTGTAAGAAGCCAGGTCACCTTTGGGAGAGCTGTAGATTGAGACTAGGACTTTGTTTGCGCTGTGGTGATACAGGACACCGAATGAGGGATTGCCCTCTAGCTCAGCGCGCAGCTCCAAATTATAGAGATCCAGTTAGGCCACCTGTGGAACTGCAGATTGCTCAGCACCCGCGGAGGAAGCCACCCCAGCAGGGTGGAGCATTCGCAATGACGATCGAGGAGATCGATACTGCAGGTAACGTGATAGCATATTTTGTTCTTTTATTTCCTTCTGTCCTCTCTATTTGATTGATTGACTAACTTCCCTAGTACTGTAGTTCGTATGCATGATTTTCTTGTTAGAATGTAGTTAGTAGTACACCCTGATATAGAGACTGCAATACCATGACAAAAGACACCATGACCGTACATATTTCCCTTAGATTGCATATTGTATGATTGTAGCAAGGATTTTTCTTAGACCATGATTATTGGGGTTTGACCATGATGAAGATTCATGAAGGGGTTATGACTTGATAAGAAGAGACAAGATGCTTAAAATTTTGGAGGATAAGCATTAATTTAAATAAAGAGTTAAGGATTTAATATGGCAGAATTGACAAATCATTGATTTTATCAAGATTGAGATGTGATTAAATTATCATTAAAATTTGAGGATAAACATTAATTTAAATGAGAGGTTAAGAATTTAATATGGTAGGATTGATGATTATTGATTACGATATAATTTATCATTAAAAACTTGAGAAAATTAGGGAGATTATCATTATACCTATTTGGTTGCGATATATGAATTTAAAATTTTATATTATGGATGTCGCATTAAAATCCATAGGTATCACGTTGTCGAGTATTTTGAGAAAAAAGAAACCAAGAAATAAGATCCTTGATGGATTAGTATTTGAATTCAAAATTTTTGGGACGAGATTTAGATTTTATATATATATACATTGATTGAAATTAAATTTGATGAGCAGATATTAAATTTTGAGTATTTAATTTTTAACTTAAAAATTCGGAGGAAATTGTGAGGAAAATGGAAACTGATTTTATTTCGAGGATTTTTTAGGAATACAATAATTTCAGAATTTTTGAAAATCGTGAAACGACAAGGTGGATTATTTCAGGATTATGTGGGTTGGTGAATTTAACTATTGATAGAAAATAATAGAATAAATAAATACTACTATTGAGGATTTTAAATTTTGAGGACGAAATTCTTTTAAGGAGGGTAGACTTGTCACCACCACATTCCAAAAATAGGGGTATTTTCGACTTTTTATATACTATTAATATTATGGTATTTATATTAAATGATTACTTGATATGTGTATTTAAATATATTATTATATACGGTGTTCACTGATGTTGAGCTGGTAGACTTGACCTAGAAACCCACTAGACGAGCAGCTGACCGAATTATGGGATTTTGTATTTAATTGTTTTATTTAGAATTTAATTATTGGAGGTAGTAATTAATTACCGTAATTTATTTAATTGTTGCACCTTACTGTTGCTTCGATATTTGGAGTACTACCCTAGCTTTTGCCTTCCAACAAATTTCACAACCTTGCCCTAGACATGACCGCCTTCCATTCTGACATTTTTGTAACTTATAATTATGCTTTCTTATGCTTCATTTTAGCCGCACAATATTCGTCGCGGACGTTTAATTAATTTCTAAATAAATTCCAACTTTGTATCGTTGTGCGTTCCAATCAAAATTGGAGGCAATATTGACCCATTTTTCGTGTGACCCAAATTAGGGTAATATTTTGTTCTGAGTCTTCTTCACTAATGATATTGTGACCCGACCTAATTTTGGCCCCATGTACTCCTAATTAATTTTAGAACACAGCTTGCATTTATTTCTAATTAAATTGAGGATACCATTTTTACTGATTCCGTTAATCCTGATTTAATTCCAGTACCCTACTAATTAAGCCCATACTAAACACACAACTCTCCCTTACCCTATAAAATACCAAACACCAAATCGCCCACCAATTTTTCATCATTTCCTGTGTTTGTGCAAATACCCAAATTTAAGGGGGCTAATTTGCAACTACTGTATTAGGTGTCAACACCCTATTGGTTCAACCAAATAGAGAGCCCAAATATTTGACTAAGTCAACAACCCTCATCCTTACATGAAGAAATTCCCCCATGTCAAATCTTGACCACCCATTCAAGATGGGTGCATCATCACCATTCATTTCCCTCACACCTCTCCCTATTTAATGTCACATCACCTCACCCTTCCCAAGAAAACCCTAACCCCAAACCTAGGGAAGCCCCCATCTCCTCCCTCCTCACAAGCCCCCAACCGTAGCCTTCTCCTTCCTTTTTCATTTTTTCCTTTTCTCTTCTTTTTCTTCTTCCCTTCTTCTTCTTCCCTTTTTCTTCTTCTCCTTCCTTTTTGAATTTATTTGAAGGGGGTAAATCATCCATACTGTTCATCTGTCCCGAGCCGACCCCCCGGCCCTCAGCTCCGGCAGACCCGCCGGAGCATCACCCCATTTCGACCGCTCTCAGCATCTACTCCGGCTCCTCCCTGCACAGTCGGCCAACCCCCAACTCCCTTCCCGGCTGTGCCACCACCATCATCACCATCTCTATTGCCATCAACCGAGCAACCCGGCCATCCTCCCCAGCTGCTATCCCGGTCGAGCTCCCCACCGGCTCCCCCACACGACACGACCCCGAGCTCCTCCCATCATCATCATCACACTCCGGCATGGCCCGACCCCGGCGAAGCCTTCCTCCTCCTAGCTCCTCCTCAGCCTCACACGAGCCGACCCCAACCCGCAACTCCCCCGACTTCCCTGCTTCAGCGAGCACCCCGCTTTAACACCTCATACGCCACCACCACCAGAGCTAACCTCCATCACCACCACTGAGCCAATCTCCTCCAACTCCTACCAGTTCGAGCACCCGTATCCAGTCCGGCGGCTGACTGCACAGCTCCGCTGTAGAGTTTTTTCCCCTACTTCATTGTGAGCCCCCATCCGGCCAGCACCACCCTGCTCCGGCGCGGCCCAGCCACTCTGCCTCGACCCCGTTCGAGCACTTCGGCCACGTCGACGAGATCTAGCAGCCCCGCAGCCACAGCTCCACTGCTCGCTCTAACACGCAGCCCAGCCTGCTGCTCCGGCCATCCCCACTCTGGCCACCCTCATCAGCAGAACCACCACCGCCTCGTCGTCGTCGTAGACGTGCTCGGGTACAACCTCTCCCCTCATGTGTACGTGCCTATGTGTATGTTGTGTTGGTGATACGTATTTGTATACGCGTATATGTGTATAAATAAATATATATATATATATATATATATATATATATATATATATCTTATATTTCTCTAATTAGGGCATATACATGTATTCAATGTATTAGTATTTATGTATATCTTAGTACGTATTTTAGTACGTATTTTGGTATATATATATACATATATATATATATATATATATATATACGTATGTATTTTGGTATGTATGTATATATAAATTAGTATATACATATTTAATGTTATATTTTAAATAATGTATTGGTATATATATATATATATATATAAAAACATATTTTGGTATATAAATAAATGTAACATAATATATATATATATATTTTTTGGTATATATATATATGTACATATATACGTATTTGGTATATGTATTAATGTAGTATACGTATATTATTACTTGGTAAATATATATGTATATATTTTAAACATACGTATTCTTTTGTATATATATGTATTGGCATATATTTTTAAGACATATATATATATATATATATTGTATGTTAAATTCTATTTAGTATATATATATATATATATATATATATATATATATATATATATATATATATATATATATATATACGTATTGTATATATCTCTCCATAATATATGTTTATATATATATATACTAGTATTAGTTTTATTTAAAGTATATATATACACATAACTATTATTGTAATTAATGGATATTAATATATATGTTAGTTATGATATGTATGTATATATATATATATATATATATATATATATATATATATATATATATATATACTAGATGACCCGAGTGTAAATACGGACACCCCGTAACTACACATGACCTATGCCCCTGTGAACTGTTAGCAGACTGCCACACGTACACTGACGTACTGGCAAGTCCCGTATCATTTTGACCGTCTGTCTTGCACAGCAATCGCAGACGCAACGCCCGTGCAACTTGACGCACTTGACCCTAGTTGACTAAGTGCCATACCTGGCATAGCCCCTGAGTTCGATGTATTTTTTATTGTGTGTAGATAAGCATCTGATGCAAATGTTGTATTATTTTATTATATATCTATAGGACTGTTGGATCATCCAGACGATACTCTGGGACAGGATATTGGTATTACCATCTAAGGACCCAAGGCGAGTACATTCTCTGATTAGCTTCTTATTTATGATATCCCCTATGTTCATTGTATCTAGCGTAAATATCCATATTCTTGACATGCTGGTTACACGGATTAGTATATCCGGATCTCGTCATGAGGTGTTATTCCTTGTTCATGGTGTAGCTTATACAAGTCTTGTTTCCTTGTTATCTTGTGCATGTACAGATACTGATTTCTGGGGAGATTTGCTACATTCCTAGGGAATCCCGTGCCATAGCGTACCATGGTTGGATCTACTATACCAGTCGGGGGTGGAAAGTATTTTAGTGTAGATATGTGATCATACCATTCATGTACAAGACTTGTTCACATGTTAGTGTTGGTCATACACCGCACGTATGACTAGCCAGGCCATTATACCTGTACAAGTTCCCAAGCCGATTACATGTTAAAGCTAGTACTCACACACTTAGTCATAGTATTCTTGCTCATTGACATATTGTTCCTTCCCGTATTTACTTACAGTATTTCCAGTATTTCCTTTATTGTATATCTTTCGTACATGTACATGCATCTTGTATATTTCTATCTATATACTGCTATATAGCTTATATCATTGATATAGAACTGCTATTAGAAATGTAGTTTGCTCCTTCCTGACTGAAAATATTTTTCCAGACTATGCCTTAGAGGACCGCTATTCGACACTTTATGGACCACAGGGTGAGTAGCTGCAGACTTGGACTTGGTAGTTCAGATGTAATTCCGGAAGGTCTATGTAAACCCCCTCGATTTATTCTGTAGATAGTTAGAGTAGTTTTGGAAAAATTTTGATAGCAGATGTCGAGGTTTAGAGTAGAGATAAATTATCTGGTATTTAACTCAATTAATTAAAACCCTTGGCACGCCCTATCATTTTCTGATTTTTCGGAGCCCAATATTAGTCCATAAATTTCGTTCAATTATTGTACTTTCGACTCGACCCACCAAATTAGGCACTAGACTTTTCCGTCTTTTAAAATCAATTTTTGTGTGCTCTAAATTAATTGCGCAATATTCTGAAAATTGTAACCCATATTTAATTCTGTGTCGGACACCTGTGTCGTTATCCTAAATTTTGGGATACCAACTTAACCCGTTGAGCCGGACCAACTAAAGGGTCCAAGACTGACTCCAAGCCCCCACCATTTTTGGCCTTTGCGTCATTTTCAGATTTTGACCCCAAGTGCCCCAATTAAATTAAATTCGCGGGACACTTTATTTCTATTTAAATCGGGGATACCAACTTTGTAAATCCCAATTTTAATCCTAAATTAATCCCAATGCCTTTCTAATTAGACCCGTGCCTAACGCACAATACCCTCTCACCATGAAAATTGCTAAACATATTTTTCTCTGCAATTTTTGTGTCATTTTATGTGTCCATGCAATTTTCCGAATTTATGGGGCTAAGTTACAATTATTGAATTGTGTGGCACCACCCTATTGGCCATAAACAAATGAGAGGTCCCAAAATATGGTTCCATTCACACCCATGCATTCACCCCTCATGAAGAAAACCCTCTCCTCTTCATGATCAATCACAACCATCCATTTTGAATAGGATGATCACAACCATCCATCCCCTTTCACCAACCCCTATAAAGTAACTCCTCAACCCACCCTCAACACAAAAACCAACCGGCCCTAATCCCAAGGGAAAACTCCACTCTCTCTCCTCACTCCTTCATTTAAACCCACCATGCAAAGCTTCTTCTCCCTCCATTATTTTCTTCTTCTTCTTCCTTAGACTCTTCTTCCTCTTCCAATACTCTTCATAGTCTACTCCGGCCGGCCACTATTCTTCCCCGACTCCGGCACTGTGCAGCGGCGCCCGACTCCGACTGGTGCACAACCATCCCCCCCCCGCGGCCTGTGCTAGTCCTGCAGCCGCAGAGACTACACGACAGCGACTCCGGCCGCTGAAGCTGTCCAGTCGATGCAGTCTCCTGCCCGACCCACTGTTCGTCACCGCGAGGCACTGTACAGTAGCCTCTCTCCCCGGGGCTGTGCGTCCCCGCCGCCGGACGGAGCTTCTCCCGCTGTACGTTCCCGCACGGCCTGAGCACAGTCGACTCCGGCGCTATAGACTCCTCCTTCCCCCCGTTGTGCAAGCAACTCAACCCCGCAACTGTGCTACCCCGACCACCCTCCACCTACATCCGCGGCTGCTACCACCGCATCTCTACGAGACTCCACCTCTCGACGAACCAACACCACCACGACCCCTCATTCCGGCGAGCCACTGTCCTCTTACTCCGGCGACCCTGCATCTCCTCCTCATCATCAATAACAGCGCCATCATCATCCTTATCACCACCACCACCCTACCCTACTCCGGCCAGGGACGGCCACCGGTACTCACAGCCAAGGTGACGACTCCTTCCCCTATAATTATGAAGTATAGTTCATATCGATTATTGGGTGGTATATATTAGTTATTGATGGGGATTTTATACATTGAGTTTAAGGGTTATGTGTGTTTTAGATTTAGTCTAAGAGTTTACTATACATTAAGATTTTAGGATTTATAATGCATGAGTTTTTAAGTTTATTACATCTTAAATATGTGTGGTTGATGGTACTATGTTAAGTTGAATATTTATGGATTAAATATAAATTGATTGAGATTATGAAATATAGACAATCGATGGTTGGAAAGGTTAACTGTAATGAGGTTGGGATCTAAGTACCATATGAGATTTTTAGGGTTTATACATGGTATATGCATTGTTGATCCATTGATTGAGTATAAGCCGTAATCCTTAAAAGTTGGTCATTTATTATGGGATAATAATAAAAATGAATTTAATTGAAGAGAAGTTTATTATGAAATGATAGAGGATTGTATAGAGGATAATTTAATAATAATAAATTATTGGAGGATGAAATATGTCAACGTACATGGTAATGACTGTGAAGACTATGGTGAAATTTGAGGATTTGATCATGACTGGAACTACTGAACATCGTGTTGAGATATAAGATCGAGGATTATTGATGATATTGTGTAGGTGATTAATCTGAATTGACCATCGTATCGATAGTCAATTATAGTCAACCCCCTAGTGACTTGTCACTGTGAGTCATAGCTGAGACTGAGTTTAGGTGTAGATGTGTGTAGCACACCTGTCTGCTGTAAAATAGATTATTGATTCTGATTTATAATTCATCTCTAGGTACTACGGGACCTGAGGACTTGGACGTGGTACCGAATCCCCGTCATCAGCAGCCGCACGCAGGCAAGTGTACCTTGCCACCCTGTATTTTCAGTCTACAGATATTCATTGTTTCATTTTGTACTTTGTACACGTACTTATGTTGACGTTCGATACTTCGCGTCCGGTTCACAACCGGGTGAAGACGTACGTCGTAACTTCTTAGGAAGATTGTTGGATGATTCGTAGTTTCTCGATATGTGTACCTGAGTTTATCGGTATCCCAGGACACACTTATATACTGTGATCGTGCCAGATTCCTGTATCCTGATACCGACATCATGACCAGAGACTGGGATGACCTTAGGGTCGCGTCTGTTGAGTTATATTTGTGAGTCGAGACTGTAGTTAGAGGGTCAGGTTCAACGCACAATCGTTGACCGCTTGGGGAAGGGGAAGACAGTTACTAGACGTTTGGGCTACTCTGCACGCGCTTATATATGTATATGTAGTGATCCTGTATTCTAGAGTAGTATATCACCCGTGTGTCTCTTTGCTCGGAGCTACGGTACGCCCCGTGTGTCTCTGTGTTCGGAGTTACGATTTTATTTTAGAAAGCCCACGCGTCGAACATTGTCTTTAAACTGTGTCACACTAGTTGGATATGATAGAGTACCCTGTCGTGCACTTGTACTTTCTGTTTACTTGGCATGTTGTATTTCTGTACCTTGTTACGTCCCTCTGAGGACCTGGTTCCCTACCAGTTTTACAGCATAGATGATTACGGAGCATTTGGAGTTGCTGTTGGAGTTGCAGGTCTTGCGGGCATGGTATCAGGTACTCACATTTTATCTACCGGCACTATGGTTATTTTATATTGTTTATTTCATCTGCTGTTGTAGCCTAGTTTTTATAGACTCATACTTCTTCTCGAGTCTATTCGAGTTAGTGTGTTATTGGGCGGCCGACTCTAGCACATATAGCTCTTTCTTGTATACTGTTATACATTGTGGATTGAGACATAGAGGTTTATATTTATAGAATATCTAGATAGTGCCCTTTATATTACAGCTTATACGTATTCGAGTCAGACCAG
Source organism: Iris macrosiphon (assembly GCA_036927795.1). Classification (NCBI taxonomy): domain Eukaryota; kingdom Viridiplantae; phylum Streptophyta; class Magnoliopsida; order Asparagales; family Iridaceae; genus Iris; species Iris macrosiphon. The sequence continues at coordinate 95,031,188 of JAYESA010000011.1, read as the reverse complement.
AGTCTGGTCGAATGCGTAGCTGGCGTGTCACGTATTCCTGGTCCTGCGTATTTTGGGACTGGGGTGTGACATATTTTTGTGGTGGTCCATGCAGGTCCAATTTAAATCGTCTTGGTCACCTGACTGTGCTAACCGAGCCTGCAAATTAGGAATAGATGTTATGATTGTTGAATAGGATCTCAATCCATAATAGATTTTTAAAACTCTTTGTATGTGATTACCGCCCTTGGACTTCCACTTTGCATTCGTTCAATCTTCGTCAATATCGCTATCCTTGTTTCTCGTCCCCTATTGTTCAGGGAGACGAATGCTTGTGACTGATGACTTCCCTCCAAAAGAAGATCGAAGACCAGACGACAGGAGACATAATTCGTATACCTTTCTCGAAAAAGATTGTTACCTTATGAGGATAGATTGATGGGTTCTTTGGATTCTAGAACTAGTGTGGAAGGTGTCACGCCCCAGTCCCAAAATACCGAGGGACCAGACGCGTGATAATGGCCAGCAGCACACACCGATGTACAAACCCAATTTATTGGATCCATCGGGGCATGCTTAAGTTGTAATATAAGAATAAGTAGGTCCAATAATATAAGTCAGAGTCTATGCTAATCTCATCCATAACAGATAATCACAGATCAAATGCCAGAATAAATACAAAAGAAATAACTAACAATCTCAATAACAGTGTCTCGGAGAACAATCCGAGAACAAGTCTGATACAGCAATACAATAGACTGGAAATAAAGGAACTGGAAATAGAAATAAATGAGTAACCTCACGCCAGTACTCAAGAGAAGTCCTCTGGTATGATCTCTTCCTCAGATCCTGGTTCTGCTCCAGTAACTGCTCCTATTCCTGCTTCTGCTCTTGATAATGCTCCTGTACTGTATAACTCCAGGTGGATCTCCTCTGCTAATCCTGGGGACAAAGTCCGGTATACAGGTCCTCAGGGGACATAACAAGGTACAGAAATCGACATGCCAAAATACAGTGTGATAGTAAATAATAAAGTAAATAGGGTAAGTAGGTAATCATCTGTGTGACATGCAAGAGAGAACATCAATAGTACTCAGGTTGAAACAACTACAAGCTCTGTGTAGGGGAGCCGGTAGCAGTGGTATCATGAGATGGTCTAGCTCAGCGGGAGACTGAGTAGCCGACATAATATAGTCAACCTGTAGCCTGCGGGTCTCTCCAGCAATAGATGGAACAATAAGGGAATACTAAAATAACCAGCTCAGTGATATGCAAGATGAGAGCAGCACTAGAACTCAGGCTGACGCCGCTACAAGCTCTGTGTCGGGGAGCCGGTAGCAGCAGTAATAATGAGTAATGGGCCAAGCTCAGGCTTCAGAGTCTTGTGCCTCACAATAATAGGGGTGTATATATATGGTCAGCCTGTAGCCTGTGTGTCTCTCTCCACCCAATGTAACCATACGTCTCATGTCCATGATGCCTTATGTCCATGTCACGCACGATCGTATCTAATGCATAAGTCATCTAATGTCTAGGAATATAATATTAATGTCAAGTCCTGTATCCTATACAGAATCACCACGAATATCTCGGGAAGATCTTGTCCATGAATAGTGTCAAGTGTCCTGGGTTATAGTGTACTTGATAAGACAAGTACGAGAATGCAAAGGGGGTCACGAATGTCCATCTCTAGATGACAATACACAACACCGCGTACGGTGTTGGCACCCGACTAATAATCGGACGCTAAGTACGTCACACGGTCCTAGGTTAAGCATGCAGAACAATATAATGAATCAAGAAAAATGCAACAAGAAATGTAAAGTTGGCAAGGTATACTTGCCCACTGATGTATACTAAGTCAAGGAAATAAGTAGCAAAAACTGCAGGATTTGGCAAGGTACACTTGCCTGGGGTCCTAGCTCCAATTGTAGCTCTGGTCTCAGTGTGATCTGCTGGTACCACTCCGGTTACTGAAATAAACATCACCATTAGATTTAGAAAATATCAAATAGCTAGAAATGCCTGTCCTTGAGTCCAATTTGGACACAAGGGCAAAAATGATATTTTCGGGTCAAAGCGGGATCCACATGTGGGCCACTTTGCACCGAAAAGTGTGTCAGGGTCAAAGGTCTCCAAATTTGCCAAACTTAGTGTCAACAAGTCAGGAACGATGATACGACCCAACGGAACTTCCAGAATTGGATTCCGATGAGCCGATCACAAAATCGCCTGTCAAGTGGAGCCTGTGGGGCCCACGATACGCAATTTTGTCAACGTTCTCAGAATCGTACCAAACTTGGGTCACAGGACCAGCGTATTGCTATAAGTCCGATGGCGTAAGTTTCGTCTCGATCCGACGTGTGTACACAAAGTTACAGCGTATTCCAGAAAGGACAAATATGGGGTGTTGTCGGCGGATACGTGTTGGTTCCGGTGTGCACGCACATCCGAATCGACTTCTGCGAAATCCCACACGACCGTATCAACGTCGTGCACGGTTCGGTAAAGACCGCGTGCGACCAAGTGGTCATGTTTGGCGGGGCGTACTAAGTTCCGGGATAAATTAGGGCATTAGTTTTCCTGTTTTTGGATCGCGGTGTGCGATCACCACAGGACGCGATGCACCGAGCGGGTTGCACGGGCACCGAGAGGGTCATACAGTCTATGCGACGCAACTGACGGAATCAAAAACTGAATCACGGGGTAAGAGGAAACGTTACCTGAACAGGGCTCCGTGAAATCTGATTTCTCGTGTCCGAGTCGTCCTTCGTGTCCTGCGTCGACCGAGTCTTGTGTCCAGGCTGTATCCGTAGTGCGTCCAGCTAGGTTAGGGTTAGGGTTTCCGTCCCAACGCGCCGGGGCTAGCCGGAGTAGGGCGAAGACGGACCTAGGGTTCAAGTGTGGCCGAGGCGGGGGAAGGAGGAGGAAAGGGCTCGGGGGTAGCTAGGGTTTCGTCGAGCGACGACCGGAGGGTGGTGGTCGACGGTTGGGAGATTGGGGGAGAACTCGAGCAGGGCTGCGGGGTGATGGTTCGTTGGGTTAGGGTTCCGGCGAGGTCGTTCAGAGGGTGGTTGATGGTGGTGGTTCTGGGCTGGGCAGGACTTGGCGAGGCAGAGTCGGAGATGGAGGGTGTTAGGTGGAGACGCTGAGGACGGGGACGGCTAGGCGGAGGTGGAGGATCTCGAGGCGAGTCACCGGCGGGAGAGGGGAGAAGGCGACGACGAGGGGAGTAGGCTAGGGCTCGGTCGGCTGTGAGCGGGGAGGAGTTAGACGGAGAGGGGATCGAGGTGGAGGAAGGCAGCGGCGAGTCTAAGGGGATCGTCGGGCTTCGAGGGTGCTGGAGAAGGAAGACAGACGGAGAAGGAGGTTGGCTGTAGGCGAGGCAGGGGGCGGCTCTGCTCGCGGAGGAGCTGCGACGAGGCAACGGGCTGAGGGCGGATCTGGGGCTGAGCTTGGGGCTGGAGGAAGGAGGAGATGGGGTTAGGGTTCAGGCTGGAGTGATCGGCTCCGGCGGGGGTGGCCTTGGTCGGCGGAGGGAGCGCCCAGGGTTAGGGTTCGGTTTAGGGATTAGGGATTTGGGGATTAGGAATTTGGGGATTAGGAATTTGGGGATCTTTTCTTTTTATTTTTCTTTATGGAGAAAAACTTAGGGAATTATGTATTTATACATACAAAAATTGGACTAGGGTTTGACCTAGGATTTGGACTGGGTCAACGCTCCTTGGGCTTGGCTTCGGCTCTCGTGGGGATGTCGGGCGTTGGCACGGGTTAAATTCGGTTTAAATGTACTTCGGGTTTCAGGGCTTTAAACGGGTTTCCGGAGTCCAATAAATCCGCAGAAAATTACCCTATATCCGGTTTTCCATTTTACACCATAAAATATTATTTCCATAATATTTTAATATAAATTAACCCAATTAAAAATCATTAAATTGCCAAAGGCCTAGGTTTTAATAGCAGAGAAATCCCGAAAAATTGTAGAAAATCCAAATTAATAATTCTGAAAATTAGGGGGCTTACAATCTACGCAACTTATAAAAATTTTGTCCTCGAAATTAAAATATGGTAGGGTTCTCTCTATCCAATCTCACTTGATTACAGTCTAAAGGATTCCTCTCAAGTGAACACTGCGGTCTCTACCCAACTTAGAATTTACCCATCTATCATCTAAGGCTATACATCTAATAAAGCTATGCCCCAACTTATTTAATCATGTTATTGAATCCTCAAGTCTTTAACACCAAACATATCACCTATGATATGCCCTTAATCATATATAAAAGGGTTATCAACAATGCGACCGGCCTGAGGGGTATATCGAGTACTGTCTATATATCCAACTTATACCAAGCACGAGGTTTCGTCTTTCCGAAATAAGGGAAGACAAAAACCAATAATAAAGAGTTCAAGAGTGAGGTAATAGAATAGAAGTATCAGGATCAAGGCGTTTAACGGATTCAAATAGGATTTGTCAAGACAATTGTGGATTAAAATCCTATTCTGGTAATCCTTTGTTCGCATGCTCGTATTAGTACAGTTATGTAGCTGTTATGATATGCTCAAACATATCTAGAGGGCAAGTATACTAGCCAACTATATATCTCAATCCACGAGAAGTAGTGCGAAGAGCGAACCAAAATGCACTAAGGTTGATCAGACCGTAATACACTGATTCTGAATAGACAATTGTATTAGTGTGTCGACCCAATAATACATATGTCATGAACAAGCTCTATAAAAGGATAAGCTTGCAAAACTAGGCTATATTAGCAGCATAAGTCAAGGTAGTATATGAAATATAAGTACGCTAGATGAGGATGGAAGGAGGTACAACTTAATTCAAGTTCACAAAGACAAAACATAATGAGCAATTAACAAAAGACTCTACAATCTCTACGGTTATCAGTTATAAAAACATTCTAGGTTATAAATTATTAGCAGTTCAAAATTCATAGGTTAAGGCTGAGGTCATGAACCCATAGGCACGAGATAAAACAAATCGATAAACAGATAACTACGACAAATTATGCGCATTAGCTACTCCATGGGTCTGTGCGTCTTCCAAAGTCATCGCTGGAGCTTGTTTACGTCCTTGCAGTTGATTCCTCTGTTGTTGTTGAGCCTGCTGGAAGAGTGTTGTTTGTGGTGCCAATGGTGGCCTCGGCTGATTCCCTTCTGGGGCTGGTGGTCTGACTCCTTCAACTCTCGTTTGCGGTGCTTCCAATGCTGGAGAGGCTGGCCTTGGTGCTGGTGACATTAGCGCTCTTTCTCGACGTTCAGGGCATTCCCTCAATGAATGTTGACTGTATCCGCAAGCTAAACATACTTTACTTTTTCATCTGCACTCGTTCTCAATGTGGCCTCTCTTGCGACAATGTTGACAGATAGGCAGTACTTGCGGAGATCCTTCTGGTGGTTGGTGCATGTGAGACTTCCTTGCAATTTTTTTCCTGTGGTGCTCCGGCTGGTACGGATGTGGCTGGTTGATGAGTCATCAGTTCTTTCTCTTGATGCTGAGGACAATCCTTGGCTAAGTGTTGATTGGTTTCGCAAATCAAGCATAATCCTAACTTGCGTCTGTACTCCTTCTCAATATGGCCTTTCTTACCACAATAGTAACAAGTAGGAAGGAATGAGGCTCTGGGTGCTGCTCTTGGTAGTGGATTAATCTGTGGTCGCTTTGCAACTCTTTCTTGTTGTGCTTGGTCTGGTGCTGATGCATACGGCCGCTTCTGGCTGGACTCTATCCTTCTGTTTCACTCCATGGCCTGTGCTGTAGTAAGAACGTCCGTTGCAACGGAGCTGATTAACTTCCGTAATTCTGAGCTAAATCTGTGGATGAACTTCTCCGCTTGGTTTTGCTGAGCTTCTTCATGAACCTTCTGATGGGCTTGCATCATCGCGTAGAACATTCAAAATATTTGTTGTTCGTCCATAGCCTGCCCTTGTGGAACGGTAGGCGTCGGTGGAGCCAACTGCATCGATGGTGGAACGTCATCTTCCTGGATTCTCGAGGCATGCTGACTTGCTGGACTACGTCGTTGTGATAATTGACCTGAACCAACTGGTGTCACTTCATCTTCGTGGATAACCACAACACCTTGTGGTGTTCCTGGATGAGTCTCTTCGCCGACTTGGGGATTCATTTCTCTGCAACCAAAATAAACTATAAGGGCGCTCAGGAATCAAGGCAGGATACGAGTCAAGAAATTAATTTGAATCTGATATAGATATCAAGAATGTTTCAAGCAAGTGGATGAGATCCTAAAAACTTATCCTATTCTTATTGCAGGCTTGCTCGGTCCCTAAGTTGAAACCGAACAATTTAGTCGTTGACCTGCATGGGCCACCACAAAAACTATATCAATCCCCAGTCCCAAAATACCGAGGGACCAGACGCGTGATAATGGCCAGCAGCACACACCGATGGACAAACCTAATTTATTGGATCCATCGGGGCATGCTTAAGCGGTAATATAAGAATAAGTAGGTCCAATGATATAAGTCACAGTCTATGCTAATCTTATCCATAACAGATAATCACAGATCAAATGCCAGAATAAATACAAAAGAAATAACTAACAATCTTAATAACAGTGTCTCGAAGAACAATCCGAGAACAAGTCTGATACAGCAATGCAATAGACTGGAAATAAAGGAACTGGAAATAGAAATAAATGAGTAACCTCATGCCAGTACTAAAGAGAAGTCCTCTGGTATGATCTCGTCCTCAGATCCTGGTTCTGCTCTAGTAACTGCTCATGTTCCTGCTTCTACTCCTGATAATGCTCCTGTACTGTATAACTCCAGGTGGATCTCCTCTGCTAATCCTGGGGACAAAGTCCGGTATCCAGGTCCTCAGGGGACATAACAAGGTACAGAAATCGACATGCCAAAATGCAGTGTGATAGTAAATAATGAAGTAAATAGGGTAAGTAGGTAATCATCTGTGTGACATGCAAGAGAGAACATCAATAGTACTCAGGTTGAAACAACTACAAGCTCTGTATAGGGGAGCCGGTAGCAGTGGTATCATGAGATGGTCTAGCTCAGCGGGAGACTGAGTAGCCGACATAATATAGTCAACCTGTAGCCTGCGGGTCTCTCCAGCAATAGATGGAACAATAAGGGAATACTAAAATAACCAGCTCAGTGATATGCAAGATGAGAGCAGCACTAGAACTCAAGCTGACGCCGCTACAAGCTCTGTATCGGGGAGCCGGTAGCAGTAGTAATAATGAGTAATGGGCCAAGCTCGGGCTTCAGAGTCTTGTGCCTCACAATAATAGGGGTGTATATATATGGTCAGCCTGTAGCCTGTGTGTCTCTCCCCACCCAATGTAACCATATGTCTCATGTCCATGATGCCTCATGTCCATGTTACGCACGATCGTATCTAATGCACAAGTCATCTAATATCTAGGAATATAATATCAATGTCAAGTCCTGTATCCTATACAGAATCACCACGAATATCTTGGGAAGATCCTGTCCATGAATAGTGTCAAGTATCCTGGGTTATAGTGTACTTGATAAGACAAGTATGAGAATGCAAAGGGATCACGAATGTCCATCTCTAGATGACAATACACAACACCGCGTACGGTGTTGGCACCCGACTAATAATCGGACGCTAAGTACGTCACACGGTCCTAGGTTAAGCATGCAGAACAATATAATGAATCAAGAAAAATGCAACAAGAAATATAAAGTTGGCAAGGTATACTTGCCCACTGATGTATACTAAGTCAAGGAAATAAGTAGCAAAAACTGCAGGATTTGGCAAGGTACACTTGCCTGGGGTCCTGGCTCCAACTGTAGCTCTGGTCTCAGTGTGATCTGCTGGTACCACTTCGGTTGCTGAAATAAACATCACCATTAGATTTAGAAAATATCAAATAGCTAGAAACGCCTGTCCTTGAGTCCAATTTGGACACAAGGGCAAAAATGACATATCCGGGTCAAAGCGGGGTCCACATGTGGGCCACTTTGCACCGAAAAGCGTGTCAGGGTCAAAGGTCTCCAAATTTGCCAAACTTAGTGTCAACAAGTCAAGAACGATGATACGAACCCAACGGAACTTTCAGAATTGGATTCCGATGAGCCGATCACAAAATCGCCCGTCAAGTAGAGCTTGTGGGGCACACGATACGCGATTTTGTCAACATTCTCAGAATCGAACCAAACTTGGGTCACAGGACCAGCGTATTGCTACGAGTCCGATGGCGCAAGTTTCGTCTCGATTCGACGTGTGTACACAAAGTTACAGCGTGTTCCAGAAAGGACGGATACGGGATATTGTTGGCTGATACGCGTTGGTTCCGGTGTGCACGCACATCCGAATCGACTTCTGTGAAATCCTACACGACCGTATCAACGTCGCACACGGTTCGGTAAAGACCGTATACGACCAAGTGGTCCCGTTTGGCAGGGCATACTCAGTTCTGGGGTAAATTAGGGCGTTGGTTTTCCTGTTTTTGGATCGCGGTGTGCGATCACCACAGGACGCGATGCACCGAGCGGGTTGCACGGGCACCGAGAGGGTCATACAGTCTATGTGACGCAACTGACAGAATCAAAAACTGAATCACGAGGTGAGAGGAAACATTACCTGAACAGGGCTCCGTGAAATCCAATTTCTCGTGTTCGAGTCATCCTTCGTGTCCTGCGTCGACCGAGTCTTGTATCCAGGCTGTGTCCGTAGTGCGTCCAGCTAGGTTAGGGTTAGGGTTTCCATCCCAACACGCCGGGGCTCGCCGGAGTAGGGCGAAGACGGACCTAGGGTTCAAGTGTGGCCGCGACGGGGGAAGGAGGAGGAAAGGGCTCGGGGTAGCTAGGGTTTCGTCGAGCGGGGACCGGAGGGTGGTGGTCGACGGCTGGGAGATTGGGTTAGAACTCGAGCGGGGCTGCGGGGTGATGGTTCGTCGGGTTAGGGTTCCGGCGAGGTCGTTCAGAGGGTGGTTGATTGTGGTGGTTCTGGGCTGGGTAGGACTTGGCGAGGCGGAGTCGGAGATGGAGGGTGTTAGGTGGAGACGTTGAGGACGGGGACGGCTAGGCGGAGGTGGAGGATCTCGAGGCGAGTCACCGGCGGGAGAGGGGAGAAGGCGACGACGAGGGGAGTAGGCTAGGGCTCGGTCGGCTGTGAGCGGGGGGAGATAGACGGAGAGGGGATCGAGGTGGAAGAAGGCAGCATCGAGTCTAAAGGGATCATTGGGCTTCGAGGGTGCTGGAGGAGGAAGACAGGCGGAGGAGGAGGTTGGCTGTAGACGAGGCAGGGGGCGGCTCTGCTCGGGGAGGAGCTGCGGCGAGGCGACAGGCTGAGGGCGGCTCTAGGGCTGAGCTCGGGGATGGAGGAAGGAGGAGATGGGGTTAGGGTTCAGGCTGGAGTGATCGGCTCCGGCGGGGGTGGCCTTGGTCGACGGAGGGAGCGCCCAGGGTTAGGGTTAGGATTAGGGATTAGGGATTTGGGGATTAGGAATTTGCTGATTAGGAATTTGGGGATCTTTTCTTTTTATTTTTCTTTATGGAGAAAAACTTAGGGAATTATGTATTTATACATACAGAAATTAGACTAGGGTTTGACCTAGGATTTGGGCTGGGTCAACGCTCCTTGGGCTTGGCTTCGGCTCTCGTGGGGATGTCGGGCGTTGGTACGGGTTAAATTCGGTTTAAATGTACTTCGGGTTTCAGGGCTTTAAACGGGTTTTCGGAGTCCAATAAATTCGTAGAAAATTACCCTATGTCCGGTTTTCCATTTTACACCATAAAATATTATTTTCATAATATTTTAATATGAATTAACCTCAATTAAAAATTATTAAATTGCCAAAGGCCTAGGTTTTAATAGCAGAGAAATCCCGAAAAATTGCAAAAAATCCAAATTAACAATTCTGAAAATCAGGGGGCTTACAGAAGGTTGGCAAGAGAGTTGGACCTAGTAGTACCCTACCCGTACTTGGGGTAGCAGTGATCTTGGAAGTAGTGAGAGTTGGAAGGATTGTTGATCATGACCTAGAATAATTTACAGAAATGCATAGACTGATGTTGGAAACTAGTAGTTGTATATGATAGCAATGCTAGGAACGATGATTATGAGCTAGAGGAGATGAAAATTTTAGGATCTCACTTGGGAGATAATAATCGGATTCCAGAAAATTCTAGTATGTGCTTGAGTGATACCATTATTGTACTATGCGACTTGGAGAGATAAATAACGAAAAGAAGAAACTCGAGGAATAAAATTTTTTTTAGGGAAAATTTGAGGAGAAGAGAAATTATACTTTAGGCAGGGGAGAAAATTTTCTTTTAAAGGATTAGTGTAGTAAACAGAACAGGAGGATTTATTTTGAGGTTAAGTCTGGACGATGGCACCGTCCTAGCATGAGTTGATTGAGCCAATACCACGCGACACTCGATTGTCGACGTAGTTGCATTTATATTTTTAGGCCACCAGGTTACCCTGAGTTGAGTTCAGGGGGCCTAGGAGTATGGTGCCCATATACCTTAGGGGTATACAATGCAGGAGGTGAACCAGTGTACCACCATGTTATATCAGAGTTGAGGATGTTTTTCTAGAGGATCTTCTAGGCCTGCCACCTGACAGAGAGATGGAGTTTGTTAAAGAGTTGACTCCCAGAGCCGAGCCAGTTATTCTCTCGTCTTCAGACTAGCACCGATATAGTGGGTTAAGTTGAAGATCCATAGTAGAGGATCTCTTAGACAAGGGTTTCAGTCGGGCTAGTATTTTTCTATGGGGAGCAACCATCTTATTGTACCAAATAAGGACGGAACAATATTTTCCACCAGTACTTGGATAAATTCTTGGTGGTAATTATCGATGATATCTTGGTGTATTCTAAGGGCCAGAAAGAGCTCAACATGAGACAGGCACTGGCTACAGTTGAGGACAGATTATGATATCGAGTTGCAGTACTACCCTGGCAAGGCGAATATAGTAGTAGATGCCTTGAGCAGGAAGCCTATGGCATATTTTTATGACTCATCGCCAGATATTAGAGGATTTTTTAGAAACTCAGGATTGAGATTGTATTGCCAGACATGGATAGACAGATGGTCAGTCTCGAGGTTCAGTCTACATTGATTGAGAGGATCAAGGCAGCCTTGCCTACAGATACGAGATTTAGACGACTGCGAGAAAGGACAGAGGCCGACATGCAAACGGGATTCAAGATTTATGAAGACGGAACATTGAGGTGTGGAGATCGCCTATATGTTCCGAGTGGCAAGCTACACCAAGAGTTGATGACCGAGGCTCATAGCTCAATTTATTCCATTCATCCCGGGGGTACGAAGATGTACCGAGACTTGAGACAACATTTCTGGTGCCATGGGATGAAGAAGAAAATTGTAAGATTTGTGGCGAAGTGTTTAGTTTGTCAGCAAGGCAAGGCTGAACATCAGAGGACTACAGGATTATTGCAGCCACTTCCTAATTCCCGAGTGGAAGTGGGAACACATTACCATGGACTTCGTCACAGGATTTCTGCGGAGCCCTAGCGGGAAGGATGCAGTTTGGGTTGTCGTAGACAGACTCACCAAGTCTGCATATTTCTTGCCCTTCCGAGTTGAGCAATCCACAGAGATACTAGCTGACATGTATATGAGGCAGATAGTATGATTACATGGAGTGCCTGTCAGCATCGTATCGGATCGTGATTCCAGATTCACGTCACATTTTTGGCAGAGTATGCAGGAGAGCCTAGGAACTCGTCTCAAGTTCAGCACTACGTATTATCCACAGACTGATGGCCAGTCAGAGCGCACGATACAGATATTAGATGATATGTTGAGAGCGTGCATGATCGATTTTGAAGGATCTTGGGAGGACCACCTACACTTGGTAGAATTCTCCTACAATAACAGTTACCAGGCTAGCATACAGATGGCACCTGATGAGGCACTGTACGGCAGGAAATGCTGGTCGCCAGTTTGTTAGATTAACGTGGGAGAGCGTCAGATACTTGGTCCAGAGTTGGTGACACAGACAGTGAAGAAGGTCAAGCAGATTCAGAGCCATCTGCGTACAGTGCAGGACAGACAGAAACATTTGGGCAGATGCGTACCGCAGACCATTGGAGTTCAAGGAGGGTGACCATATATTTTTAAGGATATCGCCTACTCGTGGTACCATCAAATTTGGAGGCAGAGGCAAACTGAGTCCGAGGTACATCGGACCTTTTGATATTTTGGAACGAGTTGACGAAGTGGCTTACCGTCTTGTATTACCTCCATTATTAGAGGGAGTACATAACGTATTTCACGTATCGCAACTGAGGAGATATGTCGCAGACCCTAGCCACGTACTTGATCATTCAGTGATTACAGTCGGGCCTAGTCTGTCTTATGTAGAGCAGCCAGTTGAGATCCTCGATCGCAGCGAGAAGACTTTGAGAGGGCAGACGATTCGACTGGTCAGAGTGGCATGGAAGCACCATTCACCAGGCGAGTCTACTTGGGAGCGCGAGGATTCTATTCGACAGCGGTTCCCGTACTTATTTGAGGAGCAAGGTACGATTTTACGTACGACATTTGATTACTGGACTGTTTTAAAATTCTGTTAGATATTATCGTGCTTTACTTTTAATTTCGGGGACGAAAATTTTCTAAGTTGGGAAGAATGTAAACCCCCTTGATTTATTCTGTAGAAAGTTAGAGTAGTTTTGGAAAAATTTTGATAGCAGATGTCGAGGTTTAGAGTAGAGATAAATTATCTGGTATTTAACTCAATTAATTAAAACCCTTGGCACGCCCTATCATTTTCTAATTTTTTGGAGCCCAATATCAACCCATAAATTCCGTTCAATTATTGTACTTTCGACTCGACCCGCCAAATTAGGCACTGGACTTTTCCGTCTTTTAAAATCAATTTTTGTGTGCTCTAAATTAATTGCACAACATTCCGAAAATTGAAACCCATATTTAATTCTCTGTCAGACACTTGTGTCATTACCCTAAATTTTGGGATACCAACTTAACCCGTTGAGCCGGACCAACTAAAGGGTCCAAGACTGACTCCAAACCCCCACTATTTTTGGCTTTTGCATCATTTCCGAATTTTGACCCCAAGTGCCCCAATTAAATTAAATTCGCGAGACACTTTATTTCTATTTAAATCGGGGATACCAACTTTGTAAATCCTAATTTTAATCCTAAATTAATTCCAATGCCTTTCTAATTAGACCCGTTCCTAACGCACAACACCCTCTCACCATAAAAATTGCTAAACATATTTTTCTCCGTAATTTTTATGTCATTTTATGTGTCCATAAAATTTCTCGAATTTACGGGGCTAAGTTGCAATTATTGAATTGTGTGGCACCACCCTATTGGCCATGAACAAATGAGAGGTCCCAAAATAGGGTCCCATTCACACCCATGCATTCATCCCTCATGAAAAAAACCCTCTCCTCTTCATGATCAATCACAACCATCCATTTTGAATAGGATGATCATAACCATCCATCCCCTTTCACCAACCCCTATAAAGTAACTCCTCACCCCACCCTCAACACAAAAACCAATCGGCCCTAATCCCAAGAGAAAACTCCACACTCTCTCCTCACTCCTTCATTTAAACCCACCATGCAAAGCTTCTTCTCCCTCCATTATTTTCTTCTTCTTCTTTCTTAGACTCTTCTTCCTCTTCCAATACTCTTCATAGTCTACTCCGGCCGGCCACTATTCTTCCCCGACTCCGGCACTGTGTAGCGGCGCCCGACTCTGACCAGTGGACAACCATCCCCCCCGTGGCCTGTGCTCGTCCGGCAGCCGCAGAGACTCCACGGCAGCGACTCCGGCCGCTGAAACTGTCCAGTCGGTGCAGTCTCCTGCCCGACCTACTGTTTTTCACCGCGAGGCACTGTACAGAAGCCTCTCTCCCCGGGGCTGTGCGTCCCTGCCGCCTGACGGAGATTCTCCCGCTGTGCGTTCCTGCGCGGCCTGAGCACAGTCGACTCCGGCACTATAGACTCCTCCTTCCCCCCGCTGTGCAAGCAACTCAACCCCGCAACTGTGCTACCCCGGCCACCCTCCACCTACATCCGCGGCTGCTACCACCGCATCTCCACGAGACTCCACCTCTCGACGAACCAACACCACCACGACCCCTCACTCTGGCGAGCCACTGACCTCTTACTCCGACGACCCTGCATCTCCTCCTCCTCATCAACAGCAGCGCCATCATCATCCTTATCACCACCACCACCACCACCCTACCCTACTCCGGCCAGGGACGGCCACCGGTACTCACAGCCAAGGTGACGACTCCTCCCCCTATAATTATGAAGTATAGTTCATATCGATTATTGGGTGGTATATATTATTTATTGATAGGGATTTTATACATTGAGTTTAAGGGTTATGTGTGTTTTAGATTTAGTCTAAGAGTTTACTATACATTAAGATTTTAGGATTTAGAATGCATGAGTTTTTAAGTTTATTACATCTTAAATATGTGTGGTTGATGGTACTATGCTAAGTTGAATATTTATGGATTAAATATAAATTGATTGAGATTATGAAATATAGACAATTGATGGTTGGAAAGGTTAACTGTAATGAGGTTGGGATCTAAGTACCATATGAGATTTTTAGGGTTTATACATGGTATATGCATTGTTGATCCATTGATCGAGTATAAGCCGTAATCCTTAAAAGTTGGTCATTTATTATGGGATAATAATAAAAATGAATTTAATTGAAGAGAAGTTTATTATGAAATGATAGAGGATTGTATAGAGGATAATTTAATAATAATAAATTATTGGAGGATGAAATATGTCAACGTACATGGTAATGACTGTGAAGACCAGGGTAAAATTTGAGGATTTGATCATGACTGGAACTACTGAACATCGTGTTGAGATATAAGATCGAGGATTGTTGATGATATTGTGTAGGTGATTAATCTGAATTGACCATCGTATCGATAGTCAACTGTAGTCAACCCCCTAGTGACTTGTCACTGTGAGTCGTAGCTGAGACTGAGTTTAGGTGTAGATGTGTGTAGCACACCTGTCTGTTGTAAAATAGATTATTTATTCTGATTTATAATTCATCTCTAGGTACTGCGGGACCTGAGGACTTGGACGTGGTACCCGATCCCCGTCATCAGCAGCCGTACACAGGCAAGTGTACCTTGCCACCCTGTATTTTCAGTCTACAGATATTTATTGTTTCATTTTGTACTTTGTGCACGTACTTATGTTGACGTTCGATACTTTGCGTCCGGTTCACAACCGGGTGAAGACGTACGTCGTAACGGCTTAGGAAGATTATTGGATGATTCGTAGTTTCTCGATATGCGTACCTAAGTTTATCGGCACCCCAGGACACACTCATACACTGTGATCATGCCAGATTCCTATATCCTGATACCGACATCATGACCAGAGACTGGGATGACCTTAGGGTCGCGTCTGTTGAGTTATATCTGTGAGTCGAGACTGTAGTTAGAGGGTCAGGTTCAACGCCCAATCGTTGACCGCTTGGGGAAGGGGAAGACAGTTACTAGATGTTTGGGCTACTCTGCACGCGCATATGTAGTAATCCTGTATTCTAGAGTAGTGTATCACCCGTGTGTCTCTGTGCTCGGAGCTACGATACGCCCCGTGTGTCTCTGTGCTCGGAGCTACGGTTTTATTTTTGAAAGCCCACACGTCGAACATTGTCTTTAAACTGTGTCATACTAGTTGGATATGATAGAGTACCCTGTCGTGCACTTGTACTTTCTGTTTACTTGGCATGTTGTATTTCTGTACCTTGTTACGTCCCTCTGAGGACCTGGTTCCCTGCCAATTTTGCAGCATAGATGATTATGGAGCATTTGGAGTTCCTGTTGGAGTTGCAGGTCTTGCGGGCATGGTACCAGGTACTCATATTTTATCTACCGGTACTATGGTTATTTTACATTGTTTATTTCATCTGCTGTTGTAGCCTAGTTTTTATAAATTCATACTTCTTCTCGAGTCTATTCGAGTTAGTGTGTTATTGGACGACCGACTCTAGCACATATAGCTCTTTCTTGTATACTATTGTACATTATGGATTGAGACATAGAGGTTTACATTTATAGAATATCTAGATAGTGCCCTTTATATTACAGCTTATACGTATTCGAGTCAGACCAGAGTCTGGTCGAATGTGTAGCTGGCATGTCACGTATTCCTGGTCCTGCGTATTTTGGGACTGGGGCGTGACAGTCTAGCCGGAATCACTAGTTATCTAGTTAGTTTCTTTCAGTAGTTTATTTTTACCGAATTTGTCTCCGACATACTTTATTGAGACTTGGATATTTGTTGAGTTAGATTATTTACATTTAGACTTGTGTTGTATTCATTTCTTCGATATCTTATCGTGCTGTAGTTATGTGATTGAGTATGTTGTTCATTTATATTGTGTTATCCGTGTCTCCTTATGGAGTTGGATACTCGTGTGAGATTGTTTAGATAGCATCATTGTCACCACCCCATTTCCAGAGCCGGGTATTTTTTTTTATTTTAATTTAGTTAATTGTGCATTATTTTTATTAATTGTATTTATAATTAATTAATGATTGTATTATATTTTTATTGTTTGTTTTAGGATTTTGGCTAGCCTGGACCCATGTCAGACCATAGTGGACCCATGTCCGACCCAGCCCGCACCCTTGTGAGAATTATTTTGGGGCTTAGAAATATTTATTTTATTTTTAGAAGGTTAGTGGGAGAGATTTGGAGTTAGTTTGAGTGTTTTTAGAACCCGGAACCCAAAATCGAGAGTTAGGAGGGCATTTTGGGTATTTTTGAGACTTGTAAACCCTATTACATGTGAGACCCGACCCATTCAGCCCCCATTCCCACCCGTGGCCAGCAGGGAGCAGCCCCTCTCTCCCCCTTTGTTCATTCCACTTCTTCTTCTTCTTCTTCTTCTTCTTCTTCTTCTTCTTCACATTCTACTTCTTCTTTCTTCTCCAAAGTAAGTTCTTCTTCACTTTTCTTCCTTCTTTCTTCCATTTCTTCTTCCTTACTTGAACCCTAATCTTTCATTTTCCCTAACCTAGGTGGGTAGAGCCTAGATTTGGTGTTAGAGCTTGGATTTGAGGCTTGGAGCTTGAGGGAGGTGGATTTGGAGCATTCTTGAGATTTTGGCTTGGGATTCCAACTCCCAAGAGGTAAAACCCTAAATTTCTCCTTGTAATTACTCTTATATAGTGTAATTAATAGTTTAGAACCTTCCTAGACCCTTAGGCTACCCGTGGGAGGAAGTTGGAACTAGTTGGGTAGTGTTTGGAGACTTTAACACTAGGTTTTGTGTCAATTTCGGGGTAGAATCTGAATTTGGCCCAATTTTGGGTGATGCCCTAGGTTAGACGGACCTAGGTAGACGTTGTCGGGTGTCTTGAGGGTGAGTGCGTGTCTCCGTTCGGACACGGGAAACCGTGTCACGAAGAAACGGGCGTTTCGGGCAAAATTGGGGCTTTTCGTCGTCGCCGATTCTAAGTGCATGTGCGTTTCCGCCACGGGCCTAGAATCGACGTGGGAGCACATTTTCTAGGATCTAGACATCGTTTAGAGCGCGTGGGTAAATTTTGGGCCGATTCTGAGTTCGTTTGATGTGCGTTTCAGGAGGTTTTCTGAGCCGCGCATCACGTGTTCGTCGAAATAACCGAACGGCCATTTCGACTTGGTTTCCTCGTTTCGGGCTTGTGCGCACGTTGGGTTAGTATCGGGGAGCGTGTGCTAGAGTTTTTGAGTTATATTTTATATATTTTAGGGTGTTGGTGAGTGTCGGGGTCGTTGGGCGTGAGTGGGGCGTGTGGTTTGTGTGTTGTTGTGTGTTGTGTTGTGTTAGTGTATATGTGTGTATATATATATATATATATATATATATATATATATATATATATATATATATATATATATATATATGTATATATTTATATATTTATATGTATGTGTGTTGTGTATATATATTTATATATATATATGAGTGTATTTATATCTATGTGCTTGTGTGTGTATATGTCTATGTGTATATATATATATGTATATGTGTAAGTGTGCTTGTGTGTGCATATGTATATATATATTTATTTGAGTATGCATATATATATATGTATCTTAGAGTGTGTGTGTGTATTGATGTGTATATATATATATATATTTGTATGTGTGTATATATATATATTAATATAGGTATTTATATATATATATAGCTATGTATATATTTGTGTGTGAGTGTGTGTATTAGTGTGTTAGTGAGTGTGTTAGAATAGATATAAGTGTATATATATATAGGTATCTAGTGGTATATATATGGTTATATATGTGTATATATATATATATATATATATATATATATATATATATATAGAGGGAGTTATATATATATATATATATATAGGAGTGTGTGTGTGTGTGTTTGTAGCTAGAGGGGGGGGGGTTCAGCCAACTGCAGAAAGAACAGCAGCTGCTGCCCCCAACAGCAGCAGCAACAAGGGGCAGCAGCAGCAGCCATTTGAAGCAGCAGCAGCAGCAGTACCATGAGCAGTAGCAGCAGCAAAGCGAAGCACAGCAGCAGCAGCAGTAGCATGGAGAAGCAGCGGGGTTAGCAAGTATGCAGGGGTAGTGAGAGCTAGTGAGGGAGAGTGAGAGATTGATATATATATATATATATGTTGATAGATAGATAGATAGATAGATAGATAGATAGATAGATAGATAGATAGATAGATAGATAGGTAGATGGATGGATAAATATGTAAGATAACTTATTAGATAGTTAGATAGTTAAATGGCTAGGTAAATAGATAGCTAGCTAGATTAGAATAGATAAGATAGATATATAGATTATAGTTAGCTATTAGTTAGTATTATAGATAGATAGCTAAGTAGATAGTTACTAGAATAGATAATTAGATATATAGATAAGTAGATGCATAGGTAGATACCTATATCTATGGATAGATAAATAGGTAGATAAGATAAATAGATAGTTAGAGGGCTAGATTAATAGATAGATAGCTAGGTATTTAGATAGATGGATACTAGATAGGTAGATAGCTAGATACTTAGATATACCTATCTAGGATATAGATATCTATATGCCTATAAGTTATATATATATGTGTATAGGTAAGATAATGGGTATTCGGGTATATGTGTGTGGATATCTATATATATAGGTATATACATACTTAGATGTATATAAATATGGTAGATATCTATACTACCTAGCCTAGATTAATAACTAGGTGCATAATTAGTAGCTAGATTGCTAGTTACAGGGGTTTTAGAGCGAAACCTCAATACCTTGAGATACCGAGGTATTTCAATACCTTAAGATAACCAAGGTATTGGGTTTCAAGCGGAGTTTTTGAGCAATAGCCTAGGAATAGTATTGGAGTGATTTTTATATGCTTATGTGTATATATTTACGCGTGCTAGCATAGGTTTTAGCGGGTTTAGCCTAGGAATAGTTAGAGGGGTTTTAGAGTGACACATTTTTGGTGGTGGCCCATGCAGGTCCAGCTTAACAAAGTATGTAATATCGTGGTAGTGCGACAATTTAGTTGTACTACTGCGAGCCTACAATAGGATATAGGAAATAGGCTGAGATACTCAATCACATCTAGGAAAATTCTTTTGATTCAACTATTCTTCCTTGATATTGATACTTGATCTCTTAATATGTCCTTTCCTTGATGTCTTACATCTTATGCCATATTGATTCTTTCTTTCGCTTTATCTCAGGATGCCGCCTAAGACTATATCGCAGCATGGGAGAGCAGCTTCTGAGAGGTCTGCGATATCCCGAGGGCCTACACCAGTCACTTCTTCAGTGATTGGAGTGTCAGTTGCTTTCGGAGGTCCACTACCTACTCAGAGGACTGTGCCAGATATATTTGAGGGGCTTCCACCTCCACCTCCTGTGCCAACAGAGGCGTCACAGATGTTTACAATGTTTCGTGAGATGCTCGAGGCACAGAGGGCTCAGTCAGAGGCACATCAGAGGCAGACCAACGTTCTACGGCATGGCATCGAGAGTGCTCATCAGCTTGCTCGTGATGTAGTCGAGAGAGGAGTTCTGATCTAGTAGCAGGATATTCCTCAGGTTGCTCAGCTTCGGTTAGGCAACATTCGCGACTTCAAGAAGCTGGAGCCTAAGGTTTTCAAGGGGACGGAGGGCATCATCTATGCTGATGATTGGCTCGAGGAAATTGAGCATCTTATGAGGGTGTCCCGTCTTTCTGAGGACCTGAAGCTTGAGGCGGTAGGACTTCAACTGTTCAACGTCACTCGCACTTGGTTCAGGAATGAGCCGGTTCTGGTTGACGAAGAAGACTTCAAGCTATACACTTGTAGTAATATTCTTAATGCTTTCTGGGATAGGAAACAACATATAGTTTCCCTTCATTATGAAGAATCCTTTAATGAAAAGGATATTCTGACAAAGGCAAGACCTTGTCAAATAAATCAAAAATATCTTGAATTATGTAAAAAAAGAAATCCAAGATTTATTGGATAGAAAATTAATTTGCAAATCCTACTCCCCATGGAGTTGCACAACATTTTATGTTAATAATAATGCTGAAAAAGAAAGAGGTGTGCCTAGACTTGTTATTAATTATAAACCTCTAAATAAGGTTTTAAAATGGATCTGATATCTAATTCCTAATAAAAGGGATCTACTTAATAGAATAGCTAAAGCAAGAATCTATTCAAAATTTGAGCTGAATTCAGGTTATTTGCAAATACAAATAAATGAAAAGGATCGGTATAAGACTGCGTTTACTGTTCCTTTTGGCCATTATGAATAAAATATTATGCCATTTGGTCTGAAGAATGCACCTTCAGAATTTTAAAATATTATGAATGAAATATTTATTCAACATTCCAGTTTTATATTATCATACATTGGTGATATATTGATCTTCTCCAATACAATAGAAGAACATTTTAAACACGTTAATGTGTTCAAATACTTAGTCATTAAGAATGAATTAGTAATATCTGCTCCAAAAATGAAACTATTCCAGCAAGAGATAAGATTTTTGGGACATAATATTGAGAATAACACAATAATTCTAATAGATAGAAGTATATAATTTGCTTCTAAATTTCCTGATAAAATTACTGATAATATGTAGTTATAGCGATTTCTTGGTGCATTAAATTATGTATCTGAATTCTATAAGAATATCGCTGCCGATACAAAATTTTTGTATCAAAGATTTAGAAAAAGCCTACTCCTTAGACCAATGCCCATACTGAAGCAGTAAAAATAATAAAACAAAAAGTTAAAAAATTACCTTGTCTACATTTAACCAATGTTGAATGGTTTAAAATAGTTGAAACTGATGCTAGTGATATTGGTTATGGAGGTATACTAAAACAATTAAACCCTAACACCAATAAAGAAGTATTAGTAAGATATCATTCAGGAAAATAGAATGATACTCAAATTAAATATTCAACTATTAAGAAAGAAATTCTTTCTATTATCCGATGCATTCATAAATTTCAGGATGATTTACTTAATAAGAAATTCTTATTAAGAATTGATTGTAGTTCTGCTAAGACTGTCTTAGAAAAAGATGTTAAAGATTTAGCATCTAAGCAAATATTTGCTCGATGACAAGCAGAATTAGCCATATTTGATTTTGATATTGAATATATTAAAGGAACTGACAATTCACTTCCTGACTTTTGACTCGTGAATTTTTGCAGAATCATGAATAAACGGGATAAAGGAAAGCAACCATGGGTTCCTAGACCCATGAACTCAGGCTCCAATGAGTCAAGGTATCAGTCCAAGAAAACTGCTCTTGGAAAAGGAAAGACCTCTAATAGAGGCATACAGATCCAAGATTGAGAAGAAACCAATGTTTCTTATAAGCAAGTAGTTGAAGTGGAAACAATTTTCACTTAGAACAATTTTTTAGAAGAAATCTTTCAATTAGAAAAATCTGACATCCCAATGATGGATGATCATTGGAAATTGAAAGAAAAGTATTTGGAAAATAATATGTTTCCAGTTCAAGAAAAATATCGTAATATCTATGAAGGAATCCTATTGACAATTAAATCAATTAAAATCGAACATTTTCATCACAAGACCAATGATCCTCGGAGTGACGTTAATTACAACAAAATTATTATTCGTCACATTATCACTTCTCAATCTTGGGGACTGCATCCCAACAGAACTCGATAATTAATTCATCGCGAAAAGAGCATCAATATGCCTTTCACATACTGGGATTATATCGAGGCTTTTACCAAAGTATTTTACTTTGATAAAAGTAAGCAAAAGCACTCGTGGTTTATCAGAATTTGTCCTGAAATACTTAAACAAGACATTTCGATATGGTTTATCCAGTGGTTGTTACAATTCGGTGCCACATTAGAAATTTTACCTCCCTCATTGCAAGAATTATTTGCTGACTGGACACACTCGTATCCTTTATGTCAGAATGCTGACGCTCTTTCGGAGGGGGAGAGTATAATGTACTTTTTCGTCCATTTTGAAATTCTCTATATTTTCAAATGGATTATTAAATGTGAATATAATCATTTCAATTTCCCTATTTTAGCCAGAAAATTTCGGATTAAATGGTGGAATAGAATTGATAAAAAAGATAAAGTACAATTAGTACAAAAATACATCAAAAAAATGAGATCCTTATAGAAGAAAAGCTTAAGAAGGAAACTATTGAAGATAGTCCTTTAAAAAAATTGAAAGAATCATTGAGAAGGAGAAATCCTCAAATCACTGAGGAAGAATTAAAAAGTAAATGACTTCATTATATGCAAACACAGTTTGATTCAATTTTTGAGACAGAAAATATGTCTGTCAGTTCTACCAAATCAGAGAAAATGATGGAAGGCAATATTGAAGAAGAATCAGAAACTTTCTTCAAGAGATTGCATCATAGAGTTAATACTCAACATTCCGATGATGACAGTAATGATGAAAGCATATAATAATTGTATACTATTGCAGAATACGTGGCAATCACTGTTTACTTTATTAAAAAGAGGAATCTCTTTAAATCATGGCCGACAATTATGGTGGACCCTAGTCACTTATTTTTGGACAGATATCCAAAAATCCTGGTGCGTATCAATGATGAAGATAAAGTTAAAAAGACGTTGATGTGCACTCTCCTTGGCGATAAGAAGGAATCTTCAGTAACCTGCTACTGTTATTCACTTGCAGCTGCCGGTTACCTATTCTTCCGATGAGGACATTCTGTGTTATAAATAGAGGTCTCAACCTCTTTATGATGTATGCTATTTTACTTACTTAGGAAGATTGTTAAGTTTGTGTGATCAAGAAGTGTTTGAGTGCTTGTACTAGTTTCACTACTATCAATAAAATTTTGCATAAGCATTTATCTTCCCATCCTTTGTATAAACATCCTGGTTTCTGTTTTGGTATCAAAGCCATGTTAATGGCTCAAGACTGAGGTAATTCTACCTCCTTACAAGCATGTAATTATATGGCTTATTGTGTTCAAGTTATTTTTCTGTTATGGTTATTATTATTGTTAAAGCTATTGCTTTAGTTAACTGCGATAGAGTTAGGATTTGTCAAAATGATGTGTCTTCTACTTAGTGGGACGATATCAAAGTCGCATAGCCTTGTTATGCCGAGAGGGCAGTTGATGGAATAAATCGTTGACAGCCGTGCTAGGTCTTTACTATCGTTAGATATGTCTAAAACTTCTTGTCACGATCTGCCCCTGGTGTAAGGGTACAAGTAGAAAACAACGTCCAGCCTACGCTACAGAATCGGCGGTAGAACTCTGTCTAGATAATCTATCTAACAATATAATGAACCACCAATAATGATAGTATACTCAATCACAGAACTAAGATATAAATAAGCACGAATCAAATAAAGAATAGAATAGTCACAATATAACTCATGAGTCTAAAATAATACATCAATGAGTCTGAAGAAGTAACAAAATAAGTTGGAGACAAATCCAGTACAAAGAATACTACGAAGCTACAACTCCTGGGTCAACTGTCTCAGTTGGGATAAGTCCCTCCTGAGCCAGGGTCTCAGAATCTAAACCCACAACATCCTGGGGTCCATAATAGGTAGGGTACCACTCCTCAGTGTCATTTGGAAAAATATATCCAGTCAGGAAAGGAGCAGAGTACATCTCTAACAACAGTTCTAATCAATGATAAAAACTATGTAACAGTAAATAGCTGTGGATAAACAAGATGCACAAAAGATACCAGATATATATATAATAAGGAAATACTGGAAATAAATACAATAATGAATAATATGCCAATAAAACAAGAATACTAATGTCTAAGTGTGTGAGTACTAGCTTAACATGTGATCAGCTTGGACAAGATGCAATGCGGCCTGGCTAATCATACATGAGGTGTATGATCAACACTATTCAGTAATCAGTACTTGATACAATAGGGATATTGATCACATATCTATACTAATACTCTCCACCCGCGACTGGTATAATAGATCCAGCCATGGTATGCTATGGCACGAGATTGCCCAAGAAGATAGCGATTCTTCCCGAGAATCGGTATCTGTACATGTACAAGATAACCAATAAAACAATACTTGCACCATATATACTATATACCAAGGAATAACATCTCATGACGAGATCCGGATATACCAATCCGTGTAACCATAGTGTCAAGAGAACATGGATATCTACACTAGATACAATGAACATAGAGGATATCATAAATGAGAAACTATCAGAGAATGTACTCGCCTGTAGTCCAATGAATAGTCTCACAGATGCCTGACTCGGTGCCTCGAAGACCTAGATATGGAATACAACATCAATACAAGGTTTCGAAAAGAAATTAAGTTAAACTAGTCAACTTCTAGGTCAATTAGTCAATTCTAAGTCAAAAGTCAACTATAGTCAACTCTAAGGTCAACTATGGTCAACTATGGTCAAACCAAGGTCAACTATCTATTTCTAGGTTGCACAAGTCTAACACAAAAATCTTGGGTCAAGATATTAAAATCTAAGTCATAAAACCACATCTTAAAATATTAGGATATCGTATCTCCGGATACGTAAATTCCAAGGTAAACATCACAATACATATATATCAAACAATTATGTATAATAATATAGAATATTAATTTATACATCAAATAGGTACCGTGATTTTGAACCAATTTGATATCTCAACAAAATCACAATCTTGATACCCAAACCCCCTATCTTGAGTATCCTACTTACCTTGGTCTCCACAAGGTAATACTCAAAATGTTGATATAATAATACCCTCAAATATAATATATAAATATATACTAATATTATACAAATAAGGAATATAGCAATAATAATATGTATCTCAATATCAATACATATATATATATATATATATATATATATATATATATATATATATATATATATATATATAATATAAGTATATAAACCCAAAAACATAAATCTGCCTAACCGTCACTGAAAACAGTGTTGAAAAATACTGATACTCTGAAACCAGACTTTTAATGACAGTTCTGGCTGTCACTGAAGCCATCGTCGCTGTTGCTGTTGAAATATGCACTGCTGCTGCTTTGGGGACGGTTTGCAACCGTCACCATTTCCTCTGTCGCTGCTGCTGTATTTCTCGTCACTGTTGCTGCTATTTATTGACAGTGGCGACTGTCATTAAATGCCACCGCCACTGCTACAGCGACTACTGCTGAACTCGCTACTAATAATGACAGCAGCTCTGTCATTAAACCTGCTGTCGCGAAAAAAACAGTAATATATATATATATATATATATATATATATATATATATATATATATAACCCAAATATATATATATATATATATATATATTTGGGTTATATATATATATATATATATATATTTATTTGGGTTATATATATATATATAACCCAAATACATATATCTATATATCTATATATATAAATACCAAATAGCTATAATACACCCCCTTTATAATAATGTACATATTACAACATAGCCAAATGCACACATACATAAATATTATAATTACACCTATACATATATCTACATAATCCTATTATAATTACATATAAAATAATTACCCAATTAAACATACATGTATATATATATATAATCAACATATACATATATATCCATACAACATATTGTAACATATTCATATAGAAGAAAGCTACATAATATATATATATATATATATATATATATATATATATATATATATATATTAGTACATATATAGTACATAGATCTATGATACAATAATCACTATAATAAATACACTATAATACATATATAATATCTATATATATATATAGACAATTATAATTCAAGAATTAAAGCACAATTAATTAGATCTACACATAAATTCACAACACATGGAAAGTATCACACCATATCCCACTAGATCTTGGATACGCATGTGACACGAGTCCATTACATATCTAATTGCATCCCGAAGGACACAAAAAAATCACATATATTATTTATGAACAAAACAAAGTGTCAAATATAGATCTACGTGTCCGTGTCAAAATACGACATGTACAAAGTCCCGTGTCGGAGGAAAACCCCCTAAAACAATTCGTATCACCAAATTAATGGGATACGACCTACACGTACCCAATTGTGGACACAACACTAGCCCCAAACACATAAACACATGTCAAATTGATCTATAGGATCAATTGACACACACAACAAATGTCAATCTCGGAATTCCCCAAAATTGACACAAAAAGTACAAAAACTTTCTCCATAGGCCTCCTATGAACACAAAACCAAATCCTATGGGTATTACACGCATATGGGTTGATTTTTCATGATTAAATCTCAGATTTAGAAGCTATTTTAAGGGAAAAAAACTGAATTATACCTATTGGGAGATAGATTCCCAATGAAACCTCCAATTGAGATAAAATTGCTTCCAACTTGTAGATCATTTTTCCTCTTTGTAGATCCTTGCTTCCTCCTTCTAGATCCTTGCTTCTCAAGTCTCTGATGGTGATTTGGGAAGGAATTGGAATGAATTTGGTAAGAAAATAAAGTGGGAATGAAAGAAATTTGGTAGTGAGAAATTCTAGATCTAGATTTGGAATAAAAAATAGGAGAAAGAATTTTCTCCCTCTTTTTAAATAGGCCGGCCCCTATTCCCCTCCCTCAAGTTATCATGTAATGTCCATTATACCCCTTGGGGCCTTTCATGAAGAAATAATTAAGGAAGAAAGCTTCTAGTCTAATGATTAAATTAATTTAATCCATCTCCTTAACAATGGGCTTTCTAAATGGGCTAAGTCTAACTAATTAATTCATGTTGGTCCATGGGTCCAAACTAAACTAGTTAGGTCCACTAATACAATTTCAAATTAAATAAATAATATCTAACAATAATTAAATAATACCACAAATAATTATTTACCAAGCACAATAATTTTTAAATAGGAAATTACTAAAATAACCTTTCCTAGAAAATATGGTAGTGATAAGTCTACCCTCCTTAAAAAAAATTTGTCTTCAAAATTCAAAGGCAAAAACTACTCCCAAAAAATTACAGAACAGAACTAAATAATCACAACTAACTATGAAAGAACATAACAATGAACATAACATAACTAGAAAATAACATAACTCAAGGTACAAACAAATATTGATAACGCTTTCGTATTTCATCCTCTCTCTCTCCCAGGTAGACTTCCCTGGAGAGTGATGCCTCCATGCGATGTGCACCAAAGGAATAGTCTGGTTTCTCAATACCTTATCTCTCTGATCCATAATCACAATTGACTGCTCTGGATAGCTAAGAGTAGGGCCCACCTCTATCTCCGAGTGATCCAATACATGACTAGGATCTTCCACGTATCATCTCAACTGCGACACGTGAAATACGTTGTGCACTCCCTCCAATACAGGTGGCAAGTCTAGTCTATAAGCAACTGCACCGAACCTCTCTAGAATAGTGAAAGGTCCGATGAATCGCAGACTAAGCTTTCCGCCTCCACCGAAGCGAATCGTGCCTCGTGTCGGAGAAATCCTCAGAAACACCAAACCACCCACCTAGAATAAAACACCATCTTAAGAACTTTAATCCATAACAAACAACCAAGAACAAACACAAAAATCTAAACTATACCTCGAACTCCAAAGGTCTCCGATGGCTATCGGCCTAATGCCCTTGTTTGTCCTACGCCACTCGTAGTCTATCTCTGATTAACTGAACCTTCTCTGTTGCATCCACAACCATCTCTGGCCCAAGCAAAACTCTCTCTCTGATATCGTCCTAAGACAAAGGAGTACGACACCTCCGACCGTATAGAGCTTCAAAAGGTGACATCTCTATACTGGTCTGGTAACTGTTGTTGTAAGCAAACTCTACCAAATAGAGATGGTCCTCCCAAGAACCCCCAAAATCTAGTACACAAGTGTGCAACATATCCTCGAGAGTCTGAATAGTCCTCTCTGACAGCCCATCTGTCTGGGGATGATATGCATTACTAAATTTGAGCTGAGTGCCCAAACTATCCTATAAACTCCTCCAGAAATGAGAAATGAAATGACTATCCTGACCTGAGACTATGCTGACAGAAACTCCATGTATCCTAACAATCTGCCTCACATACATCTCTACCATCTTCTCCGTAGATGAACCCACCTTGAAAGGCAAGAAGTGGGCCGACTTGGTCAACCTATCAACGATGACCCAAATCGCGTCTTTTCCTCCTGGAGATCATGGAAGTCCGGACACAAAATCTATAGTAATGTGTTCCCACTTCTACTCTGGAATGGATAATGGCTGAAGTAAACCTCTTGGCCTCTGCTTCTCGGCTTTCACCTGCTGGCACACTAAACATCTGGATACAAACTGTGCCACTTCCCTCTTCATGCCATACCACCACACACTCTCTCGCAATATCCCGATACATCTTGTTAGCACATGGATACATGGAATACTGAGATCGATGCGCTTCCTGCAACCTCCTTACGTAGCTCCCCTCTAGGCACACACAATCTATCTCCATGCCTCAAAGATCCATCCTCAGCAATAGTGAAATCATCCTCCAATCTTGCTCTCACCTGAGCTCTGATACTCCTTAAAGATATATCCTCATACTGTGCTACCTTGATCCTGTCCATCAAATCTGAATGTATCTGCAATCCCCATATCTGCATAGCACTACCAGGAATAATTACCTCAATGCCCAAGCTCTCCATGTCCTCCAACAAATATCGATCCTGCATCAAGAACATAGCTACCGGATACCTGCTCAAGGCATCGGCAACTACATTAGCTTTCCAAGGATGATATTTTAAAGAGATATCAAAATCCTTCATCAGTTCCAACCACCGATGCTGCCTCATGTTCAACTCCTTCTGGGTGAAAACGTACTTCAAGCTTTTGTGGTCTGTGAAGATCTTCACACGCTCTCCATACAAATAATGTTTCCACAACTCCAGGGCGAATATGACGGCTGCCAACTCTAAATCATGGGGAGGATAGTTCTTTTCATGAGGACACAATTACCTGAATGCATAGGCAATCACTTTCCTATGCTGCTGAAGAACACAACCCAAACCCTTTCCAAATGCATCACTATAAATAGTAAAACCTCCGGACCCTGATGGCAACGTCAAAATAGGAGCAGACTTCAACCTCTTCTTCAACTCCTCAAAAGCAACCTGGCAATCTTCCGTCCAAACAAACTCTACATCCTTCCTTGTGAGTCTGGTCATCGACTTGGCAATCCTCGAAAAATCTTGCAAAAACTTCCTGTAGTAGCCTGCCAATCCCAAGAAACTCCTGATCTCTGCTATCGAACTCGGAGTCTTCTAAGATTCTACTGCTAAAATCTTCTTCGAATCCACTGAAATACCATCACCAGTCAGAACATGCCCCAAGAATTCTACCTTGTCCAAGAAAAACTCACACTTGGACAACTTCCCATACAACTTCTCCTTCCTCAGCACATCCAACACAATCCTCAAATCATGCTCCTCCGGTGTCCTCGAGTATATGAGAATGTCGTCGATGAACACCACCACGAACTTGTCAAGGTACTGGTGGAACACCTTATTCATCAAGTTCATAAATACTGCTGGTACATTAGTCAAACCAAACGGCATCACCATAAACTCGTACTGACCATACCGAGTCCTAAAGCAATCTTCGGTATGTCCTCCGGCTTCACCTTTACCTGATGGTAGCCTGATCTCAAATCTATCTTAGAAAACAGCTTTGCACCACTCAACTGATCAAACAAATCATCAATCCTTGGCAAAGGATATTTATTCTTGATAATGAGATTATTCAAAGCTTGTAATCAATGAACATACGCACCGATCCATCCTTCTTTGGTACAAACAATACCGGGGCTCCCCATGGTGAAGAACTAGATCCGATAAACCCATTATCCTGCAATTCATCTACCTGCTTCTTCAACTCTACCAGCTCCCTGTTGTTTACTCTATAGACATACTGTAAAATTGGTTCTGCACCTCGCACCAAGTCTATAAAAAATTCAACATCTCGATCTGGCGGCAATCCTGACAATTCCTCAGGAAACACATCCAAGAATTCTGCTATCAACGGATGTGGCAACACCTTGTCTTCCACCATAGCTCCACAAATAATGCCTTCTCCCTGATCCGCAGCTCCTCTAGCAAACTCAAACTCTGGCTCTCCTGGCGGACCAAACAAAACTCTACCTCCTCTACAATCTATGCTAGCACGGTGCCTACTTAACCAATCCACCCCGAGTACAATATCGTAGCTTGGAAGTGGAATTACAAGTAGACACGCACTCAACTCCCGGTCTCCCAAAGTAACTCTCCGATCCTTGCAAATATCATTAACCAGGATAATGTCTCCTCCGGTCATGATCTTGCAAGTCCTAAGCAAAGACTCAGCTACCAAACCATGCTTCAGAGCAAAAGAAAAAGATACAAAACTATGGGAAGCACCACTATCAAACAAAGCTAAAGCTGGAATAGAATCAAAAAGAATAGAACCTGCGATGACATCTCCGGTGGGTTCATCCTCTTCGACGGTCATAGCAAACGCTCGTCCATGTCGAGCACCTCCCTGCTGCTGATGCTGGACAAAATACTGTTGTTGTGTCAGAAGCGGTCCCTTCGGCTGTGCTGCAGGTGGTCTCGTCTTTGCCCTCGGAGCTGAAGCTGCTCCCTGAACTGCACGACGAGGACACTCCCTCGATTGATGCCCCTCAGTACCACAATACAAACAAACTCCTAGCCTCCTCCTGCAAACTTCCCAGATATGGCTGGGCTTCTTGCAGTAGTTGCGTGGAGCTTGGTGTAACTGTCTCTATTACTGAGGTGCCTGATGTAAACCTCCTGAATTTTTAAATTATTAAATCTTGGATTTTTTCGAATTTTCTAAAATTTTCTGGGAATTTTCTGAAATTAAAATCAAGGTTTTTAATTAATAAATGATTTTTAATTGTCAATAAATAATATTAAAATATCAAAATAACATTTTTGGGTGTAAAATGGAAAATTGGACTTAGGGTAATTTTTTTAGATTTTTCTGGGCCTCAGACCTATTTTTAAATGCCTAAAAACTATTTTAATTAATTAATTAATTAATTAACTATTTATTATTATTATTATTATTATTATTATTTTTTTTTTTATTTTCTCTCAGCCCAGCCCGCCCTGGCCTATTGGGCCGCGGCCCAGCCCGCTCCCTCAGCCCAGACCCAACCCTATCGGGTCGGGTCGGGTTCAGCCGAACCAGACCCTCCGTTAGCCCGACCCGCCAGCCCGCAGCGACCCAGCCCCCACGACTCCGGCTTTCTCGCCGCCCTCCGCGCGCAGCGCCGCCCTCCGCGTGCAGCGCCGCTCCCCGGGGCCACGTTCCCCCACGTCCACCGCCCATCTCGGCCACCCCCCGGCGCCCCAGCCCTATAAATCCCCGCTCCTCCTCCTTCGTTTCCCCCGCCGCCAGCCCTAGCCACCGCACGCCGCCCAGCTCTCCGCCGTCGCCCTCGCCACTGCGCCGCCCACCGCTGCGACGCCGCCACCGCACCACCTTGCCCAGCCCAGCCTCCCTCTCTCCTCCTCTCGACGACGTCGACCACCGCAGCGCAACCGTAGCAGCAGCACGAGCAGCTCCCCGCGCCGCCTCCGGCCGCCGACGAGTCCCCAGCCACCGCGCCGTCAGCCGCCGCGCTACCCCGGTCCCCTCCGCCGCAGCCCAGCCGCCCACGCCGCCGCCTCCTGCCGCCGCGACTCCACCAGAACCCTAACCCTAACCCTAATTTGGATTCGCGTGTCCGACACGAGTCGGACATGACTCGACCCTAATTTTTGGGTCCTCTTCAGGTGCGTGTAACTTCTTGTTCGTAGCTCCGTTTTCAATTCCGCAAATTGCGTTGTGAAGCCTGTTTGACCCTCTCGGTGTCCGGACAAACTGTTCGGGGCATCGCGTCCTGTGGTGATCGCACACCGCGATCCAAAAACAGGAAAAACCAGACCCTGTTTTATCCCGGAACTGAGTGTGCCCCACCAAACGGGACGACTTGGTCGTGTGCGGTCTTCACAGATATGTGCACGTCGTCGATACGGACGGGTGAGATTTCGTTGAAGCTGATTCGGGTGTGCGTGCACACCGGAATCAACGCGTATCCGCGGACATCGCCCCGTATTCGACTTTTCGGCAATTCGCCCTAACTTCTTGTACACTCGTCAGATCGAGACGAAACTTGCGCCATCGGACTCGTAGCAATACGCTAGTCCTGTGGGTCAAGTTTGGTTCGATTCTGAGAACGTTGACGAAATCACGTGTCGTGGGCCCCACAGGCCCCGATCGACGGGCGATTTTGTGTTCGGCTCATCGGAATCCAAATCTGAAAGTTCCGTTGGGTTCGTATCGGCATTCCTGACCTGTTGACACTAAGTTTGGTGAATTTGGAGACCTTTGACCCGGACACATTTTTCGGTGCAAAGTGGGCCCACCGGCGGACCCCGTTTTGACCCAAAACTGCCGTTTTTGCCCTTGTCTCCAAATTAGACCCAAGGACAGACGTTTCTAGCTATTTGACATCTTCTGAGCGTAATGGTAATGTCTATTTCAGCTTTTGGACTCATCTCTGGAATTTTTCCCCAAGAGCCAATATTAATCAGATCCAAACAACAGGCAAGTACCTGCACTTCAAGTTAAATCTTTATATTGTGATAATTAATTCTCTGCTTTACTAGTACCCTTGATGATTACACCTAGTGTTAGAAATGCTGGATTTTCATGTCTTGAATATTGAAGTTCCTGTCTTGTTTTCATGTCGGGTGGGAGAATACTAGAAGGCATGTAGTTTACCCTTCCCCTTGTCATATTTAATAGCTGTTGGTATGCGACTGTACCTCAGCCGGATCTCGATTTTCCCTGTTTAATAGCTGTTTATGACGGCTGGATTAGCCTTATAAACCCCTACATGCCAACTATGTATTCTAAAAACAAACACAAGTTCACACAGATAGTTTTCTGTCTTGTTACGTATATCTTGCTGACTGTTGTAGTTTCATTTCCTGTCTCATTTATTTTTGCTTTCTCATATCAATTGTTTACAGCTTTGAGATAATGATGTTCTGTTATGCAGTTTCTCAACCTGATATTCAATATTTAATTGTCATAAATATTTAGTTTAACCTTATTGTGCACTGTGTACTTCGCTCCTTTCCTGACTGGATCTGTTGATTTAGGCGATGATGAGGACCTTGCCCCCACTTATTATGGTCCCTATGAGGGGACTGATGTTACCTATGAGGAGCCAGAACCCACCCAGGAGATCCCTGCTGCAGAGTAGCTAATAGTAGCTATCTTTTATTTCTGTTTCTTATCTTATTAATCGGGTTTGTCCCCGATTTCAATTCTGAATTCTGTATTAAACATTTGAATCTGTTGTCACATTTATTTCAGTTGCAATCTTAAGTTTCAATTCTCTTTATTATCTTGTCTATGTTATTTGTCAATGAGCTAGTTAGTAAATATGGATTTGACCTAGACAGCGTACTACCGCCGACTCTGCGGCGTAGGCTGGACGTACCCACGCACTCGTGCCCGAATTTCCGGGTGCGGGTCGTGACACATTTTTATGGTGGCCCATGCAGGTCCTATCCTAAAATAGGGTAATACCCTAGGACAGGGTATGGAATAAGATTGAGGATTCTAGGACAAGCTCATTCACAGTATAGGGTCCTTATTTCAATTCTTGATATCATTGCTGCTTAATTTTCCTATCGCCTTTGATTTCCAAGTATTCTATTCTGATCTTCCCTATCCCTTAATCTTTCCGAATGGTCCAGACAAGGAACACAGTAGGAGGCACATCAGAACTAGCTGAGCAGAATGTGCCCGAGACTCTTGCACTCCCGTCGCCTCCATCGGTTCCGGCAGTTACTCTGGATGGGGCACAACTACTAGGAGTGTTCCAGGGATTGGTGGAATCCCAGAAAGAACAGACTGCACTTCTGCGGACCAGCCTCCCAGAAGCTCTTAAGTCCCAGGAGTCGTCGCTCAAGAGGCCAGGGAGTGCTAAAGACTTCAAGAATCTAAGACCCCTGGAATTTTATGGAACTGAGGGCATTCTCTATGCCGATGAGTGGATAGAGAATGTCGAGAGACTCTTGAAGACTGCTCGGGTTCCTGATGACCTCAAAGTGGAATCCGCAAGCCTGCAACTGTTCGATATTGCTCGAACCTAGTTCAGAGATGAACCCCAACTATCTGCTCCTGACATCACCTGGAAGGACTTTAAGAGACTATTCAAGGAGAAATTCTACCCCGAAGTGGCTCGGGAAGCTCTCGAAAGCCAATTCGAGAGACTGGAACAAGGTAACCTGTCTGTTGATGAATATACTGCTGAATTTAGCAGGTTAAGCCACTTTGCGGAGTACATGGTTCGTACCCCGGAGGACAGAGCCCATAGATTCAAGAAGGGGCTATCTCCGGATATTCGCCTTGCTGTCACCACCAGCCGAGCTCGCACCTATGAAGAAATCCTGAGCGTGGCACAAGGCGTTGAGAGAGATATGGGGCATAAACTGAAACGAGAGAGAGATACAGGAAATGTAGGACCCAACAAACGCCCTTTTCAACAACAACAACAACAACAACAACAACAACAGAGGGCCCCGCAGCAAACTCAGCGTCCTCTCCCTCGAGCTCCAGCACCCCAACACCAGGCTCAGGGACAGAACCAACAAGCTGTTGCTTGTAACTTTTGCCAAAAACTAGGTCATACTTGGCAAGTCTGCAGGAAGAGGCTAGGTGCCTGCCTCTACTGCGGCTCAGCAGCGCATCAAATGAGGGACTGTCCAGCTGCTCAAGGACGCACCGCTGCACCAAAGGCTCCAGCCCAGGCCAGGGCCCCAGCAGTACAACAGAGGGGACCCCCACTTCCAACACAACAACAACGCTTTGCTCAGCACCAGCAGCAACAGAGGGGTGCACCGCAGCAAGGCCGTGCTTATGCAATGACTCTGGAAGAAGCTGAGGCCACAGCAGACGTGATCACAGGTTCTGTGCTTATAAATTCAATACCAGCTATTACTTTATTTGACTCTGGAGCTTCATATTCATTCATGTCAGTAGATTTCCTTATGAAGCATAGCTTAATCACTAAACCCCTTAGAAATTGTTATAAGATCATTACCGGTGGAGGAATCATCCCGGTTAGTGATGCCTGTAACAATTGTCTTATTACATTGTGTGGAAGAGAACTGTATGCTAGGCTACATGTAATGCCAGTGCCCAGTTTTGATATTATACTGGGTATGGATTGGTTAAGTCAACATCATGCCACTATAGACTGCCACAGAGGTAGTGTAATCTTCAGGCCACCTGACAAGCCAGAATTTGAATTTGCTAGAGGTTCTAGAGAAATGGGTAATAACAAAATTTATGGAGCCCTAGTAACAGAAGAATTGCCACTACCTATCATCTCTGAATACCTTGATGTCTTTCCTGAGGATCTCCCAGGCTTACCCCCAGACCGAGAAGTTGAATTCTCTATTGACTTAGTGCCAGGAGCAGCACCAGTATCTCAAAATCCCTACAGAATCAACAAGAAGGAGATAATAGAACTAAATGAGCAAATCAAAGAACTAGAAGACAAATGCTTCATTAGGTCTAGTGTCTCACCCTGGGGAGCTCCAGTATTATTTGTGCCCAAGAAGGACAGAACATCCCGAATGTGTATTGACTATAGGGCCTTGAATGCCTTAACAATTAAGAATAAGTATCCCCTGCCCAGGATAGATGACCTATTTGATCAGTTGAGTGGAGCTCGGGTATTTTTAAAGATTGATTTGAGGTCTGGATACCACCAAGTAAGGGTGAGAAAGGAAGACATCTCTAAAACTGCTTTCAATACCTGGAACGGATACTACGAATTCTTAGTAATGCCGTTCGGGTTGACGAATGCTCCACAGTTTTTATGAACTTAATGAACAGAGTTTTCCAGCCATATCTAGACAAATTTGTAGTGGTCTTTATTGATGATATTTTGATCGACTCCAAGACCCCCGAAGAACATGAAGAACATTTGAGGTTAGCATTGGAAACTTTGAGGAAGGAAAAACTTTATGGAAAATTATCTAAATGTGCTTTCTTCCTAGACAAAGTAGAATTCTTGGGACATGTTGTGACTGGAGATGGAATAGCAGTAGATCCTAAGAAGATAGAGGCAGTAGAATCCTGGCCCACTCCAGACTCTGTAGCAGAGATTAGAAGCTTCCTGGGACTAGCTGGCTACTATCGGAAGTTTGTGAAGGACTTTGCAAGAATTGCTGAGCCCATGACAAAATTAACAAGGAAGGATGAAGAGTTCACCTGGACCGATGAATGTCAGCATGCTTTTGAGGAATTGAAGAAAAGGCTGACTACTGCCCCTATTCTAACCTTACCTTCTGGAACCGGAGGTTTCGCTATTTACAGTGATGCTTCTGGAAAAGGTCTAGGTTGTGTTTTGGAGCAGAACAAGAAAGTAATAGCATATGCCTCTAGACAGCTTCGACCCCATGAAAAGAACTATCCAACTCATGATTTAGAATTGGCAGCTGTCATTTTTGCTCTTAAACTATGGAAGCATTATCTTTATGGAGAAAGGGTGGAAATATTTACAGACTATAAAAGTTTAAAATATATCTTCACCCAGAAAGAGCTAAACATGAGGCAAAGAAGGTGGCTGGAACTAATGAAAGACTTTGATATCACCCTTCAATATCATCCTGGGAAGGCCAATGTAGTTGCTGATGCTCTAAGCAGGTATCCTATGGTAATGTACTTGATTATGGACAGACACCTGCTGGAGGACTTGGAAAGTTTAGGTATTGAAGTAATTATCCCAGGAAAAGAAGGCCAAATGATGAACTTGCAGATTCAGTCTACTTTAATAGACAAGATCAAGGAGACTCAGTTTCAAGATGAAGGCCTGCGAAGTCTTCGAGGTCAAGTGCAAGCTGGATTAGTGGAAGATTTCAGAATTCATGAAGATGGATCACTGAGGCATGGCGATAGATTATGCGTACCTCAAGGAGACATAAGAGAAGAAATTATGCAAGAGGCGCACAGATTGCAATACTCTATACATCCAGGAGCCAACAAGATGTACAAGGACCTGAGGACGCATATTTGGTGGTATGGCATAAAAAGAGAAGTAGCCAGGTTCGTATCTCGTTGTTTAGTGTGCCAGCAAGTCAAGGCAGAAAGACAAAGACCTGGAGGATTGCTTCAACCACTACCCATTCCGGAGTGGAAGTGGGAACATATTACAATGGATTTTGTTTCCGGACTTCCAAGGACACCTAGCGGAAAGGATGCAATCTGGGTGATAGTAGATAGACTGACCAAGTCTGCACATTTTCTACCCTTCAAAGTAGGGCTATCTACAGAGAAGCTGGCAGATTTATATATCAGACACATTGTCAGGCTGCATGGAGTTCCAGTAAGTATTGTCTCCGACCGAGATTTAAGATTCACCTCTCACTTCTGGAAGAGCTTATAAACCAGCTTGGGAACTCAACTCAATTTCAGCATAGCTTATCATCCCCAAACCGATGGACAATCAGAACGTACAATCCAGACACTTGAAGATATGCTCCGTACATGTGTTTTGGATTTTGGAGGATCCTGGGAAGACTACCTACATCTTGTGGAGTTCTCTTATAATAACAGTTACTAAGCAAGCATCGAGATGACTCCATTTGAAGCTCTGTATGGCCGAAGATGTCGTACCCCGCTATCATGGGACGACGTTGGAGAAAGAGCCCTGCTAGGACCAGAGATGGTGATCGATTCAGCTGAGAAGGTAAAGCAAATAAGGGACAGACTTCGAGTGGCTCAAGACAGGCAACGACATTGGGCAAATAGCCACCGAAGGCCCTTGGAATTTGAGGTAATTAAATTTATGAAATTCAAGTCAATTTAAACATTTTGATTATGGAACTAAGACTTGATTATGACTTTGTTAAAGGTTGGAGAGCTGGTATTCTTAAAGATTTTCCCGATACGTGGCACCGTTAGGTTCGAAAGGAGTGGAAAACTCAGTCCAAGATTTATTGGACCTTTTGGCATTCAGGAGAAAATCGGAGAAGTGGCATACCGACTGGCATTGCCACCCTCTCTAGATGGAGTCCATAACGTCTTCCACGTGTCGCAGCTGAGAAAGTACGTGTCAGACCCCAGCCACATTTTGGATCACTCAGAGCTCGAAGTAGGCCCAAGTCTGACTTACCAAGAGCAACCCGTGGAGATACTGGATCGATCGGAGAAAGTTCAACGGAACCAGGTCATTTCCCTGGTTCGCGTAGCTTGGAAGCACCATTCTCCCGGCGAATCCACCTGGGAGCGAGAAGACGAGATTAGAGAGCGATACCCCTATCTTTTTGAACCCTGAGGTATATTTTATTTCTCGACCTTTCCTTTCGTGCCTTGTTATTCTTAAATTTTGAGGACAAAATTTTTGTAAGTTGGGTAGGTTGTAAACCCCCTGAATTTTCAAATTATTAAATCTTGGATTTTTCCTAATTTTCTGGAATTTTCTGGGAATTTTCTGAAATTAAAATCAAGGTTTTTAATTAATAAATAATTTTTAGTTGTCAATAAATAATATTAAAATATCATAAAAATAATATTTTTAGGTGTAAAATGGAAAATTGGACTTAGGGTAATTTTTCTGGATTTTTCTGGGCCTCAGACCTAAAAACTATTTTAATTAATTAATTAATTAATTAATTAACTATTTATTATTATTATTATTATTATTATTATTATTATTATTATTATTTTTATTTTCTCTCAGCCCAGCCCGCCCTGGCCCATTGGGCCGCGGCCCAGCCCGCTCCCTAAGCCCAGACCCAACCCTATCGGGTCGGGTCGGGTTCAGCCGAACCAGACCCTCCTTTAGCCCGACCCGCCAGCCCGCAGCGACCCAGCCCCCCACGACTCCGGCTTCCCCGCCGCCCTCCGCGCGCAGCGCCACCCTCCGCGCGCAGCGCCGCTCCCCGCGGCCACGTTCCCCCACGTCCACCGCCCATCTCGGCCACCCCCCCGGCGCCCCAGCCCTATAAATCCCCGCTCCTCCTCCTTCGTTTCCCCCACCGCCAGCCCTAGCCACCGCACGCCGCCCAGCTCTCCGCTGTCGCCCTCGCCACTTCGCCGCCCACCGCTGCGACGCCGCCACCGCACCACCTTGCCCAGCCCAGCCTCCCTCTCTCCTCCTCTCGACGACGTCGACCACCGTAGCGCAATCGCAGCAGCAGCACGAGCAGCTCCCCGCGCCGCCTCCGGCTGCCGGCGAGTCCCCAGCCACCGCGCCGTCAGCCGCCGCGCTGCCCCGGTCCCCTCCGCCGCAGCCCAGCCGCCCACGCCGCCGCCTCTGGCCGCCGCGACTCCACCAGAACCCTAACCCTAACCCTAATTTGGATTCGCGTGTCTGACACGAGTCGGACATGACTCGACCCTGATTTTTGGGTCCTCTTCAGGTGCGTGTAACTTCTTGTTCGTAGCTCCGTTTTCAATTCCGCAAATTGCGTTGTGAAGCCTGTTTGACCCTCTCGGTGTCCGGACAAACTGTTCGGGGCATCGCGTCCTGTGGTGATCGCACACCGCGATCCAAAAATAGGAAAAACCAGACCCTATTTTACCCCGGAACTGAGTGCGCCCCGCCAAACGGGATGACTTGGTCGTGTGCGGTCTTCACAGATACGTGCGCGTCATCGATACGGACGTGTGAGATTTCGTGGAAGCTGATTCGGGTGTGCGTGCACATCGGAATCAACGCGTATCCGCGGACATCGCCCCGTATAGGACTTTTTGGCAATTCGCCCTAACTTCTTGTACACTCGTCAGATCGAGACGAAACTTGTGCCATCGGACTCGTAGCAATACGCTGGTCCTGTGGGTCAAGTTTGGTTCGATTCTGAGAATGTTGACGAAATCGCGTGTCGTGGGCCCCACAGGCCCCGATCGACAGGCGATTTTGTGTTCGGCTCATCGGAATCCAAATCTGAAAGTTCCGTTGGGTTCGTATCAGCGTTCCTGACCTGTTGACACTAAGTTTGGTGAATTTGGAGACCTTTGACCCGGATACATTTTTCGGTGCAAAGCGGGCCCACCGGCGGACCCCGTTTTGACCCGAAACTGCCGTTTTTGCCCTTGTCTCCAAATTGGACCCAAGGACAGGCATTTCTAGCTATTTGACATCTTCTGAGCATAATGGTAATGTCTATTTCAGCGTTTGGACTCATCTCTAGAATTTTTCCCCAAGAGCCAATATTAATCAGATCCAAACAACAGGCAAGTACCTGCACTTCAAGTTAAATCTTTATATTGTGATAATTAATTCCCTGCTTTACTAGTACCCTTGATGATTACACCTAGTGTTAGAAATGCTGGATTTTTATGTCTTGAATATTGAAGTTCCTGTCTTATTTTCATGTCGGGTGGGAGAATACTAGAAGGCATGTAGTTTACCCTTCCCCTTGTCATGTTTAATAGCTGTTGGTACGCGACTGTACCTCAGCCGGATCTCGATTTTCCCTGTTTAATAGCCGTTTATGACGGCCGGATTAGCCTTATAAACCCCTACATGCCAACTATGTATTCTAAAAACAAACACAAGTTCACATAGATAGTTTCCTGTCTTATTACATATATCTTGCTGACTGTTGTAGTTTCATTTCCTGTCTCATTTATTTTTGCTTTCTCATATCAACTGTTTACAGCTTTAACTTTGAGATAATGATGTTCTGTTATGCAGTTTCTCAACCTGATATTCAATATTTAATTGTCATAAATATTTAGTTTAACCTTGTTGTGCACTGCGTACTTTGCTCCTTTCCTGACTGGATCTGTTGATTTAGGTGATGATGAGGACCTTGCCCCCACTTATTATGGTCCCTTAACGGGGACTGATGTTACCTATGAGGAGCCAGAACTCACCCAGGAGACCCCTGCTGCAGAGTAGCTAATAGTAGCTATCTTTTATTTCTGTTTCTTATCTTATTAATCGGGTTTGTCCCCGATTTTAATTCTGAATTCTGTATTAAACATTTGAATCTGTTGTCACATTTATTTCAGTTGCAATCTTAAGTTTCAATTCTCTTTATTATCTTGCCTATGTTATTTATGAATGAGCTAGTTAGTAAATATGGATTTGACCTAGACAGCGTACTACTGCCGACTCTGCGGCGTAGGCTGGACGTACCCACGCACTCGTGCTCGAATTTCCGGGTACGGGTCATGACACCTGATGAAAAGGCGCTCTAGCTGGAGTCTGGTTCTACTGTGGCTGCTGGAAAGGTCTAGACTGAAAATGAGGACGTTTGGCAGATACTGCACTGCCGTTGGCCCCCAGAAAAGAATCACGGTCTCTCTTGGGCTTCAAATCCAACTCCCGCTCAACCTTGCGTGCCTCCGCAAGTATCTCCGAGTATGTCTCATAAAAAAACGAAATGAGAATCTTTACTTCCCAGTTTAGACCCTCATGGAAATGAATAGCTCGCACCTCCGGCACTCTCACCAGATACTCTGCAAATTGGCTCAACCTGCCGTACTCTGCAGCGTACTCCTCCACAGACATGCTCCCCTGAATGAGACTCTTAAACTGTCTCCCCAAGTCTAGCATGTCTGCCCGGGCAAAAAACTTCTTCTTGAAAAGGTCCTTGAATACCTCCCAAGATTGTCCTGCGTCAACCAGAACTGACTCATTCCTGAACTAAGTGCGAGCGACATTGAACAGTTGAAGTCCTACCACCTCAACCTTCAGGTCCTTAGAAAGATGGGACACCCTCATAAGACGCTCAATATCCTCGAGCCAATCATCAGCATAGACGATACCCTCCGTCCCCTTGAAAACCTTAGGCTCCAGCTTCTTGAAGTCCTGAATGTTGCCTGGCCGAAGCTGAGCAACCTGAGGAACATCCTGCTGCTGGATCGGAACTCCTCTCTCGACTACAGCACGAGCAAGCTGATGAGCACTCTCGATGCCCTGCCGTAGAACGTCGGTCTGCCTCTGATGTGCCTCTGACTGAGTCCTCTGTGCCTCGAGCATCTCACGAAATAGTGTAAACATCTGTGACGCCTCTGCTGGCACAGGAGGTAGAGGTGGAAGCCCCTCAAATACATCTGGCA
Organism: Iris macrosiphon; assembly: GCA_036927795.1. Classification (NCBI taxonomy): domain Eukaryota; kingdom Viridiplantae; phylum Streptophyta; class Magnoliopsida; order Asparagales; family Iridaceae; genus Iris; species Iris macrosiphon. The sequence continues at coordinate 94,988,546 of JAYESA010000011.1, read as the reverse complement.
CAGTCCTCTGAGTAGGTGGTAGACCTCCGAAAGTAATTGACACTCCAATCACTGGAGAAGTGACTGGTGTAGGCCCTCGGGATGTCACAGACCTATTAGAAACTGCTCCCCACTGCTACGATATAGTCTTAGGCAGCATCCTGAGATAAAGCGAAAGAAAGAATCAATATGGCATAAGATGTAAGACATCAAGGAAAGGACATATTAAGAGATCAAGTATCAATATCAAGGAAGAATAGTTGAATCAAAAGAATTTTCCTAGATGTGATTAAGTATCTCAACCTATTTCCTATATCCTATTGCAGGCTCACAGTAGTACAACTAAATTATCGCACTACCACGACATCACATACTTTGTGAAGCTGGACCTGCATGGGCCACCACCAAAAATGTGTCACGACCCACACCCGGTGTAAGGGTACAAGTCGGAAACAACGCCCAGCCTACGCTACAGAATCGGCGGTAGAACGCTGTCTAGATAATCTATCTAACAATATAATGAACCGCCAATAATGATAGTATACTCAATCACAAAACTAAGATAGAAATGAGCACGAATCGGATAAAGAATAGAATAGTTACAATACAACTCATGAGTCTAAAATAATACATCAATGAGTATGAAGAAATAATAAAATAAGCTGGAGACAAATCTAGTACAAAAAATACTACGAAGCTACAACTCCTGGGTCAACTACCTCAGTTGGGATAAGTCCCTCCTGAGCTAGGGTCTCAGAATCTAAACCTATAACATCCTGGGGTCCATAATAGGTAGGGTACAACTCCTCAGTGTCATCTGAAAAAATATATCCAGTCAGGAAAGGAGCAGAGTACATTTCTAACAACAGTTCTAATCAATGATAAAAACTATATAACAGTAAATTGCTATGGATAAACAAGATGCACAAAATATACCAGAGATATATATACAATAAGGAAATACTGAAAATAAATATAATAATGAACAATATGCCAATGAAACAAGAATACTAATGTCTAAGTGTCTGAGTACTAGCTTAACATGCAATCGAATTGGGCAAGATGCAATACGGCCGGGCTAATCATACGTGCGGTGTATGATCATCACTATTCAGTAATCAGTACTTGTTACAATAGGGATATTGATCACATATCTATACTAATACTCTCCACCCCCGACTGGTATAATAGATCCAACCATGGTATGCTATGGCCCGAGATTCCCCAAGAATATAGCGACTCTTCCCGAGAATCGGTGTCTGTACATGTACAAGATAACCAATAAAATAATACTTGCACCATATACACCATATACCAAGGAATAATATCTCATGACGAGATCCGGATATACCTATCCGTGTAACCATAGTGTCAAGAGAACATGGATATCTACACTAGATACAATAAACATAAAAGATATCATAAATGAGAAACTATCAGAGAATGTACTCGCTTACAGTCCAATAAATAGTCTCACAGATGTCTGACTCGGTGCCTCGAAGACCTAGATATGTAATATAACATCAATACAAGGTTCCGAAAAGAAAATAAATTAAACTAGTCAACTTCTAGGTCAATAAGTCAATTCTAAATCAAAAGTCAACTATGGTCAACTCTAAGGTCAACTATGGTAAACTATGGTCAACTATGGTCAAACCAAGGTCAACTATCTATTTCTAGGTTGTACAAGTCTAACACAAAAATCTTGGGTCAAGATATTAAAATCTAAGTCATAAAACCCACATCTTAAAATATTAGGATATCGTATCTCCGGATACGTAAATTCCAAGGTAAACATCACAATACATATATATCAAATAATTATGTATAATAATATAGAATATTAATTTACATATCAAATAGGTACCGTGGTTTTGAACCAACTTGGTATCTCAACAAAATCACAATCTTGATACCCAAACCCCGTATCTTGAGTATCCTACTTACCTTGGTCTCCATAAGATAATACTCAATATATTGATATAATAATACCCTCAAATATAATATATAAATATATACTAATATTATACAAATAAGGAATATAGCAATAATAATATGTATCTCAATATAAATACATATATATATATATATATATATATATATATATATATATATATATATAAGTATATAAACCCAAAAACATAAATCTGCCTAACCGTCACTGAAAACAGTGTTGAAAAACACTGATACTTTGAAACCAGACTTTCAGTGACAGTTCTGGCTGTCACTGAAGCCACCGTCGTTGTTGCTATTGAAATTTGTACTGTTGTTGCTGCTTTGGTGACGGTTTGCAACCGTCACCATTCCCGTTGTCGCTGCTGCTGCATTTTCTGCCGCTGTTGCTATTTAATGACCGTGGCGGCTGTCATTAAATGCCACCGCTACTGCTACAGCGGCTGCTGCTGAACTCGCTGCTAATAATGACTGCAACTCTGTCATCAAACCTGCTGTCGCTAAAAAAAAGTAATATATATATATATATATATATATATATATATATATATATCAATATATATATATATATATATATATATATATATATATATATATATATAACCCAAATAAATATATATATATATTTATATATATATATAACCCAAATACATATATCTATATAAATAAATACCAAATAGCTATAATACACCCCCTCTATAATAATGTACATATTACAACATAGCCAAATGCACACATACGTAACTATTGTAATTACACCAATACATATATCTACATAATCCTATAAAAATTACATATAAAATATACCCAATTAAACATACATGTATATATATATAATCAACATATACATATATATCCATACAACATATTGTAACATATTCATGTAGAAGAAAGCTACATAATATATATATATATATATATATATATATATATATATTCTATTAGTACATATATAGTACATAGATCTATAATATAATAATCGCTATAATAAATACACTATAATACATATATAATATCTATATATATATATATATATATATATATATATATATATACACAATTATAATTCAAGAATTAAAGCATAATTAATTAGATCTACACATAAATACACAACACATGGAAAGTATCACACCGTATCCCACTAGATCTAGGATACGCATGTGACACGAGTCCATTACACATCCAATTGCATCCCAAAGGACATAAACAAATTACATATATTATTTATGAACAAAACAAAGTGTCAAATGTAGATCTACGTGTCCGTGTTAAAATACGACATGTACAAAGTCCCGTGTCGGAGGAAAAATTCCCAAAATAACACGTATCACCAAATTGTTGGGATACGACCTACACGTACCCAATTATGGATACGACACAAGCCTCAAACACATAAACACATGTTAAATTGATCTATAGTATCAATTGACACACACAACAAATGTCAATCTCGAAATTCTCCCAAAATTGACACAAAAAGCACCATAACTTTCTCCATACGCCTCCTATGAACACAAAACAAAATCCTATGGGTAGTAAATGCATATGGGTTAATTTTCCATAATTAAATCTCAGATTTAGAAGCTATTTTATAGGAAAAAACTGAATTATACCTATTGGGAAATGGATTCCCAATGAAACCTCCAATTGAGATAAAATTGCTTCCAACTTGTAGATCCTTGCTCCTCTTTGTAGATCCTTGCTTCCTCCTTCAAGATCCTTGCTTCTCAAGTCTCTAATGGTAATTTGGAAAGGAATTGGAATGAATTTGGTAGGAAAATGAAGTAGAAATGAAAGAAATTTGGTAGTGGAAAATTCTAGATCTAGATTTGGAATGAAAAAGAGGAGAGAGAATTTTTTCCTTCTTTTTAAATATGCCGGCCCCTATTCTGTCATGCCCCAGTCCCAAAATACATAGGACTAGGATACGTAAGCATGCCAGCCACATGGATATGGCAACTCTAATATATGGAAACCAAATTCACACGTACGCTGTATTATGAACATCAAATCCACAAGTGGTATAACATATGTCACAAGTCACAGGGTACAATCTAAATCTCATCCACCAAAATCAAATATAATTAAATAACCAATATCTATGGAACTAGATCTTAATAAGAAATATCTAAGGATAATAGTTGGATGAAAACAAATCCACTACCAACTCGAATATAAGAGCAACTACAATATGAGTATAACACAATAAACACTATATAAGAATACCAGCTATCAATCATGGCTCGAAGAGAAGACATCCTCGAAACATAAGTAGCCATTCGGATCTGCGCTCCTGCGAATACTCAAGAACAGATACACCTGGCAGGGGACCAGGTCCTCAGAGGGACATAACAAGATACTTAAACACATGCCAATAAAGTACTGAAATAAATATCCAAAGGGGTCACCTAACCGTCTAAGTGAATGCAGTTAAGAACAACTTTCCCAACGCGTGGGCTATCTGGCTAAAATAGGATTGGCATAGCTCTCTTGGAGATCTAGGGGCCTACAAAGGCACGTCGCCTTTCGAACGCCGGAGGCCTATATGATAATATATATAGGGGTCATCATGACCACGCATCTCCGACGGAGCGTACGGGTTACACAAGGAAAGTACATCGGAGCCTACACGCCATACTTGTTGTTCTCCCCACCCTATGCCCTAAGCATGTCACATCCATGACACGATAATACCTCTAATAACTGCCAAGTCTACTAGCATGCAAAGTTTCTAATAGCAGTTATTCCTAACGCACGACCCACGCGTACAGGAGGCCAAATCCTGCACGCAAGTCCGTGATCTACATGAGACTCATAACTCGTGTATCAACTGTGTCACGGCCAATGAACCGAATGATGCTACATGATAATGGGATAGTCTCATAAACAGGGTCAATGCAAATACATAAATAAAAATATATCGCGACGTCACCATAGCGCACATTTTATATAACAGTTAAAATATATGAACTAAAGACAGAAAATAAAGATGCATGCAACATATAGAATATAAATAACAGTACAATGGCAAGGTATACTTGCCTGGCAAAGAAGTTGTAATGTACCAATAACCTGCTCCAGAAATCGCGCAGAACAAATCCAATATCCTTTGTACACATAATATAATGTAATAAAATCATTAGTCATTACACTAGCACATACACAACCATATTTACACTGGACTCAGGGGGTATACTAGGGGTAACACTAGTCATCTAACATGGTCAATTACGCGTTGAATTACGCGGGTGTCGCATCTTCAAGTACTGTACGAAATCAGTCAGTCAACTGACAGGTGTCTATGCCAGTAGTTAATGTACGCAAGGCAGACAAATTCATAAGTTTTTAGGGTCAACATGGTCAAGGTAAGTATGGGATAGTCCACGGTGTCCTAGGGTCGTACAGTCTGAATATTTAGTCATAATTATCAATTTGCATTTACTTACATATATATTCATATTTATATAATAATATAACTAGTAATTTATTTCCATAATTATTGGAATACATATAGTAATTACGTACATAAATATATATACCAAACTGAATAATATTTGCGTACATGTAAATGTACGAACGCGCGTTGGATTCTCCGACTCAGGGTCTGATGTAAACTAACTGTGGTGGCTAAATACTAACGTCCTACTGGAACACTATCAGAGAATGTACTCGCCTGGGGTCCTGCTGCTGGTATGAATCAGAGTCCAAGTCACAGTCCAAATAGCCTATGTATTACAAATTTATCACGTCAAAAGATAATTTATTTTAATTTATTTAATTCTGTAATAATTACTCTAAAATCCTATTTTAATCTTATTATTCTGATTTTTATGTTAATTCCTAAATTTTGTCCAAAAAAACTAAATTTTATCGACTCGAGACTCATGGCACGCAAATCGAGGCGATCTGTTGACCGAAAAGTCAACCGACACAAACTCAACTTTCATGCATGATTTCTTGTAGATTTTAGTGTCAAAAACATGCTGGAATTTACAGCTCATCCGAATTCAATTTCGTTTGGGAATTATGGCACATACAAATTTTGTATTGTGCACCGATGGTTAAATTCTAACCTAGAAGTTCTACAGAATTAACAGTATATAAATACTTCGAATTAAATTCTGCAAAAAACATATGTCAATTATCTAGACATTAGATTTCAAAAACTTTAAATGTTTCATGATTCTGATTCCTGGCTCTCCCAAAATCGCGAAAACATCGAAACACATCTATTTTCAGACATGCTGTGCTCTACGAATTTTCTAGAATTTAATAATCATAATTTCATAAAAAAATTATATAATCAGAAATCTAACCTTAATATCGTTTTAACACAAAAAACTAGGCCTTATTTGGAGTACGAAGCTGTGCGCAATGGCTTCTGGAAGATGAAGGAACCCTATATGGCAATTCTCCAAAATCGGCTCAAAGAAAACCCTAAAATAAATAACTAAACTATTATATATATAGAGGAGAGAGAAAGCAGCAGCGGCTCGGAGCTTGACACGTGGAAGCCATCCGCGCTGCACAGCCCAAATCAGACGGTTCGAATCTGACGCGGCTCGGTTCAGCTGAGTCTGAGTCGAACTCTGACTCTGCTCGGCTCGAGGTCGGCTCGGCTTCACCCGCACCCACCAAGCAGCCACTGACAGGCGGGCCCGGCCCTGTTCACTGCAGGAGGCTGACAGGTGGGCCCTTGTTTGCTGACTGGGCAGAAATAATTACTTTTTGGGTTTTCTTTTTCAGAAATTAGTTTTTAATTCTGTTTTTCATAATTAACTCAAAATAAATGCTAAAAATAATCAGAAAATTCCTGGAAAATTCGAGAAAATATATTTTATTATTTGGAATCTAAATTAAAAGTATGGAATATTTTTAATTAAGTTTGAACATAAAATAAATTCTTCAAAGTCCTAAAAAATTAGTTTTACTAGTTTTTAATTAACAAAAAATTACGGAAAAATTCTATGTGAAGGGGAAAACTGGATTTCTTCATGAATTATCCAATGGTGGGGACACCTCAATGTGTTTTTGCATAAAAGCCCCCAACAATTGAAAAATTGCACAAAGACGGTAATTAGATTTCATTAATTAAATCGAACGCGCACGATGTTCTAGAATTAATTAGGAGTACATGAGATTAAATTTAGGCGGGACACAAGTGTCAGGGGCATAAAGGGTACAATGTAGAATATTAATAAAATCTGGATTGTACAAAACGTTCAAGGTTGTGTCTTCAATTTCGATTGGGACGCACAAGGGTACAAAATTGGGATTTATATCGAATTAAGAAATAACGTTCGCGACGTTTATTGTGCGACTAAAATGTAGCACCAGAGAGCAATATTATAAGTTGTACAAGGGTCAGAATAGTAGGCGGGCATGTCTAGAATGAGGTTGTGAAGTTTGTTGGAAGGCAATGGCTAGTGAGGTGCTCCAATTATAGAAGCAACGGTAATGTGCGCTATGCTATATAAATTATTTTATAATTAAATAAATACCGTGTTCTAATTCTAATTGGTTCAAACTAGTCCTAATTTTACTATCTAAGCAAATTAGGCCTAATTTTGCGTGAGGGGGTTTACAATCTACCCAACTTAAAATAATTTTGTCCTCGAAATTAAACTAGGGCAGGGTTTCTCTATCTAACCTCACTTGATTGCAGTCTAAAGAATTCTCCTTAAGTTAACATTGCAGTTTCTACCCAACTTAGAATTTACCCATCTATCATCTAAGGCTATACATCTAAGAAGGCTATGTCCCAAATTATTTAATCATGCTTTTGAATCATCAAAGTCTTTAACACCAAATATATCATCTATGATATGCCCTTAATCATTTATAACAGAGAGTCACCAAGTCATATGATTAGCCTATGGGGTATACTCAGCACTATCAGTGTATCACTTATTTCCAAGCACGAGGTTTCGTCTTTTTGAAACAAAGGAAGACGGAAAATAATGGTAAAGAGTTCAAGGAGGGGTAATAGAATGGAAGTATGGGAATCAAAGCGTTTAAAGGATTCAGATTGGAATTGTCAAGGCAGTTGTGGATTGAAACACTATTTGGTAATTTCTTATTCGCATGTTCACATCGGTGCAGTTATGTACTTGATATGATATGCTTTGTCGTATCTAGAGGGTAAGTATATTTGTCTACTGGTCAATTATACATCTCAATCCACGTAAAATAGTATTGCGAAGGGCGAATCAAGTGCACTATGTCTAGCTAGACCATAATACACTGATCCTGATTAGACAATTTGTATTAGTGTGGTTGATCAGGCCCCAATAACACATATGTCATGAACAAGCTAGATCTAAGATTAAGCTTGCAAAAACTAGACTATAATAGTAGCATAATTCAAGGTAGCACAGAAAATATAATGCTGGATTATGATGAGAGAAGTTATAAAATAATTCAAGTTCGCAAAAGCAAAAACAACATAAGAAATAATAATAAAAGACTCTACAATCTCCACAGTTATCATACAACCTCCTTGTCTACGTCGTTAGTCGACCAAATAGGGATAGGACCTTCCATTCCTATAGTCTAAATGTTATCTTCTTATGCAAGTCTAAAGTCGGTGTCATTTGGTTATACTTCACCAATGGGTTAAGAGGACTGTGTGATACTAGGTGGCGAGGCATATTACTTAATTTAGAATAATAAATTAATACGCTAATGCCTTAAAAAAAATATAGGAATTCCTATTAAGGTTTACAAGAAGGGGTCTTCGTGCTTATTAGAGTATCCTATTATATAGGTCATGGTCATCTTAAGTCTTAGTCATAGTGCTTATAGAATTAGTGTCAATAGTAGGGATAGAAGAGTTACTGGCCGTCAAGGGGAAAGGGATCTAGCTTGTATCGAGGTGGGGGTACATGCTACGCAATTTAAACTAAGGGATAATCACCAGGTCACAATCTACAAGAATAACTTAAACCATCAAGTTCTAACTACTAAGCACACAACTTCAAAATTTAACGTTAACAACTATAATCCTAGCAACTATATGTCCTTAACACAGAATAAAATTACCTGGCCTACAATCAGAAGTGTCAGATGGCACGAGTTGAAAGATGAAGAAAAAAAATGTAATCAGTAGTCGTACACTAGCGAGCGCTATGGTCACAGGGGAACAATATATGAAATAGAGGGGCTCTAGATAGCATCATGGTTTTCCAAGGAGAGTGGTATGCTAGTTGCCATATTCGGGGTATGATCAAGGGAAAGTGTTGATTACATTCCTCTAGGCTTCCTAGGGTGCTGTCTACTAATAATAAGACAATGACATAAGTTTTATAGTTCTCCAATACTATCCAATTATGAAGGTTAGGTTCAGTCCTAATGTTCAATATTGGTTCTCCATTGGTTCCTCAATACTAGGGTCAAACATTATAGTAAAACTTCTAACTATCTCTAGTAGTGTCTATACTACTCTCAAGTCTTCTTAATGCATCAAGGGGTAATGGTATACCAATCTAAAGATAAGGAATTCTAGGGTTCACTAGATATTCTAAACTTAGTGGTGTATCTATATTCTCGTTGTATTCTTAATAGGTCTGCTACTCTAATTATCATCCTAATAACATGGGTTCCTATATTCTAGCAGAAGGCTATATATACTCAAGGAACTTATTAGGAAAGTACAAGAATCAAGCAGGATACAATTGTTCGAATAGAACATAGAGGAGGAAATGAATCATAGTCAATTATGGATGAGATCCTATACTCTAGTCCTAGGTGCAGGCTTGTTCGGTACAGTAACGTAACCGAGACAATATGCTCTCGACCTGCATGGGCCACCACAAAAATATGTCACGCCCCAGTCCCAAAATACATAGGACTAGGACACGTAAGCATGCCAGTCGCATGGATATGGCAACTCTAATATATGGAAACCAAATCCACACGTACGCTGTATTATGAACATCAAATCCACAAGTGGTATAACATATGTCACAAGTCACAGGGTACAATCTAAATCTCATCCACCAAAATTAAATATAATTAAATAACCAATATCTATGGAACTAGATCTTAATAAGAAGTATCTAAGGATGATAGTTGGATAGAAACAAATCTACTACCAACTCGAATATAAGAGCAACTACAATATGAGTATAACACAATAAACACTATATAAGAATACCAGCTATCAATCATGACTCGAAGAGAAGACATCCTCGAAACATAAGTAGCCATCCGGATCTGCGCTCCTACGAATACTCAACAACAGATACACCTGGCAGGGGACCAGGTCCTCAGAGGGACATAACAAGATACTTAAACACATGCCAATAAAGTACTGAAATAAATATCCAAAGGGGTCACCTAACCGTCTAAGTGAATGCAGTTAAGAATAACTTTCCCAACGCGTGGGCTATCTGGCTAAAATGGGATTGGCATAGCTCTCTTGGAGATCCAGGGGCCTACAAAGGCACGGCGCCTTTCGAACGTCGGAGGCCCGCCTGATAATATATATAGGGGTCATCATGACCACGCATCTCCGACGGAGCGTACGGGTTACACAAGGAAAGTACAACGGAGCCCACACGCCTTACTTATTGTTCTTCCCACTCCATGCCCTAAGCATGTCACATCTATGACATGATAATACCTCTAATAACTGCCAAGTCAACTAGCATGCAAAGTTTTTAACAGCAGTTATTTCTATCGTACGACCAACACGTACAGGAGGCCAAACCCTACACGCAAGCCCGTGATCTATATGAGACTTACAACTCGTGTATCAATTGTGTCACGACCAATGAACCTAATGATGCTACATGATAATGCTGTAGTCTCATAAACAGGGTCAATGCAAATACATAAATAAAAATATATCGCGACGTCACCATCGCACGCATTTTATATAGCAGTTAAAATATATGAACTAAAGACAGAAAATATAGATATATACAACATATGGAATATAAATAACAGTACAATGACAAGGTATACTTGCCTGGTAAGGAAGCTGCAATGTACCAATAAGCTACTCCAGAAATCGTACAGAACAAATCCAATATCCTATGTACACATAATATAATTCAATAAAATCATTAGTCATTACACTAGCACATACACAACCATATTTACACTGGACTCAGGGGGTATACTAGGGGTAACACTAGTCATCTAACATGGTCAATTATGCATTGAATTACGCGGGTGTCGCATCTTCAAGTACTGTACGAAATTAGTTAGTCAACTGACAGGTGTCTATGCCAGTAGTTAATATATGCAAGGCAGACAAATTCACAAGTTTTTAGGGTCAACATGGTCAAGATAAGTATGGGATAGTTCACGGTGTCCTAGGGTCGTACAGTCTGAATATTTAGTCATAATTATCAATTTGCATTTACTTACATATATATTTATATTTATATAATAATATAACTAGCAATTTATTTACATAATTATTGGAATACATATAGTAATTACGTACATAAATATATATACCAAACTGAATAATATTTGCGTACATGTAAATGTACGAACGTGTGTTGGATTCTTCGACTCAGGGTCTAATGTAAACTAACTGTGGTGGCTAAATACTAACGTCCTACTGGAACACTGTCAGAGAATGTACTCACCTGGGGTCCTGCTGCTGGTATGAATTAGAGTACAAGTTACAGTCCAAATAGCCTATGTATTACAAATTTATCACGTCAAAAGATAATTTATTTTAATTTATTTAATTCTAGAATAGTTACTCTAAAATCCTATTTTAATCTTATTATTCTAATTTTTATGTTAACTCCTAAATTTTGTCCAAAGAAACTAAATTTTATCAACTCGAGACTCATGGCACGCAAATTGAGGCGATCTGTTGACCGAAAAGTCAACCGACACAAACTTAACTTTTATGCATGGTTTCCTATAGACTTTAGCGTCAAAAATATGTTGGAATTTATGGCTCATCCGAATTCAATTTCGTTTGGTAATTATGGCACATACAAATTTTGTATTGTGCATCGATGGTTAAATTCTAACCTAGAAGTTCTACAGAATTAACATTTTATAAATACTTCAAATTAAATTCTGGGAAAAACATATGTCAATTATCTAGACATTAGCATTCCGAAACTTCAAACGGTTCATGATTCTGATTCCTGGTTCTCCCGGAATCGCAAAAAGATCGAAACACATCTATTTTCGGACATGCTGTGCTCTACGAATTTTTTTGAATTTAATACTCATAATTTTGTAAAAGAAATTATATAATCAGGAAGATAACCTCAATATCATTCTAACACAAAAAACTAAGCCTCATTTGGAGTCCAGAGCTATGCGCAATGGCTTCTGGAAGATGAAGGAACCCTAGATGACAATTCTCCAAAATCGGCTTAAAGAAAATCCTAAAATAAATAACTAAACTATTATATATATAGAGGAGAGGGAAAGCAGCCGCAGATCAGAGCTTGACACTGGCAGCCATCCATGCTGCCCAGTCCAAATCGGACGGTCCGAATCTGACGCAACTCGGCTCAGCTGAGTCCGAGTCAAACTCTGACTAGGCTCGGCTCGGCTCGAGGTCGGCTCGGCTCCACCCGCACCCACCCAGCGGCCACTGGCAGGCGGGCCCGGCTCTGTTCACTGCAGGAGGCTGACAGGTGGGCCCTTGTTTGCTGACTGGGCAGAAATAATTACTTTTTGGGTTTTCTTTTTCAGAAATTAGTTTTTAATTCAATTTTTCTTAATTAACTCAAAATAAATGCTAAAAATAATCAAAAAATTCCCAGAAAATTCTAGAAAATATATTTTATTATTTAGAACCTTAAATAAAAGTTTGGGATATTTTTATTTAAGTTTGAATATAAAATAAATTCTTTAAAGTCCTAAAAAATTAGTGTTACTAGTTTTTAATTAACAAAAAATTACGAAAAAATTCTATGTGAAGGGGAAAACTGGGTTTCTTCATGAATTATTCAATGGTGGGGACACCGCAATGTGTTTTTGCATAAAAGCCCCCCAACAATTGGAAAATTTTACAAAGACAGTAATTAGATTTAATTAATTAAATCGAACGCTCATGATGTTCTAGAATTAATTAGGAGTACATGGGATTAAATTTAGTCGGGACACAAGTGTCAGGGGCGTAAAGGGTACAGTGTAGAATATTAATAAAATTCGGGTTGTACAAAACGGTCAAGGTTGTGTCTTCAATTTCTATTGGGACGCACAAGGGTACAAAATTAGGATTTATATCGAATTAAGAAATAACGTCCGCGACATTTATTGTGCGACTAAAATGTAGCACCAGAGAGCAATATTATAAGTTGCACAAGGGTCAGAATAGTAGGCGGGCATGTCTAGGATGAGGTTGTGAAGTTTGTTGGAAGGCAATGGCTAGTGAGGTGCTCCAATTATAGAAGCAATGGTAATGTGCGCTACACGATATAAATTATTTCATAATTAAATAAATGCCGTGTTCTAATTCTAATTGGTTCAAACTAGCCCTAATTTTACAATCTAAGCAAATTAGGCCTAATTTTGGGTGAGGGGGTTTACATATTCTCCTCCCTCAAGTTATCATGTAATGTCCATTATACCCCTTGGGGCCTCTCATGAAGAAATAATTAAGGAATGAAGCTTCTAGTCTAATGATTTAATTAATTTAATCCATCTCCTTAACAATGGGCTTTCTAAATGGGCTAAGTCTAACTAATTAATTCATGTTGGTCCATGGGTCCAAACTAAACTAGTTAGGTCCACTAATACAAGTCTAAATTAAATAAATAATATCTAACAACAATTAAATAATACCACAAATAATTATTTACCAAGCACAATAATTTATTAAATAGGAAATTAATAAAATACCCTTTCCTAGAAAATGTGGTAGTGACACTTCTGGAGTAGTTAACTAGGATAATAGAGTTTCCATAATAATTACTATTAACAGTTTTATAACCTGATAATAATAACTAGCCATAGTACATGTAAGTAAAGGAAGTAGAACCTCACTATGCTAATTAGCAAAGAGTTAGCAATTGGCTTTAATAAGAAAGCCCTTACTAATGGTAAATCTATAAAGAATGCTCAGAATTTTGAGTATGACTCTGAATTAGAGGAACTAAACAAATGAACAATTCCAAAGGTAAAGCCAAAATAAATTTACCAAATTGGTACTTTTGACTTTAAATTATCTATTTCCATTAAAATAATAGAAAAAATTATTTCTGTGAATAACACAGAACATTCCTGTAAGATTATAAGCGAGAAGGATATTGGGTATATTCAGGATGCCAATAATTATATCCATATCGGACTAATTCAAGTTGCCTTTAAACCTTTAACTCTACCAGGGTTAAATGCATCAATAATGACATCTCTTAGAGATGCAAGATATTTAGATTGGAGCCAATCCCTAATGGGAGTTATGTAAACTAGCCTCTGTCATGGTCTAGTATATTTTAACGTTTATCCTAATTTAACTCTGTCAATGACAGATAGTCATTTATATGAGTCTGTAACTTTAAATTTGAAAACTAATGGTTACAAATTTTTGCCTGGATCTGAAACTATAGCAATAATCTATAGGATCCACTATAAGGTAATGAATACCATTGCCTCAAATGTAAGGCATATTACCACACCTGGTAAGACTACTTTCGTAGAAACAAATATGTTAACATCCAAAGTAGCAACTAATAGGATAATTCGATGGGATAAAATTAAATTCCCAAAAGAATGAATTTTAAGTCACGCTGTGTTACCACAACCAATTGTGAACACAGATATTGATCAAATAGTTCAAACTAATGAAAGAGAAATAGAAGTGAGATTTACTCCTCATGATAACTCTCGATTATCAATATCAGGACGAAAATCTCTACCTTCTACAATAGGGTCAATTTCTTCTAATAAAGAAGAAGTCAATAAAATTAAAATTACAGATGATGCAATAACATATCCTTTATAAAAGAAAAAAAATAGGCTCTCTGACAATGTCAAAAATAGAATTTACTTCTATTTAATGGAATTTAAGATCAACCAAGAAATTTAGGACATTCTCAATAGAATGTACTATAAAAATGACGAATTTGTGGTATGGTTTGAAAAAACCTATCATACTAAAAAGAGATATGAATTTAAGGATGAATATTACAATCATCTAGAAAAGAAGAGACGAATAATATCCTTCGTTGATTTGTTTGTCCAAAAATATGTGGACACAGAATTAACATAAATAAATGTGTTAGAGGAACATTATAAGATTTGGAATACTGATACAGGATCAAATAGCGGTACAACTAGATCAATGTACCCATCAAATGAGTCAATTAAACTCACTGTTAAAAATATAACAGACAAAATTGATGCTGTTTCATTTGTCAAAATTATTGACAATAAAGAAATAGTTATTACAGAATTACAAAAAGCTTTATAGCAGAATAATTACACTAATGTGTTTATCCAAGTAATGTGTCAACAATTGACTAGGATCAAAGCTGCCTTGGAAAAATTATTACATAAACTTGATAAAATAAAGCATATAGATCCTTCTGGGAAAAACTCTTTCAAAGAGACTTCTAATCTCTCTCTAAAACCTCCTCCTGAGGTAAAAGGGTTTAAAGTTACTAAAGCCCCAGAAGTTACGAAGGAAGACATAAAAGAGCTAATAGCTTAGTTCAAAAGAAGTAATCTTCCGACTATTAATGCTGAAGAAAGAGAATTGCAAGAGCTAATTGCTCAAGTAAAGTAAAAAATTTCTACTATTAGTGACAATACTAATAGAAATAGAACTTCCATTAATGATCTCAATAAGAGTATTCAAGTTATTAATGGACAGTCTTCAAATACTTCTAAAATATTAGAAGAAGATCAACAAACTGAGGATCTAATAGAGGATGGAATTCATCCACAACAGATTGAAGATCTTCAAAAATCTTTTGTTGAATCTAAAATAAATAATTCCCAAATTCAGGTGGTTAAATATGGTAAACCTAACCTGATAAAATATTATTATCAAAGACCTACTCCCACAGATGTACTATTTGAAGAAAATGATATTATAGTACAAAATCATTATAGTGGGGGAGAGATCTATGAATGGAACATAGATGGTCTTACAGATAAACAAACTCATGATCAATTACATAGAATGATGATGTATTCCAATGTTGCTAAAGCCGTTGGAAACAATGATAAAAAAATTGCATAATTTATTACTTGCGATTTTACTGGCACTCTTAGGGGTTGGTGGATTAATTGCCTAACCGACTCACAGAGATAAGAAATTGTAAGTGCTGTTAAAACTGAGACAAGTTCTGAGAATAATACTCAAACAACTAAACCTGATGCGGTTTAAACTTTAATTATTACAATTTTGGAACACTTTACAGGAGGAATCTCTGATCATGGAGAAAGAGTAAGAACTCTTCTTCAGAATTTAAGGTGTCCAACTCTTACTCATTTCAGATGGTATAAAGATACTTTCTTAAGTAGAGTAATGTTACTCGGTGATGCCAATAATGCTTACTAGAAGTCAAAATTTATTGATGGACTTTTCTAATCTCTTTGCAGAAAGAATAAGACAAGGTTTGAGAAACCAAAATAATGGTGTCATTCCTTATTCCAATTACACTTATGGAAATTTAATCAATAAGTGTATTGAAGAAGGTCGTGATTTATTTAATGACTTGAAGCTAAGACATCAACTAAAATCTCAAAAAATTTCTGAGAAAAGACAACTGGGAGAATTCTGTGACCAGTTTGCAATGGATACTTTCAAACCTCTTAATACAAAGGGGAAGAAGAAAGTAAAAGAATATAAGGATTACAAGAGACCTTATAAAAGGAAAAAATATCCTTCGAAAAGGCAAGATACTACTGTCAATAAAGACAATAAGTACTTTAAAAAGAAGAAATCTTCTAAGAAGAATATCATTAAATGTTATAAATGTGGTAAATTAGGCCATTATGCTAACAAATGTTATACAAAAAAGAAATTAGAAGAGATCGAAGATGAAGGACTACGAAAAACTCTTTACAAATTAAAGATCAATTCTGATTACGAAGAAATCTTATCAAATAATTAATCTAACAATGAGACTACTGATAATTTAGTAAATGAGTGTAATAAGAATTGCCAATGCAGCGAATATGTTGCAGATAAAGATATCAATTACTATAAATCTATAGTAGAAATGAATGGGCTATCAAAAAATACTTTAACTCTCAATGAGAAAATGATATTATTGAAGCTTTATTAACCGATAATATCTCCACTGAAATAAAAAATAAAATCATAGAAATAATTAGAGAAGAGTCAGATAAGGATAATGTTCCTATTCAGACTACCTCTACTGAAGCCTACAATATGGCTGAAGTAATCTCTCGATATAGAAGAAGACAAGTTAAACCTGTTACTATACAGAAACTTCAGTCTAAAATAAAAAATTTGAAAATTAAAATTAAAACTTTAAAATCTTAAGATCAACAAATCCAGAAAAGATTGGATAAGCTAGAACTAGATAATATATCTAAAAAGACAGCCAAATTAATCCACACTGATGAATCTTCTGTTGGTTCTTCTTGTTCACAAGAACAAGTGGGGGAGAATCAGTCCCAAATGGGACAAATAGACTCAGAAGAAAGAAAAAATAATTTCCTACAATAAATAGATTTATTTATTACCCATAAATGGTATATTAAAATAAATTTATTCATTAATAATGAGTATTATATAACTAATTTGATTGCTCTTGTTGATAGTGGTGCAGACCTTAATTGTGTCAAGGAAGGATTTGTTCCAATCAAATATTGTGAACGAACTACTCAGACACTTAGTGCTGCTAATAATAAAGTACTAACTACCCCGTATAAAATTACTGATATAAATATCTATAAGGATGATGTCTGTATTCCTGTACATCTAATAATTGTAAAGGAAATATCTCAGTATGTAATTCTAGGAACCCCATTCTTAGAAAAATGCATGCCTATTAATGAGATAACTAAAGATGGAATTACAACTTGTTATAAAGACAAAAGAATAACTTTTGAATTTATAACAAATCCAATTGTGAAATTTTTTAATAAAGTTAATTTGAAAGAAAATCAGATTAATTTTTTAAGAGGAGAACTTGCTCAGGTTACTGTAACTCAACAGTTAAAACAATTGGAAATTCAACAAAAAATTAAACAAGTCAAAGAAGACTTCAAGCTACACACTTGTAGTAATATTTCTAATGCTTTCTGGGATAGGAAATAACATATAGTTTTCCTTCCTTATGAAGAATCCTTTAATGAAAAGAATATTCCGACAAAGTCAAGACCATGTCAAATGAATCAAGAATACCTTGAATTATGTAAAAAAGAAATCCAAGATTTATTGGATAAAAAATTAATTCGTAAATCTTACTCCCCATGGAGTTGCACAACATTTTATGTTAATAATAATGCTGGAAAAGAAAGAGGTGCGCCTAGACTTGTTATTAATTATAAACCTGTAAATAAGGTTTTAAAATGGATCCGATATCCAATTCCTAATAAAAGGGATCTACTTAATAGAATAGCTAAAGCAAGAATCTATTCAAAATTTGAGCTGAAATCAGGTTATTGGCAAATACAAATAAATGAAAAAGATCGGTATAAGACTGCGTTTACTGTTCCTCTTGGCCATTACGAATGGAATGTTATGCCATTTGGTCTGAAGAATGCACCTTCAGAATTTTAAAATATTATGAATGAAATGTTTATTCAATATTCTAGTTTTTTAATATCATACATTGATGATATATTGATCTTCTCCAATACAATAGAAGAATATTTTAAACACCTTAATGTGTTCAAATACATAGTCATTAAGAATGGCTTAGTAATATCTGCTCAAAAAATAAAACTCTTCCAGCAAGAGATAAGATTTTTGGGACATAATATTGAGAATAACATAATAATTCCAATAGATAGAAGTATAAATTTGCTTCTAAATTCCCTGATGAAATTACTGATAATAAGCAGTTACAACGATTTTTTGGTGCATTAAATTATGTATCTAAATTCTATAAAAATATCGTTGCCGATACAAAAATTTTGTATCAAAGATTAAGAAAAAAGCCTGCTCCTTGGACCAATGCCCATACTGAAGCAGTAAAAATAATAAAACAAAAAGTTAAAAATTTACCCTGTCTACATTTAGCCAATGTTGAATAGTTTAAAATAGTTAAAACTGATGCTAGTGATATTGGTTATGGAGGTATATTAAAATAATTAAACCCTAATACCAATAAAGAAGTATTAGTAAGATATCATTCAGGAAAATGGAATGATACTCAAATTAAATATTCTACTATTAAGAAAGAAATTCTTTCTATTATCTAATGCATTCATAAATTTAAGGATGATTTACTTAATAAGAAATTCTTATTAAGAATTGATTGTAGTTCTGCTAAGACTGTCTTAGAAAAAGATGTTAAAAATTTAGCATCTAAGCAAATATTTGCTCGATGTCAAGCAGAATTAGCCATATTTGATTTTGATATTGAATATATTAAAGGAACTAACAATTTACTTTCTGACTTTTTGACTCATAAATTTTTGCAGAATCATGAATAAACGGGACAAAGGGAAGCAACCATGGGTTCCTAGACCCATGAACTCAGGCTCTAATGAGTTAAGGTATCAGTCCAAGAAAACTGCTCTTAGAAAAGGAAAGACCTCTAATAGAGGCATACAGATCCAAGATTCAGAAGAAACCAATATTTCTTATAAGCAAGTAGTTGAAGTGGAAAAAAATTTCACTCAGAATAAATTTTCAGAAGAAATCCTTCAATTAGAAAAATCTGATATCCCAATGATGGATGATCCTTGGAAATAGAAAGAAAAGTATTTGGAAAATAATATGTTTCCAGTTCAAGGAAAAGATTATAATATCTATGAAGGAATCCTATTGACAACTAAATCAGTTGAAATCGAACATTTTTATCAGAAGACCAATGATCCTCGGAGTGACGTTAATTACAGAAAAATTATTATTTGTCACATCATCACTCCTCAATCTTGGGGACTGCATCCTAACATAACTCGACCATTAATTCATCGCGAAAAGAGCATCAATGTGCCTTTCACATACTAGGATTATATCGAGACTTTTACTAAAGTATTTTACTTTGATAACAGTAAGCAAAAGCACTCGTGGTTTATCAGAATTTGTCCTGAAATACTTAAACATGACATTTCGGTATGGTTTATCCGGTGGTGGTTACAATTCGGTGCCACGTTAGAAATTTTACCACCATCGTTGCAAGAATTATTTGCTGACTAGACACACTCGTATCCTTTATGTCAGAATGCTGACGCTCTTTTAGAGGGGGAGAGTATAATGTACTTTTTCCTATTTTAGCCACAAATTTTTTGATTAAATGGTGGAATATAATTGATGACAAAGATAAAGTACAATTGGTACAAAAATCCATCAAGGAAAATGAGATCCTTGTAGAAGCAAAGCTTACGAAGGAAATTATTGAAGATAGTCCTTTAAAAAAATTAAAAGAATCATTAAGAAGGAGAAATCCTCGAATCACTGAGGAAGAATTAAAAAGAAAATATCTTCATTATATGCAAACAGAGTTTGATTCAATTTTTGAGACAGAAAATATGTTTGTCAGTTTTACCAAATCAGAGAAAATGATGGAAGGCAATATTGAAGAAGAATCAGAAACTTTCTTCAAGAGATTGCATCATAGAGTTAATACTCAACATTCCGATGGTGACTGTAATGATGAAAGCATACAATAATTGTATACTATTGCAGAATACGTGGCAATCACTATTTACTTTATTAAAAAGAGGAATCTCTTTAAATCATGGCCGACAATGGAGGTTGACCCTGGTCACTTATTTTTGGACAGATATCCAAAAAATCCTGGTGCGTATCAATGATGAAGATAAAGCTACAAAGACGTTGATGTGCACTCACCTTGACGATAAGAAGGAATATTCAACAACCTGCTACTATTATTTACTTGCAGCTGCCGGTTACCTAGTCTTCCGATAAGGACATTCTTTGTTATAAATAGAGGCCTCAACCTCTTTATGATGTATGCTATTTTACTTACTTAGGAAGAGTGTTAAGTTTATGTGATCAAGAAGTGTTTGAGTGCTTGTACTAGTTTCACTACTATTAATAAAATTCCGCATAAGCGTTTATCTTTCCATCCTTTGTATAAACATCCTGGTTCTTTGTTTTGGTATCAGAGCCATGTTAATGGCTCATGGCTGAGGTAATTCTACTTTCTCACAAGCATGTAATTATATGGCTTAGTTATTGTGTTCAAGTTATTTTTCTGTTATGGTTATTATTATTGTTAAAGCTGTTGCTTTAGTTAACTGCGATAGAGTTAGGATTTGTCGAAACGATGTGTCTTCTACTTAGTGGGACGATATTAAAGTCGCGTAGCCTTGTTATGCCGAGAGGGCTGTTGATGGTATAAATTGTTGACACCCGTGCTAGGTCTTTACTATCGTTAGATATGTCTAAAACTTCTGGAGTAGTTAACGAGGACAATAGAGTTATCATAATAATTACTATTAACAGTTTTATAACCTGATAATAATAACTAGCCATAGTGCATGTAAGTGAAGGAAGTAGAACCTCACCATGCTAATGAGCTAAGAGTTAGCAATAGGCTTTAATAAGAAAGCCTTACTAAGGGTAAATCTATAAAGAATGCTCAGAATTTTGAGTATCCCTCTGAATTAGAGGAACTAAACAAATGGGCAATTCCAAAGCTAAAGCCAAAATAAATTTACCAAATTGGTACTTTTGACTTTAAATCATCTATTTCCATTAAAATAATAGAAAAAACTGTTTCTGTGAATAACACAGAATATTCCTTTAAGTTTATTAGCGAGGAGAATATTGGGCATATTCGGGATGCCTATAATTATGTCCATATAAGACTAATTCAAGTTGCATTTAAACCTTTAACTCTACCAGGGTTAAATGTATCAATAATGACATCTCTTAGAGATGCAAGATGTTTAGATTGGAGCCAGTCCCTAATGGGAGTTATACAGACTAGCCTCTGTCATGGTCCAGTCTATTTTAACGTTTATACTAATTTAACTCTGTCAATGAAAGATAGTCATTTATATGAGTCTTAAATTTAAATTTGAAAACTAATGGTTACAACTTTTTACCTGGATCTAAAACTATAGCAATAATCTATAGGATCCACTATAAGGTAATGAATACCATTGCCCCAAATGCAAGGCATATTACCACACCTGGTAAGACTACTTTGGTAGAAACAAATTTGTTAACATCCAAAGTAGCAAATAACAGGGTAATTCAATGGGATGAAATTAACTTCCCAAAAGAATGGATTTTAAGTCAAGCTGTCTTACCACAACCAATTATGAACACAGATATTGATCAAATAGTTCAAACTAATGATGGAGAAGTAGAAGTGATATTTACTCCTCATGATATCTCTCGATTATCAATATCATGACAAAAATCTCTACCTTCTACAATAAGGTCAATTTCTTCTAATAAAGTAGAAGTCAATAAAATTAAAATTACAGATGATGCAATAGCACATTCTTTATACAAGAAAAAAACAAAATAGGCTCTCCGACAATGTCAAAAATAGAATTTACTTCTATTTAATGGGATTTAAGATCAACCAAGAAATTTGGGACATTCTCAATATAATGTACTATAAAAATGACGAATTTGTGGTATGGTTTGAAAAAACCTATCATACTACAAAGAGATATGAATTTAAGGATGAATATTACAATCATCTAGAAAAGAAGAGAAGAATAATACCCTTCGTTGATTGGTTTGTCAAAAAATATGTGGACACATAATTAACAAAAATAAATATGTTAGAGAAACATTATAAGATTTGGAATACTGATACAGGATCAAATAGCAGTACAACTAGATCAATGTATCCACCAAATGAGTCAATTAAACTCACTGTTAAAAATATAACAGACAAAATTGATGCTGTTTAATTTGTCAAAATTATTGATAGAAAGAAAACAGTTATTACAGAATTACAAAAAGCTTTACGACAGAGTAATTACACTAATGTGTTTATCCAAGTCATGGGTCAACAATTGACTAGGATTGAAACTGCCTTGGAAAAATTATTACATAAACTTGATAAAATAAAGCATATAGATCCTTTTAGGAAAAACTCTTTCAAAGAGACTTCTAATATCTCTCTAAAACCTCCTACTGAGGTAAAAGGGTTTAAAGTTTTTAAAGCTCCAGAAGTTACAAAGGAAGACATAAAAGAGCTAATAGCTCAGTTCAAAAGAAGTAATCTTCAGACTATTAATGCTGAAGAAAGAGAATTGCAAGAGCTAATAGCTCAAGCAAAGAAAATTTTTTCTACTATTAGTGACAATACTAATAGAAATAAAACTACCATTAATGATCTCAATAAGAGTATTCAAGTTATTAATGGACAGTCTTTAAATACTTCTGAAATATCAGAAGAAGATTAACAAACTGAGGATCTAATAGAGGATGGAATTCATCCATAGCAGATTGAAGATCTTCAAAAATCTTTTGTTGAATCTAAAATAAATAATTCCCAAATTTAGGCTGCTAAATATGGTAAACCTAACCTGATGAAATATTATTATCAAAGACCTACTCCCACAGATGTATTATTTGAAGAAAATGATACTATAGTACAGAATCATTATAGTGGGGGAGAGATCTATGAATGTAACGTGGATGGTCTTACAGATAAACAAATTCATGATAAATTACATAGAATGATGATGTATTCCAATATTGCTAAAGCCGTTGGAAATAATGATAAAGAAATTGCATAATTTATTACTTGCGGTTTTATTGGCACTCTTAGGGGTTGGTGGAATAATTGCCTAACCGACTCACAGAGACAAGAAATTTTAAGTGCTGTTAAAACTGAGACAAGTTCTGAGAATAATACTCAAACAACTAAACCTGATGCAGTTTATACTTTAAATACTACAATTTTGGAATACTTTACAGGAGGAATCTCTGATCATGGAGAAAGAGTAAGAAATCTTCTTCAGAATTTAAGGTGTCCAACTCTTACTCACTTCAGATGGTATAAAGATACTTTCTTAAGTAGAGTAATGTTACTCGGTGATGCCAATAATGCTCACTGGAAGTCAAAATTTAATGATGGACTTCCTAATCTCTTTGTAGAAAGAATAAGACATGGTTTGAGAAACCAAAATAATGGTGTCATTCCTTATTCCAACTACACTTATGGAAATTTATTCAATAAGTGTATTGAAGAAGGTCTAGCTTTATGTAATAACTTGAAGATAAGACATCAACTAAAATCTCAGAGAATTTCTGAGAAAAGACAACTGGAAGAATTCTGTGACCAGTTTGCAATGGATACTTGTTACTACCATATTTTTTAGGAAAGGGTATTTTAGTCTTTTCCTATTTAATTAAATATTATGCATGGTAAATAATTATTTGTTGTATTATTTAATTATTATTAGATGTTATTTAATTATTTTGGACTTGTATTAATGGACCCAACTAGTTTAATTTGGACCCATGGAGCAACATGAATTAATTAGTTAGACTTGGCCCATTTAGAAAGCCCATTGTTTAGGAGATGGATTAAATTAATTAAATCATTAGACTATAAGCTTCCTTCCTTAATTATTTCTTCATGAGAGGCCCCAAGGGGTATATTAGACATTTCATAATTGCTTGAGGAAGGGGTAGGGGTCGGCCTATTAAAAGAGGGGGGAAAATTCTCTTTCCTCTTATTTTCATTCTAAATCTAGATCTAGAATTTCCCACTACCAAATTCCTTTCATTCCCATTCCATTTTTCTACCAAATTTGTTCTAATTCCTCCCTAATTCATCATTAGAAAGTTGAGAAGCAAGGATCTAGAAGGAGGAAGCAAGGATCTACAAAGAGGAGCAAGGATCTACAATTTGGAAGCAATTTCATCTCAATTGGAGGTTTCATTGGGAATCCATCTCCCAATAGGTATAATTTAGTTTTTCCCCTTAAAATAGCTTCTAAATCTGAGATTTAATCATTTAAAATTAACCCATATGTATGTACTACCCACAGGACTTGGTTTTGTGTTCATTGGTGACCCATGGAGAAAGTTATGGTGCTTTTTGTATCAATTTTAGGGGAATTTCGAATTGACATTTTGTTGTGTGTGTCAATTGATCCTATAGATCAATTGGGCATGTGCTTATGTGTTTGGGGCTAGTGTCGTGTCCACAATTGGGTACGTGTAGGTCGTATCCCAACAATTTGGTGATATGTGTTGTTTTGGGGGTTTTCCCTCCGATACGGGACTTTGTACATGTCGTATTTTGACACGAACACATAGATCTATATTTGACACTTTGATTTGTTCATAAATAATATTTGTGACATATTTGTGTCCTTCGGGGTGCAATTGGTTGTGTGTTGGACTCGTGTCGTATGCGTATCCTAGATCTAGTGGGATACGGTGTGATACTCTCCATTTGTGTGTGTTTATGTGTAGATCTAATTATTTGTGCTTTAATTCTTGAATTATAATTAAGTATATATATATATATGTTACATATTTATTTTAGTGTATTTATTATGGTATTTATTGTAGCATTGATCTATGTATTATATGAGTACTAATATAATGTATAAATATATATGTAGCTTTCTTTTACATGCATTTATATATGTTACAAATTATGTTAGTAATATAAATTATATGAAAATGTTTTATAAAATATATATATGTGTTTAAATAAGTAATATATTAATTATAATTATTATATGATTATTTATATATAAATGGATGTATTTTTATTAAATATATATATGTATGTGTACTTTTAACCATGTTGAAATATGTACATTAGTACATAGGATGTGTATTATAGCTATTAGTATATATTTATATATATGTGTAGGATTATATATATATATAGAAGTATATATTTATTTAATTGATTTATATATATATATATTAATATATATATAGATTATATAGATTATTTATCTTTTGGCGACAGCGGCATTTAATGACAGTTTCTGTCATTAAATTTCCAAGAGCAGCAGCAGCCGCTGTAGCATTAACAGCGGCTATTAATGACAGTTCTGTCATTAATTGCACAGCAGCGGCGGGCGGGAATTTAAGCAGCAGCGGCGACAGTTGGTTCAGTGACAGTTGAGAACTGTCACCAATAGGGTGGCAGCAGTGTATTTACATAGCAGCAATGGCGACGGCGTTTCAGTGACAATTTTAAACTTTCACTGAAGGTCTGTTTACTGAAAAATCAGTGTCTTTCCATAATGTTTTCAGTGACAGTTAGGCAGTTTTAGTATATAGTTTATATATTATATTTATATATATATATATATGTATATATATATGTATTTATTATGAGATATAATACTAGTATTGTTATATTCTTAATTGTATAATATTAGTTTATATATTATATTATGGATAAGGGTAAATACTATATTTAGGTATCTTGAGCATTACCTTGTGGAAACCAAGGTAAGTGGGATACTCAAGATACGGGGTTTGAGTATCGAGTTTGTGACTTTGTGTGGATACCAAGTTGGTTCAAAACCATGGTTCCTAATTGTTGTAATTAATATTCTATATTATTATACTTTATTATTGATATATAGGTATTATGAGGTTTACCTTGGATTCACGTATCCGAAGATACGGTATCCTAATATTTTAGGTTGTGGTTCATATGACTTAGATTTTAGTATTTTGATCCATGATTTTGGTGCTAGACTTGTGCAACCTAGAAATAGATAGTTGACCTTGGTTTGACCATAGTTGACTTTAGTTGCTTTTAGAGTTGACTATGGTTGACTTTTGACTTAGAATTGACTTATTGACCTAGAAGTTGACTAGTTTAACTTATTCTCTTTTCGGGACCTTGTATTGATGTTGTATTCCATATCTAGGTCTTCGAGGCACCGAGTCAGACATCTGTGAGACTATTCATTGGACTTCAGGCGAGTATATTCTCTGATAGTTTTTTATTTATGATATCCTCTATGTTTACTGTATCTAGTATAGATATCCATGTTCTCTTAACACTATGGTTACACGGATTGGTTTATCCTGATCTCGTCATGAGATATTATTCCTTGGAATATGGTGTATATGGTGCAAGTATTGTTTCATTGGTTATCTTGTACATGTACAGACACCGATTCTCGGGAAGAGTCGCTATCTTCTTGGAGAATCTCCTGCCATAACATACCATGGTTGGATCTATTATACCAGTCGGGGGTGGGCAGTATTAGTATAGATATATGATCAATATCCCTATTGAATAAAGTACTGATTACCGAATAGTGTTGATCATGCACCGCACGTATGATTAGCCAGGCCGCATTGCATCTTGCCCAAGCCGATCACATGTTAAGCTAGTACTCACACACTTAGTCATTAGTATTGTTGTTTCATTGGCATATTATTCATTATTGTATTTATTCCTAGTATTTCTTTATTGTATATATATCTCTTGTATCTATTGTGCATCCTGTTTATCCACAACTATTTACTGTTACACAGTTTTTATCTGTAAAACCCCCTTCCTAGAAAATCGTATATACCCTTTATTTATTAATTATTAATTAAATTATAGTAATTAGGTCCAAATAGGAGAAATAGATTTTTTATAATTTTTATGTTAGGTGTTCGGGCACTTAGAGGACTTGTGGGACCATCAGAAATTTTTCAAAATTTATTCCATGTAGGGGACCCCTTGAGCAGTTGCTAGCCTAACGATGTGCAATACCCTATTATATAAATTTTCTTATGTGTGAATATATATATATATACAAATATATATGTATATATATATATATATATATTTAAAGAAAGAAAGGAAAAGAAAAGAATTAAATAAGTATATAATAATAATACTAATAATAATAACAATAATAATAATATAATAATAGTTACTACTTATTAGACTTAAGTTCCTTAGGAACTTGCTACAGCAGGATTGCTGCTGGAATCCGCCTTCAGAAATTCCCAAGGGAGCCTGCCCCTTAGCCCTCGTATGACTTCCCAGACCCGAGACTTAATCTTCAGCGGCTTACTCTTCACCCGCGGAAACCGCTCCTATATCTCTCCCTCTCTTAATATATAATATATATATATATATATATAGTTAGCTCTAAAACCCTAACCTAGAAACTCCAGACTTCCTCTTCCCCATCTAGAGCCGTCACCGCAGCCAGAGAAGCCTCCCCAAGCCATCCAACCATCCCGTCGACGCCGACATCGTGAACTGCAGTCTCCCACTCGAGGCACCTTCGCTCCGGCGTAATTTCCCAGCGACTCGCACATCCAAACGCCGTTCCGTTTTCATAGGTATGATCTTCCCTTAACCCTCTCCAATACTTGTTTTATAGTCAACCTCGGATAACGTGTGCCCCTAGGTAAAAAATAACGCCCAAGTCAGCGCGAGCAGACAGAATTCTGCAATCGCAGAATTCCAGAATGACCACCCATAATGCCGAGTTCGTATCTTCCACCACAGAGATCCGAATTTGGTGATTCTTTTTGATACCTGTAGATTGCATGACCTAGTTTATTTTCTGTATAATAACTTTTTGCTATTAGTTGCTGTGGACAAAATTATATTCGTCACAAAACTGTGCGCACCCACTTTCTCCGATTTTCTAAAAGTTGGAGATCGGAGCGCGCCCCGCCAAACAGGACCGTCTCGCCGTGTGCCAAGTGTACCGAATGGTGCATACAGCATAATCGAACACGTGAAAATTCGTGGAGACTGATTTGGACGCGTGTGCGTGCCGAAATCAGGCCGTATCCGCGAACACATTCCGTGTCGCCACTTTTGTGGAACTCGTGCGTATTTTGTGCACGCTTGTCAGATTGCAACGAAACTTGTGCCACTGGACTCGTGATAACACGCTGGTCCTGTGAACCAATTTTCACGCATTTCTGAGACGGTTGACCAGATCGCCAATTGGCGGGCCCCACAGTTGACTTTTGGACCAAATTATGTTCGGATCGGAATCCAAATTTGGACATACCGTTGGGATCGTATTGACATTTAGAATTGTTTGACCCATAGTTTATCCCATTTAGAGACTGTTACCCTCGGTACGCTTTTCGGTGCAAAGTGGGCCACACGTGGACCCCACTTTGGCCCAAAAATGACCTTTTACCCCTGTGTCCAAATTGGACGTAAGGACAGGCATTTCTAGCAGTTTGACATCTTCTGAGACTGTGGGTGATATTTATTACAGCTTTCGGAGTAGTACCTACCGGATCCACCGATACCAGGATGACAGTTGATATTCAAACATCAGGCAAGTGTACCTTGCCATCTCTGCAGTATTGTTACATATTTTTCTTACTTCATATATTTACTGTGCATGCTTAACCTAGGACCGTTTGACATACTTAGCATCCGATTATCAGTCGGGTGCCCATATCATACGCGGTGTTGGGTAATGTCATTTAGATTTGGACATACGTGACACTTTATATTCTCGTACTTGTCTTACCAAGTACACTTTGACCCAGGACACAGGACACTGATCATGAGACAGGATCTTCCCGAGATATTCGTGGTGATTCTGTATAGGATACAGGACTTGACCTAGATTCTATATTTTATATACATTATGACTTGTGCATTAGATATGACTCCGCTGACATGGAAGTGAGACGTTATGTTCATGATTTGTGTGGTTACATTGGATCGGGAGAGACACACAGACTACAGGCTGATTATATATATACACCCCTACTATTGTGAGGCCCAAGACTCTGAAGCCCGAGCTTGACCCATTACTCATTATTACTGCTACTACCGGCTCCCCTACATAGAGCTTGTAGTATGCTTCAGCCTGAGCTCTAGTGCTGCTCTCATCTTGCATATCACTTAGCTGGTTATTTTAGTATTCCCTTATTGATCCATCTATTGCTGGAGAGACTCACAAGCTACAGGTTGATTATGTTATGCCGGCTACTCAGTCTCCCGCTGAGCTAGACCACCTCTTGACACCACTGCTATCGGCTCCCCTACACAGAGCTTGTAGTTGTTTCAACCTGAGTACTATTGATATTCTCTCTTGCATTTTACACAGATAATCACATACTTACCCTGCTTATTTCATTATTCTGCTGCACTGTTTATATGTTGGCTTGTATATTTTCTGTACCTTGCTATGTTCCCTGAGGACCTGGATATGGATTTTGTCCCCAGATTTTGCAGACGTGGTTTATCCCGAGGTATACGGGACCGCAGCAGGAGTAGCCGATCCAGGAGCTGTACCACCATTTTAGGGCGAGGTGTTAGCTGAAGACTTCTCTTGAGCATCCATGTTCATGCTCAGCTTTTATTATTTATTTTAGTCTTTTATATTCTGGTCTATTGAACCATTGTACTAGACATTTATCGGGTTATTCCCCGAAGTACTTTGTGAGACTAGCTGATTATTTATATTCCTTATTTATTCTGTGGATCATATTTTTATCTTGTGTGGATGAGATTAGTTGTGCCATGATTGTCGTAGATTTGTTTTACAGCTTAAGTATGCCCTGATGGATCCATTAAATTGGGTTTGTCCATCGGTGCGTACTGCTGGCCATTGCCAAGTATCTAGTCCCACGGTATTTTGGGACTGGGACGTGACATGGTTTTTGTGGTGGCCCATGCAGGTCTACGACAAAATTGTTCGGTTTTAACTTTGGGACCGAACCAGCCTGCCCTAAGGATAGAATAAGTTCTAGGATCTCATCCATTTATTTAACCCATTGTTGAACTCTATATCGAACTCGAAATTGTTACTTGAACTGCATCCTGTATTGATTCCTATGAGCTTCTTACAGTTTATCTTTTGGTTGCAGAGAAATGGATCCCAGGAACGGAGACGAGATTCCATTGGATACGCCACACGACGCTGTGGTTACTTATGGAGATGGAGTGACTCCTGGAAGTGGAGGACAAGCCTCGCAGAGCGATCAAACCGGTCAGCCTAATCCAAGGTTCCGGAGAGATAACATCCCACCTCCACCACAGTTCACTTCCCAGATGCCAGCTTTCCCGCCAGGACAAGCCATGGACGGGCAACAAATATTCCAGATGATGTATGCTATGATGTAAGCACAGCAGCAGATTCAGCAAGAAGCCCAACGTTAGGAGGCCGAGAATCTGAGAACCAGCCTGGTATCCGCATTGGAGCAGGCAAATCCACCAGCAAGGCGATCAGCGATGGGATCTATCACCGACTTCCGTCAGCTCAAGCCTCATACCTTTTTTGGTAAAGAGGGACGAACAGAAGTTCATGAATGGCTCACAAACATTCAGCATCAGTTGGAAGCCGCTGAACTTCCTAGAGAGAAGTGGATGACTGCAGTCAGAATGCAGTTAACGGAGAATGCACATCACTGGTGGTTAGCAGAGGAGATGAGGCTCGGGCAGGACCGAGTCACCTGGGAAGAGTTCTCCAGACTCTTCAAAGAGATGTACATTCCCGCAGTAGCACGGTCAGAGCTCAGAGACAAGTTCTACCGCCTTATCCAAGGCAGCATGACAGTGGAGGAATACAACGCGGAGTTTATACGCCTCAGTCGCTTTGCCCCAACCTTGATTCCGACCGAGGAAGAGAAGGCTGAGAAGTTCTTTGATGGGCTGAAGTTCGAGCTTCAGAGATTGATTGGCTCAGTCACACCTACATCTTATACCGACGTTCTCGCAGCAGCACGACGCATGGAGCGCGTCACTAGAAGAGAGTCGAACCTGAAGAGGCCTATCATCTCAGCACCAACCAGGACAGCACATGGGGATTCAGCAAAACGGACCCAGAGGAGCATGCCAGAGAGGACAGCATACAGGGCCATATCTCTCCCTACTTGTCACCACTGCGGCAAGATAGGTCACATTGAGAGAGAATGCCAACGCAAGTTGGGACTCTGCCTAGCTTGCGGGTCCAACCAGCATCAGACCAGAGACTGCACCGAGCGCAGAGAGGGAGCACCGAGATTAGCTTTGCCTGTACCACGACCAGCTTACCCAGCAGTAGGAGCACAGCAGGTAGGAGTTGGAGGCGTCAGGCCACCAGCCCCAGGAGGGAATCAGCAGAGACCACCCCTGGCACCACAGGCAGCTTTATTCCAGCAGGCTCAGTAGCAGCGAGGCCAAGCACAGGGGCGAGGACAGGCATTCACTTTAGCTGTTGAGAAGGAGGCTACAGCAGGCGAGGTCATCGCAGGTACTATTTTAGTAGCTTCATTACCAGCAGTTGCTTTATTTGATTCTGGAGCATCGCATTCATTTATAGCAGCTAGCTTTGTAGCCACCCATAGAGTAGCTACCGTACCCCTTCCGAAGATGAAGAGGATTCTTACGGGAGGTAGAATTATTCCGGTTAGTGACGTCTGTAGATCATATTCTATAGTCATTTGTAGCCGAGAAATGCGAGCGCAGTTTCTGATATTCTCCATGTCGGATTATGATATCGTACTTGGTATGGACTGGTTAAGTCAGTACCATGCGACTCTTGATTGTCGACTTGGACGGGTTATATTTAGACCGCCCGGACATCCAGAATTCGAGTTTCTCCGAGGAGCAGTAGAGCAAGGAGTTCAGCCTACTCTTAGGGTACTATCTGTAGAAGGGGAGACAGGTTACCCAAGAGTCATATCAGAATTTGTGGATGTATTTCCTGATGACCTTCCAGGTTTACCGCCTGATCGGGAAATAGAATTCACAATAGACTTAACTCCAGGAGCAGTGCCAATCACTTCATCAGTTTACGGCTAGCACCTAAGGAGTTAGTGGAGTTGAAAGAATAAGTTGATGATCTTTTGGAGAAGGGTTTCATTCAGCCCAGTATTTCACCTTTGGGAGCACCCATATTATTTGTACCAAAGAAGGATGGAACAGTACGATTGTACATAGACTACAGGGCACTGAATGCCGTGACCATCAAGAACAGGTATCCCTTACCACGCATTGATGATCTATTCGATCAGTTGAGTGGTGCAAGGGTATTTTCGAAGATTGACCTTCGATCCTGCTATCATCAGATCAAAGTAAGAAAGGAAGACATACCGAAGACAACTTTCAGGACCAAGTATGGACATTATGAGTTCTTGGTGATGCCGTTTGGTTTAACCAACGCACCAGCAGTATTTATGAGCTTAATGAACAGAGTCTTTCATCAGTTCTTGGATAAATTCGTGGTGGTGTTCATTGATGACATTCTCATATATTCCAAGAACCACGAAGAGCACGAGGAGCACCTCAGAATCGTGTTAGAGACCTTGAGACAGGAGAAGTTATATGCCAAGCTCAGTAAGTGTGAGTTCTGTATGGACAAAGTGCCTTTCTTGGGACACATCATATCAGGAGAAGGACTTTCAGTGGATCCAGAGAAAGTTGCGGCAATAAAGACTTGGCCTACACCCACATCAGTTGCAGAGGTGAGAAGTTTTCTCGGACTTGCGGGATATTACCGAAGGTTTGTAGAGAATTTCTCGAGGATTACAGAACCGATGACGAAGCTAACATAGAAGGATCAGGAGTTTATATGGACAGAAGACTGCCAGAAGGCTTTTGAAGAACTGAAGAGAAGATTAACAACATCACCTATCTTGACTCTTCCTTTAGGGTCAGGAGGTTTTGTTGTTTACAGTGATGCATCAGGCAGTGGACTAGGATGTGTTTTGATGCAACATGGCAAAGTCATTGCTTATGCGTCGAGATAATTGAAGGTCCACGAGAAGAACTACCCAACACATGATCTGGAGCTAGCAGCAGTTATATTTGCATTAAAGATCTGGAGGCACTATCTTTATGGAGAAAGGGTAGAAATCTTTACTGATCACAAGAGTCTGAAGTATGTGTATACTCAGAAGGAGCTTAACATGAGGCAGAGGCGCTGGCTGGAATTGATGGTAGATTTTGACATCGATCTGCAGTATCATCAGGGAAAGGCGAATGTTGTTGCAGACGCACTCAGCAGGAAGCCTATGGCTTATTTCTTGACGATGCAGCCCGAGTTATTAAGAGATTTACAGGAGCTACAGATAGAGGTCGTCTTACCGGGACAGAATGGATTGATGGCTAATCTTGAGATTCAGTCATCACTCATAGAGAAGATTAAAGAGGCATTGCCCACCGATGCTTGATTCCGAAGACTCAAAGAAAGGACAAAAGCCGACATGCAGACAGGACTTCGCATCCACGAAGACGGGACATTGAGATTTGGAAACCGCTTGTATGTTCCAAATGGAGAATTGAGACAGGAGTTAATGACCGAAGCACATAGCTCTATGTACTCTGTTCACCCAGGAGGCACCAAGATGTATCGTGACTTACGACAGCACTTTTGGTGGCATGGGATGAAGAGAGAGATAGCTCGCTTTGTAGCTAAATGTCTGGTATGTCAACAAGTGAAGGCGAAGCACCAGAGGACAGCAGGATTATTGCACCCACTTCCGATTCCAGAGTGGAAGTGGGAGCACATCACTATGGACTTCGTCACGGGTTTTCCCAAGAGTCCAAGTGGGAGAGATGCAGTGTGGGTAATAGTGGACCGACTCACCAAGTCAGCCCATTTTATACCTTTTAGAGTGGGTCAGTCTACAGAAGCTTTAGATGATATATATATGAGGCAGATCGTGAGATTGCACGGCATACCAGTCAGCATTGTATCGGATAGGGATTCGTGCTTCACATCGCACTTTTGGAGGAGCATGCAAGAGAGTCTTGGTACTCGTATGAAGTTCAGTACATCTTACCACCCGCAGACGGATGGGCAGTCGGAGCGTACTATTCAGACCTTGGAGGACATATTGCGGGCTTGCATGTTAGACTTTGGAGGATCATGGAAGGACCACCTACATCTTGTAGAGTTTTCTTACAACAATAGCTATCAAGCGAGTATTCAGATGGTTCCGTTTGAAGCATTGTATGGGAGAAAATGTAGGTCTCCTGTGTGTTGGAGTGACGTAGGAGAACGTCAGATTCTGGGACCCGAGTTGGTGGTCAACACCGTAGAGACAGTCAAGAAGATTCAGGGACACTTGCGAGCAGCACAAGACAGGCAGAAGCAGTGGGCAGACCTTCATCGTCGACCCTTGGAGTTCAAAGAGGGCGATCACATCTTCTTGATGATATCACCGACCAGAGGCACCATCCGATTCGGAGGGCACGGCAAGTTGAGTCCAAGGTATATTAGACCATTTGACGTGCTCGAGAGAGTTGAAGAGGTGGCATATCGACTTGCGCTACCACCTTCACTGGAGGGAGTACATGACGTATTCCATGTATCGCAGCTCAGGCGATATGTGGCAGACAGCAGTCATGTCCTCGACCATTCAGAGATCACCATTGGGCCGAGCTTGTCATACCAAGAGCAACCCGTGGGAATCCTTGATCGTCGAGAGAAGGTATTGAGGAACCAGTCTATTCCCTTGGTTCGCGTAGCATGGAGGCATGGCGCGCCAGGAGAATCAACTTGGGAGCGCGAGGACGACATGCGCAAGCATTTTTTGAACCTATTCGCAGACCGAGGTATGAATTTACATTGTTAATTTATATCTTATACCATCCTTGCATTCTATCGTGGCTTAATTTTAATTTCGAGGACAAAATTTTTACAAGTTGGGTAGAATGTAAAACCCCCTTCCTAGAAAATCGTATATACCCTTTATTTATTAATTATTAATTAAATTATAGTAATTAGGTCCAAATAGGAGAAATAGATTTTTTATAATTTTTATGTTAGGTGTTCGGGCACTTAGAGGACTTGTGGGACCATCAGGAATTTTTTGAAATTTATTCCATGTAGGGGACCCCTTGAGCAGTTGCTAGCCTAACGATGTGCAATACCCTATTATATAAATTTTCTTATGTGTGAATATATATATATATATATATACAAATATATATGTATATATATATATTTAAAGAAAGAAAGGAAAAGAAAAGAATTAAATAAGTATATAATAATAATACTAATAATAATAACAATAATAATAATATAATAATAGTTACTACTTATTAGACTTAAGTTCCTTAGGAACTTGCTACAGCAGGATTGCTGCTGGAACCCGCCTTCAGAAATTCCCAAGGGAGCCCGCCCCTTAGCCCTCGTATGACTTCCCAGACCCGAGACTTAATCTTCAGCGGCTTACTCTTCACCCGCGGAAACCCACTCCTATATCTCTCCCTCTCTTAATATATAATATATATATATATATATATATATATATATATATATATATATATATATATATATATATAGTTAGCTCTAAAACCCTAACCTAGAAACTCCAGACTTCCTCTTCCCCATCTAGAGCCGTCACCGCAGCCAGAGAAGCCTCCCCAAGCCATCCAACCATCCCGTCGACGCCGACATCGCGAACTGCAGTCTCCCACTCGAGGCACCTTCGCTCCGGCATGATTTTCCGTCGACTCGTACATCCAAACGCCGTTCCGTTTTCATAGGTATGATCTTCCCTTAACCCTCTCCAATACTTGTTTTATAGTCAACCTCGGATAACGTGTGCCCCTAGGTGAAAAACAGCGTCCAAGTCAGCGCGAGCAGACAGAATTCTGCAATCGCAGAATTCCAGAATGACCACCCATATTGCCGAGTTCGTATCTCCCACCACAGAGATCCGAATTGGTGATTCTTTTTGATACCTGTAGATTGCATGACCTAGTTTATTTTCTGTATAATAACTTTGTGCTATTAGTTGCTGTGGATAAAATTGTATTCGTCACAAAACTGCGTGCACCCACTTTCTCCGGTTTTCTAAAAGTTGGAGATCGGAGCGCACCCCGCCAAACGGTACAGCCCCGCCGTGTGCCAAGTGTACCGAATGGTGCACGCAGCATAATCGGACACGTAAAAATTCGTGGGGACTGATTTGGACGCGTGTGCGCGCCGGAATCAGGCCGTATCCGCGAACACATTCCGTGTCGCCACTTTTGTGGAACTCGCGCATATTTTGTGCACGCTTGTCAGATTACGACGAAACTTGCGCCACTGGACTCGTGGTAACACGCTGGTCCTGTGACCCAATTTTCACGCATTTCTGAGACGGTTGACCAGATCGCCAATTGGCGGGCCCCACAGTTGACTTT
The DNA here is from genome assembly GCA_036927795.1 of Iris macrosiphon. Taxonomy (NCBI): domain Eukaryota; kingdom Viridiplantae; phylum Streptophyta; class Magnoliopsida; order Asparagales; family Iridaceae; genus Iris; species Iris macrosiphon. Next base: position 94,951,494 of record JAYESA010000011.1, on the reverse strand, counting down.
TGGACCAAATTATGTTCGGCTCATCGGAATCCAAATTTGGATATACCATTGGGATCGTATTGACATTTAGAATTGTTTGACCCATAGTTTATCCCATTTAGAGACTGTTACCCTCGGCACGCTTTTCGGTGCAAAGTGGGCCACACGTGGACCCCACTTTGGCCCAAAAATGACCTTTTGCCCCTGTGTCCAAATTGGACGTAAGGACAGGCATTTCTAGCAGTTTGACATCTTCTGAGACTGTGGGTGATATTTATTACAGCTTTCGGAGTAGTACCTATCGGATCCACCGATACCAGGACGACAGTTGATATTCAAACATCAGGCAAGTGTACCTTGCCATCTCTGCAGTATTGTTACCTATTTTTCTTACTTCATATATTTACTGTGCATGCTTAACCTAGGACCGTTTGACATACTTAGCGTCCGATTATCAGTCGGGTGCCCACATCGTACGCGGTGTTGGGTAATGTCATTTAGATTTGGACATACGTGACACTTTATATTCTCGTACTTGTCTTACCAAGTACACTTTAACCCAGGACACAGGACACTGATCATGAGACAGGATCTTCCCGAGATATTCGTGGTGATTCTGTATAGGATACAGGACTTGACCTAGATTCTATATTCTATATACATTATGACTTGTGCATTAGATATGACTCCGCTGACATGGACGTGAGACGTTATGTTCATGATTTGCGTGGTTACATTGGGTGGGGAGAGACACACAGACTACAGGCTGATTATATATATACACCCCTACTATTGTGAGGCCCAAGACTCTGAAGCCCGAGCTTGGCCCATTACTCATTATTACTGCTACTACCGGCTCCCCTACACAGAGCTTGTAGTATGCTTCAGCCTGAGCTCTAGTGCTGCTCTCATCTTGCATATTACTTAGCTGGTTATTTTAGTATTCCCTTATTGATCCATCTATTGCTGGAGAGACTCACAGGCTACAGGTTGATTATGTTATGCCGGCTACTCAGTCTCCCGCTGAGCTAGACCACCTCTTGACACCACTGCTACCGGCTCCCCTACACAGAGATTGTAGTTGTTTCAACCTGAGTACTATTGATATTCTCTCTTGCATTTTACACAGATAATCATATACTTACCCTACTTATTTTATTATTCTGCTGCACTGTTTATATGTTGGCTTGTATATTTTTTGTACCTTGCTATGTCCCCAGAGGACCTGGATATGGATTTTGTCCCCAGATTTTGCAGACGTGGTTTATCCCGAGGTATACGGGACCGCAGCAGGAGTAGCCGATCCAGGAGCTGTACCACCATCTGAGGGTGAGGTATTAGCTGAAGACTTCTCTTGAGCATCCATGTTCATGCTCAGCTTTTATTATTTATTTCAGTCTTTTATATTCTGGTCTGTTGAACCATTGTACTAGACATTTATCGGGTTATTCCCCGAAGTACTTTGTGAGACTAGCTGATGATTTATATTCCTTATTTATTCTGTGGATCATATTTTTATCTTGTGTGGATGAGATTAGTTGTGCCATGATTGTCGTAGATTTGTTTTACAGCTTAAGTATGCCCTGATGGATCCATTAAATTGGGTTTGTCCATCGGTGCGTACTGCTGGCCATTGCCACGTATCTAGTCCCACGGTATTTTGGGACTGGGGCGTGACATTATCATTAATTAGAACTGCTATTAGAGATGTACTCTGCTCCTTTTCTGACTGGATATATTTTTCCAAATGACACTGAGGAATGGTACCCTACCTTTTATGGACCCCAGGATGTTGTGGGTTTAGATTCTGAGACCCTGGCTCAAGAGGGACTTATCCCAACTGAGACAGTTGACCCTGGAGTTGTAGCCTCGTAGTATTCTTTGTACTGGATTTGTCTCCAGCTTATTTTGTTATTTCTTCAGACTCATTGATGTATTATTTTAGACTCATGAGTTGTATTGTGACTATTCTATTCTTTATCTGATTCGTGCTCATTTCTATCTTAGTTCTGTGATTGAGTATACTATCATTATTGGTGGTTCATTATATTGTTAGATAGATTATCTAAACAGCGTTCTACCGCCGATTCTGCGGCGTAGGTTGGGCGTAGTTTCCGACTAGTACCCTTACACCGGGTGCAGGTCGTGACAATACTTTCAAACCTCTTAATACAAAAGGGAAGAAGAAAGTAAAAGAATATAAGGATTATAAGAGACCTTATAAAAGGAAAAAATATCCTTCAAAAATGCAAGATACTACTGTCAATAAAGACAGTAAGTACTAAAAAAAGAAGAAATCTTCTAAGAAGAATATCATTAAATGTTATAAATGTGGTAAATTAGGCCACTATGCTAACAAATATTATACAAAAAAGAAATTAGAAGAGATCAAAGATGAAGGACTACGAAAGACTCTTTACAAATTAATGATCAATTCTGATTACGAAGAAAGCTCATCAAATGATGAATCTAATGATGAGACTACTGATAATTCAGTAGATGAGTGTAATGAGAATTTCCAATGCAACGAATGTGTTGCAGATAAAGGTATCAATTACTATAAATCTATAGTAGAAATGAATGGGCTATCAATAAATACTTTAACTCTCAATGAGAAAAATGATATTATTGAAGCTTTATTAACTGATAATATCAACACTGAAATAAAAAAAAAATTATAAAAATAATTGGAGAAGAGTCAGATAAGGATAATGTTTCTATTCAGACTACCTCTACCGATGCCTACAATATAGCTAAAGTAATCTCTCGATATAGAAGCAGACAAGTTAAACCTGTTACTATGCAGGAACTTCAGTCTGAAATAAAAACTTTGAAAATTGAAATTAAAACTTTAAAAATCTCAAGATCAACAAATCCAAAAAAGATTGGATAAGCTGGAACTAGATAATATATCTAAAAAGACAGCCAGATTAATCCACACTGGTGAATCTTCTGTTGGTTCTTTTTATTCACAAGAACAAGAGGGGGAGAATCAGTCCCAAATGGGACAAATAGACTCAGAAGAAAGGAAAAATAATATATTTTCTAATGGATTATTAAATGTGAATATAATCATTTGAATTTCACTATTTTAGCAAGAATTTTTTTGATTAAATGGTGGAATAGAATTGATGACAAAGATAAAGTACAATTGGTATAAAATCCATCAAGGAAAATGAGATCCTTGTAGAAGCAAAGCTTAAGAAGGAAATTATTAAAGATAGTCCTTTAAAAAAATTGAAAGAATCAATGAGAAGGAGAAATCCTCGAATCACTAAGGAAGAATTAAAAAAAAAATATCTTCATTATATGCAAACATAGTTTGATTCAATTTTTGAGACAGAAAATATGTCTGTCAGTTCTACCAAATCAGAGAAAATGATTGAAGGCAATATTAAAGAAGAATCAGAGTTAAAGTGGAAACAATTTTTACTCAGAGTGATTTTTCAGAATAAACCCTTCAATTAAAAAAATCTGATATCCCAATGATGGATGATCCTTTGAAATTGAAAGAAAAGTATTTGAAAAATAATATGTTTCCAGTTCAAGGAAAAGATCATAATATCTATGAAGGAATCCTATTGACAACTAAATCAGTTGAAATCGAACATTTTCTTCAGAAGACCAATAATTTTTCCAAGGCAATTTCGATCCTAGTCAATTGTTGACCCATGACTTGGATAAACACATTAGTACAAAGAAAAGTATCTATGCACTAGTATGTATTGAATTATTTAGTTAGATAGATAAGTGTATTTGTATGTAATATATGTTAGTTGTTAATATATTTTTATAGTTAGTATATTGGGGGGGTTAGCTATATATATTAGCTATATTCACTAGGTTTTGAATTACTTTGGGATACCAAGGTAATGGGTCGACACTCAAGGTATCGGGTTTGAGTATCGAGATAGGTGTGTAGGTAGTGTGATATGCATTGGTGCAAGGCCAAGGTATCCTGATTGCATTAATTAGTTAAGTATTATATGTATTGACTTGTATATATATAAATTACTATTTTCCTATCAAAACTTGTGTATCTTAGGATATGACATTTTGTGTGTCTCATAGTATCTTAGATTAGCTAGTACAACTTAGTTTCATAGTGTTTGGACCTAGTATCCTTTGGTTGGACACATATGACCTAGAAATAGTCGGTTTGACTTAGAAATGGCTTTATGACCTAGAATTGTATCAGTTTAAGTTATTTTTATTCCAGAATCTTGTATTGATGTAATATACCATATATAGGTCTGTGTGACACCAGCTTGGCATCGAGAGACATACCTTGCTCCGGACTTCAGGCGAGTACATTTCTCTAATAGTTTTCAATTCATAATAGTGTATATATTCATGTTCTAGAACTGTATACTTGATTCCGACACAGTGATTTCACGAACATGTACTACATGGATCCCATCTAGAGATGTTGGGTACTCTTGTACATATATTTTATCGTGTACATTGGGTATTAATTTATATTTTATGTTCACACACTGCTCGTGTTCTGTGTACTTATTTGTGTATACCCATTGCTCGTGTTCAGTCTGATTATATTCGTGTACACCCACTGCTCATGTTCAATGGTTATATTCTTGTTCGTAGCGTGTCATGATTGAATCCATTGGTATTAGTTGGGGATGGGAGAGTAGAAGTTGATTATGTGATTAAATCCCCATTGTTCATCGTGTACATACCGGTTACATACCATACTTGTAATCGTCTTACCTTATTGATCATGTTCAACCTACACCGATCACATAATAAACTTGTATTCTGAGGCATATTAGTTATATTTCAGATTATTTTCTCATATTACAGATATTTATATTATTGTTCTATATTCTCATACATTACTTGTATTATATTGTTCAATCATTCATATGTTTAGTGATCTTGTATTTTGTTTCTATTATTTGTTTTATATGCTCGATTATGTTATTGAAACTATTTTCAGAGGTATTTACTCCGCTCCAATCCTGACTGGATATATTTTTCCAGATGATTGGCTTATAGAGCAGTATCCTATATTCTATGGGCCGCAGGACGGTGTACCTTTAGAGGATACTCCTGTAGACCAGGAGGACTTAGTTGCAGAGCCCGAGGAGGTCTAGTTATATTGTGTTGGACTTGTATTAGACTATTTATTGAGATTCATAGTTTGTATATTATTTTAGACTTGTGGATATTATCTTGTTCTTTCCTTCGCTATTTTATTTGTGCTTTATCTTCCTTAGTTTGCTTTATGATTGAGTTTAGTTACATTTGGGAGATACCATATTGTTCCTCCATTTGGAGTTGAGATGATTGACAGGTACCATATTATATTGTTGAGATGTTAGATAGTTAGAAATAACCCAGACAACGTTCTACCGCCGATATTGCGGCGTAGGCTGGGCGTACCCACGTACTCGTGACCTGTCAATCATCTCAACTCCAAATATCCGGGTCCGGGTCATGACACATTTTTAGTAGTAGCCCATGTAGTCTAGATTCGCAATTATAACGATATCGTAGTGGTGCTCGCCTAGAGTACTGCTACGAGCCTTCTTTAGGAAATAGGATTTAGGCAGAAAGTTTACTCAATCACAACTAGAAAACATTCCAATATCTGTTTTGCAATCTTTATCTTTTGAATAATTGCTTTACTTTGAATAAATTATGTCCTTCTTTGATGATATCATATCTCATTCAATATTGATTCCTTATTTCAATCTATATTCAGGATGTCGCCGAAGACGCGTTGCCATCGCTCATGTGCCGTGACAACATGATCAGTCACTTCATCGCCTTTGAGGGCAGCACCCTCAGACAATATTCCATTACCTATATTCAGAAGATCAGCTTCACCAGTCCAGGTGGGCGTATCTGCAGCAGCTTTCCGAGGTGCTTCACCTCCGGTACAGAGGACAGTGTAGACAATTTTTGGGGATCTTCTACCCCCACCACTCATAGTCGATCAGATGCAGATATTCGTTCTCTTTCAGCAGATAATGGAGGCACAGTAGTGTCAGTCAGAGGTCTTGCGACAGAGCGTAGAGAATGCTCACCAGATCGCGCTCGCAGCAGTTGAGAGAGCTTCTACAGTCTAGCCACAGATAGCACCACCTTAGTTTATCCTGTAGCAGCCGAGGCCGGGGACCATCATAGACTTCAAGAGGATGGGCCCGAAGGACTTTAGAGGCACAGAGGGGATCATTTATGCTGATTATTGGATCGAAGATATTGAGCAAAACTTGCGGCTGGCGCGGATTTCAGAGATGATGCAGATAGAGGCAGCAGGGTGAATGATGTTCGATATTGCTTTGACATAGTTCAGGACAGACCCCAGAATCTTAGTACCAGGACTCACTTGGGAAGATTTTAAAGAGCTTTTTAAGGAGAAGTTCTTTCCAGTTGTGGCTCTGACATCTTTAGAAAGCCAGTTCCAGTACCTCGTTCAGGGAGGTATGTCAGTGGATGAGTATGCGGCAGAGTATTGCCGACTAGGTCACTTCATGGAGGGACAAACCCCAGAGGGAGAGCCAGGAAGTTTAGAAAGGGCCTGAATCGAGAAGTCAAATCCCACACAAATGGTGATCCTACAGCCACTTTTGAGGAGATTCTCCGACAGGTGCAATGGGCAGAGGATGATTTAGAGCTTGACTTTAAGAGGCCGAGGGACACAGGAGGATCCAATACCAACACCGGTCCAATAAAGAGGCCTCATTTCCAGTAGCAGCACCAGAGGCACTACCAGCATCCGAGGCAGCAGTATCACAGACCAGCTAGAGCGTCGACACAACAGATGCACCAGATCCAGAGGGCAGCTGTTCCTTGCACTTTTTGTAAGAATTAAGGATGCGGATGAGATACATGCAGGATGCGATTGGGCCAATGCTTATTATGCGGATCAGGAGACCATCAGTTGAGGGATTGTCCTAAAGTCCCAACTCGTCCAGCTCAGGGCGGAGGTCAGGCATAGGGAGCACCCGCTAGACTACCAGCGGGACATCAGAAAGGACCTCTACTACTGCAACAACAGGAGTTTGCTCAGCACCAGCAACAGTAGAGAGGTGCCCAGCGACATGGGCGAGCTTTTGCCTTGACTGTCGAGGAGGAGGAGCCAGTCAATGATGTCATCTCAGGTTTAGTTTATCTTGATTATTTTTCAGCTCATGCTTTATTTGATTCCGGTGCTTCTTATAGTTTTATATTTGTATCTTTGCTCTAAGACATCGTCTTGAGTCTGAACCGTTGGCGAGGACTTGCAAGATCACGATCGGGGGTGGCATTATCCTGGTCAGTGATGTTTTCAATGACCAGAGAGTTTCTTTGGGAGGCCGAGAGTTAAGCGTATGTCTACTCGTAATGCCACTTCCGAGTTACGATATAGTACTCGGGATTAATTGGTTGAGTAGGCATCATGCTAGCATCGATTGTCATGGAGGCAGAGTTTTATTTCAGACGCTAGGAGAGCCAGAGTTTGAGTTCGTCAAAGGAGCAACAGGGCAGAGCGAATGTGACTTGTGGAGCTTTGGTAGAAGAGTAGGAGCTGCCACATCCATTAATTGCAGAGTTTATGGACGTATTTCTAGAGGAGTTGCTGGGGTTGCCACCGGACAGAGATGTAGAGTTCTCTGTAAATTTGGTGCCAGGCGCAGAGCTAATATCACAGCACGTCTATAGAGTGAACAACAACGAACTGACATAGTTAAAATAGCAGGTGGATGAGTTGAGGGACAAGGGCTTTATCCATTCTAGTTCATCACCATGGAGTGCTCCGGTACTTTTTGTACCACAGAAGGATGGGTCTGTATGTATGTGTATCAACTACAGGACACTCAACAATCTCACTATCAAGAAAAAAATACCCGTTACCGTGAATTAACAATTTGTTTGATCAGTTGAGCGAAGCGAAGGTATTCTCAAAGATAGACCTGAGGTTGGGGTACCACCAGGTAAAAGTGTAGAAGGAAGACATTCGAAAGACAGCTTTCAGGACTCTGTATGGGCAGTTTGAGTTCTTGGTGATGCCGTTTGGGTTGACTAATGCTCCGGCGGTATTCATGAACCTAATGAATAAGGAATTTCATTAGTACTTGGATCAATTTATTGTAGTCTTCATTGACGATATACTGATTTATTCGAAGACCCCAGAGGAGCATGAGCAGCACTTGAGGATAGTTCTAGAGACCCTCAAGAAGGAGAAACGATATGGCAAGCTTTTAAAGTGTGAGGTCTACCTTGATAAGGTTGAATTTCTCAGGCATGTGATTACAGGAGATGGAATCTCAGTAGACCCGAAGAAGATTTCAGCAGTTGAGTCGTAGTCTACCCCGAGTTCACTAGCAGAGATCAAGAGTTTTCTTGGACTGGTAGGTTACTATCGAAGATTTGTTCAGAATTTTTCCAGGCTTGTAGAGCCGATGATTAGACTAACCAGCAAGGACATAGAGTTCGTCTGGAATGAGGATTGTCAGTCTGCTTATGAGGAGCTAAATATGAGGTCGACTATAGCTTCAATATTGACATTGCCATCAAGAGCATGAGGATTTTTTATTTACAGTGATGCATCGGGTAAGGGTTTGGGTTGTGTATTACAGCAGAATAGGAAGGTGAATGCCTATGCTTCTAGGCAATTATGCTCGCATGAGAAGAATTATCCTACCCATGACTTGGAGTTGGCAGTAGTTAACTTTGCTCTTAAATTATGTATAAAACCCCTCGACCAAGTTTAGGTCTACTTAGCTTAGATAGAGAGACTAGGGTTAATTTGGTGCCAATTAGAAATAGAAAACAATATTTTAGATTTATTGTGCAATATTTGTATTCCTTAGTTCACCTTACCGTTGCTTCAATATTTAGAGTACTACACTAGCTATTACCTTCAAACAAATTTCATACACTTTTCCTGGACATGCCAGCCTACCATTATGACCTTTGTGTAACTTATAACTACTCTCTCTTGTGCTTCATTTTAGTCACACAATATTCGTTACAAACATACGTGTTTAAATTCAATTAAATCCAACTTTGCATCTTTGTCCTTTCCAATCGAAATTGAAGACACAACCTCAACCCATTTTGTCCAACCCAATTAATGATAATATTCTATTCTGAGCCTACTATGTCCATGACACTTGTGTCCCACCCATGCACGTATGTTGATAATATGTTAGCTAGGACTTATAATTTAGTATATTATAAACTCTAGGTCAATCAGTGTTCACATTAATTAATCATAATTACTATGAGGTAAACTCTAATTATTGTCCTATACATGTACACCTAACACAATAAGTATTCAACAATACTAATATTAATCTAACAATTAAACACACACACAATTCAAACACATTATCGTAATCGTACACGACGTAGAGAGGAAAGTACGTATACCTATCTGATTCATGTCTGGTGGGTGTATCTGCGGCTCACTTCTCGAGAATGGACGGACTTCGGCGTGTATAACAACTACGGTGGTTACAGTGGCCACACGGTGGTACGGGTCACAACAGCAAGTAACAGTAGCAGCTCCGGCCGAACCTGCAGCGGCAGTGGCGATGGCAGGGTGGTCGTAGTGTGGCGGCGAGTGCTGGCAGTGGCAGGACGGTGGCTAAGGCGTTGGTAGAGGTGGCCGGGTCACTGTGGTGGCGGTGGCGGTGACTGGGGATGATGATGATGATGGTATTGTTGATGGTGATCGATCGGTGATGTCGGGGGCAATAGTAACGATATTGGCGATGGAGATGGTTGTTGATGGTAGTGGAGACGATGAGAGGGGGATGACGGTGTCTAAGGTGGCGGTGTCGAGGGCGACTGAGGTGGCCGAGGCGCGTAGAGGGGGAGTCGGGTTACTGGTGATGGTGTTGTTGATGTTGGTAATGGCGGTGATGGTGGTATTGGCGGTGATGGTGACGACGGTGGAGGTGGTTACTGATGGTAGGGAAGACGGTGATGATGTTGGCGGTGGAGACGGTGATACTGGTGGTGGTGGAGACGGTTGGGTGATGGTGGCGGGATGAGATAAACGGGGTGGAGGAGGTCGAGTTGAGGGTAGTGATGGTGTCGGGTTGGTGATGATGGAGTTGATGATGAACAGAGATGGAGGAGAAGGAGGCTGACGGTGGTCCTGCGGCGACGGGTTGATGTCGAGGGTAAGGTGCAGGCGGAGGTGATGGTCGTGCTGGTGGTGGGTCACTGTGCAGAGGTGGTCGGAGGGAAGGGTGGAGGCCAATTTGAAGAGGGTGATGGGGATAAATAGTTTTTAGGGTTTCCTTTAGGGTTTGATGGCTGTGAGTTTTAGGTTTTAGAGAGAGAGAGTGTAATGTATATGTAGGAGAGAGAGGGGGCTCTCCTTAGGATTAGGGCCGGTTGGGTACATTTTTCTAGGTTGAGGGAAGCCTCAACATGATGAATATGTGGCTAGGATGATGGGGATTTGAAATATAGGGTGAAGATGTGAGAGAATAAAGTTGTAGGAAGTACAACAAATGGGAGAAAAATATGTGGGTGGACCAGTCAAAGAGGGTGGGCGATGATGTTCTTCATGTGTTGGGTCCAATGAGGGGTGGACACCTCATTGTACATTTGTATAAAAGTCCTTTAACAATTGGGAAATTACACAATTAATGGAATTTGGGATTGGATGAGGCAAAACATTATATTCTGTGTGATATAGAGGGCTAAAAGGGTGTGTGCTGTTTAGTATAAACCTTGAGGGTGTGAGTGGGGGTTTGGGTTGGAGTTGGGTCTAGTTTTGGGTGAGGTTAGGTCATTACACCAATTTAATTAAATTTAGTGTAATTGGTGCTCTTTAATTAATTGGAAATACGTAGGGTTAAAATTGGGTGGGACATAAGTGTCATGGACATAGTAGGCTCAGAATAGAATATTTTCATTAATTGGGTTGGACAAAACGGGTTGAGGTTGTGTCTCCAATTTTGATTGGAATGGACAAAGATGCAAAGTTGGATTTAATTAAATTTAAATACGGACGTTTGTAATGAATATTGTACGACTAAAATGAAGCACAAGAGAGAGTAGTTATAAGTTACACAAAGGTCAGAATGGTAGACTGGCATATCTAGAAAAAGTGTATAAAATTTGTTTGAAGGTAATAGCTAGTGTAGTGCTATAAATATCGAAGCAACGGTAAGGTGCACTAAGAAATACAAATATTGCATAATAAATCTAAACTACTGTGTTCTAATTCTAATTTGCTCCAAGTTAACCCTAGTCTCTCTATCTAAGCTAAGTAGACCTAAACTTGGTTGAAGGGTTTTATATTCGACCCAACTTATAAGAATTTCGTCCTCGAAATTAAAATAAACACATAATGAACTATAAATCATCAAGCAATGCTACGGACATACCTAGGACTGGTGGAGCTAGCCTCTACACTATCTGCTGGGCTCTATCGACATACTGGAAATACTTTCGAGCTTCATGTTGGTTTGATCTGTACCTCAAATACTGTCCTAATCTTCTTCTGCAATCTTTCTTAATATGTCCCTTTTCTACAAAAGTGACATGTCGGTAGCTCTCTTTGCTAATACGGAATAATCTTCTATTGCGTCTGCACTCCTGGATGACAGATCGGTCCTTCTGCTCCTTGTTGTGCCTTCACTGGTTTAGCTATACTGGAATGTCTCGATCCTCTGCCAATAATCTCCTGGATCCTAGCCTCTGACAGAACTTCCTCGTAAGAGATCCTCGCCTAAGTGGTAGTCTACCTCTGTAGCTTGAAAGTCAGGCCGTGATGGAATCTTCTGGCCTTCTTTAGGTCGTTGGGTATCAAGGCGGCCCCAAATCTTTTAAGTCGACTAAACTCCGCGTCGTATGCGTCTACGATCGTATTCTCTGGCTCCAGGTGCAGGAACTGGGAGTATAGAGCATTCCTGACCGTAGCCGAGAAATACTTCGTATTGAATAACAACAAGAACTGCTCCCATGTTACCATAATTAAATCCAACTTTGCATCTTTGTCCATTCCAATCAAAATTGGAGACACAACCTCAACCCGTTTTGTCCAACCCAATTAATAAAAATATTCTATTCTGAGCCTACTATGTCCATGACACTTATGTCCCACCCAATTTTAACCCTACGTATTTTCAATTAATTAAAGAGCACCAATTACACTAAATTTAATTAAATTGGTGTAATGACCTAACCTCACCCAAAACTAGACCCAACTCCAACCCAAACCCCCACTCACACCCTCAAGGTTCATACTAAACAGCACACACCCTTTTAGCCCTCTATATCACACAAAATATAATGTTTTGCCTCATCCAATCCCAAATTTCATTAATTGTGTAATTTCCCAATTGTTAAAGGACTCTTATACAAATGTACAATGAGGTGTCCAACCCTCATTGGACCCAACACATGAAGAACATCATCGCCCACCCTCTTTGACTGGTCCACCCACATATTTTTCTCCTATTTGTTGTACTTCCTACAACTTTATTCTCTCACATCTTCACCCTATATTTCAAATCCCCATCATCCTAGCCACATGTTCATCATGTTGAGGCTTCCCTCAACCCTAGAAAAATATACCCAGCCGGCCCTAATCCTAAGGAGAGCCCCCTCTCTCTCCTACATATACATTACACTCTCTCTCTCTAAAACCTAAAACTCACAGCCATCAAACCCTAAAGGAAACCCTAAAAACTATTCATCCCCATCACCCTCTTCAAATTGGCCTCCACCCTTCCCTCCGACCACCTCTGCACAGTGACCCGCCACCAGCACGACCATCACCTCCGCCTGCACCTCACCCTCGACATCAACCCGCCGCCGCAGGACCACCGTTAGCCTCCTTCTCCTCCATCTCTGTTCATCATCAACTCTATCATCACCAACCCGACACCATCACTACCCTCAACTCGACCTCCTCCACCCGGTTTATCTTATCCCGCCACCATCACCCAACCGTCTCCACCACCACCAGCATCACCGTCTCCACCGCCAACATCATCACCGTCTCCCCTACCATCAGTAACCACCTCCACCGTCGTCACCACCACCGCCAACACCACCATCACCGCCATTACCAACATCAACAACACCATCACCAGTAACCCGACCCCCCCTCTACGCGCCTCGGCCACCTCAGTCGCCCTCGACACCGCCACCTTAGACACCGTCATCCCCCTCTCATCGTCTCCACTACCATCAACAACCATCTCCACCGCCACTGTCGTCACTATTGCCCCCGACATCACCGACCGATCACCATCAATAATACCATCATCATCATCATCCCCAGTCACCCCCACCGCCACCACAGTGACCCGGCCACCTCCACCAACGCCTTAGCCACCGTCCTGCCACTGCCAGCACTCGCCGCCACACTACGACCACCCTGCCATCGCCACTGCCGCTGCAGCTTCGGCCGGAGCTGCTACTGTTACTTGCTGCTGTGACCCGTACCACCGTGTGGCCACTGTAACCACCGTAGTTGTTATACACGCCGAAGTTCGTCCATTCTCGAGAAGTGAGCCGCAGATACACCCCCTAGACATGAATCAGATAGGTATACGTACTTTCATCTCTACGTCGTGTACGATTACGTCAATGTGTTTGAATTGTGTGTGTGTTTAATTGTTAGAATAATATTAGTATTGTTGAATACCTTATTGTGTTAGGTGTACATGTATAGGACAATAATTAGAGTTTACCTCATAGTAATTATGATTAATTAATGTGAACACTGATTGACCTAGAGTTTAGACAACTGGCCTCGTGCACGTATGTTAATAATATGCTAGCTAGGACTTATAATTTAGATATTACGTAATTAATTTTGTAACGTATTATTGTATGGACACGTAATGTATATGGACCATTGTGTTTGTGTAAGTGTACATATTTTATATAAATATTTATGTTGGTAATTACCTCGTAATAATTATGACTATTTTTAATAAGGAACACTTATGTTGACCTAGGTATTTAGACACGGACTTGTGCACATTATCCTGTCAGTTAGGTCTGGTATTTTGTGTGAGCTGTTATCTGTTATTTTAGAATATTTTGGTAATAATTATTTCACTGTGCACGGTATCTGAGACATGACATACCCGTGCATGGAGACCTAGATGACTACCCACATCAGACGTGTCCTGGAAATAATTAGGATACCTTGTACCATGTGTTAGAGGTACGACTTAGCACCTACACAAATCTGAGCTGTGCCCGTGATTGTAACATGTGAGAATTTATACCATAGAATGACTTATAAAATATTGTGGACTGGTAGACTAAGTGTACCCCTAACCCTCTTGACCCGTGACTAGTCAACCTTAGCCAACGTATTTAATTAAAACGTTTATTTGATTTGGTATATGCATAACTCGTGACATTGCGTAGGTCATACTTGTGTACGTGATTAGCATAGTATAATATAGTGATTAATATTTAATGTTATTTATTCATAGGCATCCAAGATGATACTACCTTGGCTGTTGGTTCCGAATCATTGCTTATGTATAGCAGAGTTCCAAGCAAGTATACCTTGCCTTGTTGTACTATTTAAATTCAAATATTATTTAGCTGCATGTTTTATTGTTTTAATATTAACTGTGCGCGTCCGAGAAAGACTCGGTTGCAGTCAACGAAGGCGTTAACGTTAGGACTTGTGTCTGACCTAGTGTCTAGTGGACTCACCTAAAGTTGTGGAGTTATCAGTATGAATCCCCATGCCTTGACACATATCATTACACGTCACTGAGTGAGTTCATGTAGGGACGCGTGCTTCATGACTGACTGGCCATCAGTATGAGCAGCATGCATGATGGTATTTAGCTTAGTTATATATTTCTTTAGCGACATGCATTATAGTACGAGATGTCTACGTCGTGTTCACGACTTGTACATTGGCATTGGGCGGGGAAGACAATTAGTAGGTGTATGGGACAGACATTTGGCTGCCGTAGTTTCAGAGTAAACTATGGGGTCGTGAGCCTCAGTATTACCCGATTATGGGCCATGTGTTACCCGGTTATGGGCTCAGGTTACCCAGTAATGGGCGTATATGCTTGTCGATACATCCGACAGAGTTTACTAGCTGCGCTATCATGAAAGGTGATGTAGTCAGCATATACTCCTGGCATCCAGTTTACAGCTAATGTCAGGTTCTTAGCCTCTAGCTCGACGCTATGCTTTATACCTTTAACCTACCCATATGTACCAAGGTTGTCGTCAAATGCATTTCACTTAGCTGGTTAGATCACCCTCGAGTTTACACAGTATTTACTTTATGGCATACATTTTTGTATCTTGTTACGTCCCTCTGAGGACCTTGTTCCCTTCCAGATCCGACGAGCACTTGTACCCGACCATCTACGGAGCAAGAGTAGAGACATGATTCGTGACTGAGGACTTTGAGGCATTTCTAGAGGAGTTCCCGTGATTTGGGTACGCAGTTGTTTCAAACAAGAGCATTCTTATCTAGCTAGTTGATACCCTAGTCTAGTTATCTTACTTCTTTCCGCACTGTTATCTTATTGTTGTATTTTAGTGGGTTTGTCCCCGTCAGACTTTTCTGATGTATTATGGATATTCAAACTCTTGTATTTCATTTACCAACACTATTTCAGTTATTTATTATATTGTATTCTGTGGATGAGATTAGATATTTACCTGTTGTATGTTAGCATATTAGACTTGTTAGTATTTTAGGAGAGCGTAGTACGCTTCATTGGATCCATTAAATTAGGTAATCCCTCGGAGTCGTATTAGCTGGCCATTGCCACATGGTCTGGTCCCATGTATTTTGGGACTAGGGCATGCCATTGTGAAATTACTACTTTTATGGAGAGAGAGTAAAGATCTTTACAGACCATAAGAGCTTGAAGTATGTGTTTACACAAAATGAGCTCAACATGAGGCAGCGACGATGGTTGGAGTTGATGAAGGACTTTGACATTTCTTTGTAGTACCATCCAAGGAAGGCCAACGTAGTCACGGATGCCTTAAGTAGGTATCCAGTGGCTATGTATTTGACGAGGGACAGACATTTATTGGCCGATCTTCACAGTTTGAGCATTGAGGTATTAGTTCCTGGAGTCGCAGCACAGATGTGGGAACTTCAGGTACAGTCAGAGTTGATGGACCAGATCAGAGCCGGTCAGTTCGAGGATGAGTCTCTGAGGAGCATCAGAGCACAGGTCCAAATAGGGTTGGCAAAGGACTTCAGCATTGAAGATGATGGATCATTGCGGTACAGTACCAGATTGTGTGTGCCGAGTGGAGCATTACGCGAGAAGATTCTTCAGGAGGTACATCGATCTCAATACTCTATCCATCCAGGTGACAACAAGATGTATAGAGACATGAGAGAGCATGTTTGGTGGTATGGTATGAAGCAGGAGGTATCTAGCTTCGTGTCCAGATATTTGGTTTGCCAGCAGGTAAAGGCGGTGAGACAGAGGCCAGGTGGTTTGCTTCAGCCTTTACCCATTCTGGAGTGGAAATGGGAGCATGTTACCATAGATTTTGTGTCAGGACTTCCGCATTCTCCAGGAGGTAAAGATGCGATTTGGGTCATCGTGGACAGGTTGACCAAATCATCCCACTTTCTGCCATTTAAAGTGGGTACATCTACGGAGAGGCTCGCGAAAATATATGTGCGACAGATAGTCAGGTTGTAAGGTGTTCCTGTGAGCATAGTCTCAGATCGGGATAGTCGCTTCACGTTCCACTTCTGGAGAAGTTTGCAGGCTAGCTTGGGCACTAAGCTCAAGTTCAGTACCGTATATCACCCTCAGACCGACGGACAGTCGGATAAGACTATTCAGACTCTCGAGGACATGCTACGCACCTATGTTATAGATTTTGGAGATTCTTGGGAGGATCATCTTCACTTGGTAGAGTTTTTTTATAACAACAGCTACTAAGCAAGTATTGAGATATCACTGTTTGAGGCATTGTATGGACGGAGATGCTGCATTCCGTTATCATAGGATGATGTTGGTGAGAGAGCTTTATTGGGACCAGAGATGGTAGTGGATGCAGCTGAGAAGGTGAAGCTCATCAGGGATAGACTTCGAGTGGCGCAGGACAGACATCGGCATTAGGCCGATAGCTACCAGAGACCTTTGTTGTTTAAGGTATAGATTTTTGTTTTACATTGCTTGTGATTGTTTGTTTTTGCTAGAGTGCTAAGGTTATATTTTGTGTTAGGTTGGCGGTCTGGTTTTCTTGAGAATTTCTTCGACACATGGTACAATTTATTTTGGTGGAGGTGGAAAGCTTAGTCTGTAATTTATCGGACCTTTCGGTATTCTTGAGAGGGTCGGTGCAGTTGCATATAGACTAGACTTACTACCTGCATTGGAGGGAGAGCACAACGTATTTCACGTGTCACAGTTGAGACGGTACGTGGCAGATCACAGCCATGTGTTGGATCACTCGGAGATCAAGGTGGGCCCTACTCTTAGCTATCCAGAGCAGCCAGTTGAGATTCTAGATCGAAGAGGGAAGGTACTGAGAAACCAGGCAATTTCTTTGGTGCACATCGCGTGGAGGCATCACTCGCCAGGTGAGAGTACCTGGAAGTGAGAGACCGAGATACGCGAGCAATATCTATATATGTTCGAGCCGTGAGGTATAATTCTTTCTTTCATTGTATTGTTTGCTTTTGGCAGTTAGTTTCTTCCTTAATTTCGAGAAAAAAAAATTCTAAGGTGGGTAGGATTGTCACCCTCACATTTTCAATCAAGGATAGTTTGGTAATTGTGCATGTGTGATTATTATTGTATTTAATATTGTGCATGTGTGATTATTTTTATTTTAGGATTTATTGTATTTAATATTGTGCATGTGTGATTATTATTTGTATTATTTATTTATTGTTAGATGCTAGATTATTTTGGACTTGTGTAGTGGACCTAACTAATTAAATTAGATGCATGAACCCAATACTTTATGTTAGTTTAGATTGAGCCCATTAATTAGGCCCATGGATTAGGAGGATGGATTAATTAGTGTAACCATTAGACTAGAACCTTCCCTCCTTAATTTAATTTCTTCATGAAAGGCCCAAGGGGTAAATTAGATATTTCATATTGCTTGAGGGAGAGGGCTACGACCATCCATATTATGAGGGAGGAGAGAGAGTGTCTCTTCTTATTTTTTATTTATATTAGATCTAGATTTCTTCCCTTTTCAAATTTCTTCATTCCCTCAACTTTCCCTTACAAATTTATTCCCAAATTCCTTCCCTAATCTTTATTGGAGGCTACTACAATAAGGATCTATAAGAAAGAATTAATGATCTACAAGGAGGAGGCCAAAATCTACAAGAAGAAGGCTACATTCTATATTTAGAGATTTTTATTAGGAATCCATCTTCCAATAGGTATATTTCAGTTTTTACTCTCTTAGTAGATTCTAAATCTGAGATTTAACCATGAAAAACTATTCCACATGCATAGGCTACCCATAGGAATTGGAATTAGGTTCATAGGTGGCCTATGGTGAAAGTTATGTGTGTTTTGGTATCAATTTTGGAGAAATTCTGAGATTGGCACATGTTGTGTCACGCCCCAGTCCCAAAATACGCAGGACTAGAAATACGTAACTATGCCAGCTGTATGAATATGGCACTCCAATATATGGAAACTATATCACATGTACAATGTAATATGAATAACAATTCACTAGTGGTATAAACCATCATAAATTACAGGGTATAATCTAATCTCATCCACAGAAAATCAAATATAATGAATAACCAATATCTATAACCAGATCTCAATAAGAATTATCTAAAGATGATAGTCGGATGGAAACAAATCCACTATCGGACTAGAATAAGAAATAAATAAGCCAAATAATATAAATACAACCTCTAACAATCACGAGGCTCGAAGAGTAGACCTCTCGCAATATAAGTAGCCAGTCTGGATCTGCGCTCCTGCAAATACTCATGAACAATACACCTGAAAAGGGATCAGGTCCTCAGAGGGACATAACAAAATACATAAAAGTATGCCATAAAGTAGATACTGTAAAAACTCCAGGGTGACCTAACCATCTAAGTGAAATGCAACCTGAGGACAACTTTAAGAGTATGGGAAAGTATAGGCTAGACATATGCTGACGTAATTCACTAATCCTGACAACTGGCTAGTATATGCCACATATGCTCCGATAGGAGGGTACTCAGTAATAACGTCCATTTCCGAATAGCATGGTAGCAGTACAGTATATCGGCCATATTGCTCCGAAGAATGTGGCAGCAGTACAGTATATATCGTCCATATCGCTCCATCGAGTGTGGCCACAGTAAAAAGGAAGTGGGGTTTCCCAGACGCCTACAAGTCATCCTCCCCGCCCAATGATCTAAGCATGTTGTATCCACAACACACGTCAGGTACTACGCCTCGGCGTCGTAACTCTGGCTCATAGTCTATCGTTAGAGCAAGGGTCCATCCTTACAACCAAACAAGGACAAGGATGGGACCATCGTACCATGGTAGTCTATGCTCCACCTACTAATAACTGCCAAGTCTTCTAAAATGTATCACTATTAGCAGTTATAACCTATCCGTCGTACGCCAACACGTACAGGTGGCCAGCCATATACGCAGGACCGTGCCCTACACGAGACTCACAACACGTGTACGAAATGTGTCAAGGCCTACGAGTCATACCAATAACTCCACAACTTTAGGTTGGTCTACTAGACACTAGGTCAGACACAAGTCCTAACATCAACGCCTCCGTTGACTGTACTCGAGTCTCTCTCGGATGCGCATAATTAAATAATAAATATGCAGCTAATAATACAGAATTTAAAATAGTACAACAAGGCAAGGTATACTCGCCTGGCAAGCGGTTGTGTAGTCCTAATAACCAGCTCCGGAGTCGTACAGATAAATCCAACAGGTCTTCGGGGTCAGCGTGCACAGGTACGGAGATCGGGGGTGATCGCTGCGGGTTGTCTAGCAAGGTGACGAGTCCACGATGAGGACGATGGCGAGAGTAATGACGATGCGATGATGGTGCCAAGAACGATGATGACGACGACTAGGATGATGATGACGAGGATGACGACATGGACGATGACGTGGACAATGGCAATGACAAGGACGATGATGATGATGGTGATGGTGTTTACTTTTGATGGTGGTGGGGTTGACACTCCGTCCAGTAGGGGAGGGGGTCCGACCAGGAGGAGGTCCGGCCAGCAAGAGGAGGACAGGGAGGAGAGGATAGGGCCAGGTGAATGGTGGTGGTGGTGATAATAAATATCTTGGATGAGGATGACCGAAGTTTATTGTTCCGGCCTTGCTCAGGCGGCCGAGGAGGGACAGGGAGGGAGGAAGGAGGACAGGGAAGGGGCGAGGGAGGTCCGACTGCTGTGGAGGTGGTCTAGGACAGCGGGGCTCGCGGAGGAGTTCAGGGAGAGGTAGAGTAGGAGGTGGAAATGGTGGTGGTGTTGCTGGTGGCATGGTGGCAGGTCCTGGCGTCAGAGACGAGGGTGGTGGCGATGAGTCATGGGTCTGCTGGTGGGTCAGGTGGTCGGGGCTCCGACAGGGGAGGAGGAGGAAGATGAAGATGGGATAGGAGGATGGCAATGGTGATGGTATTGGTGATAGGGAGTCCGGCGAGTGGCAGTGGGAAAGGAGGTAGGAGAAGAGAGTAGGGAGATCGTCAATCAGGTCGGGTCCGGCGGCTAGGGGCAGCTCCGGCCAACGGTTTTGCAGAGGGGGTTGTGTGCTCGGGGTGACGTCGAGGGAAGGAAGAGAACGACGGAGGTGGGGAAGTGGTCGGGGATACACGGGGGCATCGTGGTCGAGCAGGAGGTCGGGGCAGTTTAGCAGAGGGAGGATGTGGAAGAGGATCGGGGCGGCTCGGCTTACCGACGAGTTCGGATCGAGAGAGGAGGAAAGAGGCGAGGAAGGCTGTGCTGGTCGGTTCTGCGGGTGGGGGCGCGTGCACCGGTGGAACTCCGATGGACGACTGGCCGGCGGAGTCGGGTTGAGTTGCATAGGGATGGTGGTGATGGAGTTCGAGATCGATGGAGGAGATGGCCGTGGTCGCTGTGCAGGCTGGGAGGTCGGGGGAAGAACACAAAGAGGAGGTCATCGAGACTGGTGGGTCGGCGGCTGGAGACGTGGTGCACCGGCGGAGCTCCGGCGTCGGCAGAGGTAGGGGATGAGTGAACAGTACATGAAGGGGGGTTCGGCTGAACTAAAATTTATGGTTAGGTGATTTATTTTGAGAAGAAATCAAGAAAAGGGGAAGAAAAGCTATTTTATACATAGGGACTTTGGATTTGGGTTGACCAAGGTAAGTGGGCTTGATCAACATCTTATTGGGATGGGCCAAGGCTCACATGGGGATGTTGGGAGGGCTAGAAATCACATTAATTAAATACAAGGCTAGAATTTAAATGGGGGACGATGTGCGCGCGTTGCACATCCCAAAAAATTATGAAAAAAATCCACGTGAAAAGAAAATTGGGTTTCTTCACGTATTGTCAAATGGTGGGGATATGTCGACGCATTTTTGCATAAAAGTCCTCAACAATTGGAAAAATTGCACAGAGATGGGAATTAAAATTAAATTAATTAAAATTACCGCACAAGGTGTTCTGGAATTAATTAGGAGTACATGGGAATAAAATTAGGTAGGACACAAGTGTCAGTGACGTAGAGGGTACAATATAGAATTTTAATAAAATTTGGGTTGTACAAAACGGTCAAGATTGTGTTCCCAATTTTGATTGAAACACACAAGGGTACAAGTTTATATTTATTCTTAGAATTAGGAAATAACGTTCGCGACGTTTATTGTGCGACTAAAATGTCGCACCAGAAAGCATGATTATAAATTATACAAAGGTCAGAATAGATGGTAGTCATATCTAGGATAGGGTTATAAAATTTATAGACAGACAATGGCCAGTGAGGTGCTCCAATCATCGAGGCAACGGAAAGGTGTGCTAAGCGTTATAAAGTATTGCATGATTAAATAATTGTCGTGTTCTAGTTCTAATTGGTTCAAACTAGCCCTAATTTTACTATCTAAGCCAAGTAGGCCTAATTTTTGGGTGAGGGGTTTTACAATCTACCCAACTTAAAATAATTTTGTCCTCAAAATTAAATAAGGCATAGTCTGTTATCCCTTTACATACATATGGCAAGTCAATCGTGATATCTTTGCGATAATTAAAATTTTAATCAATCCCTTGTAATCACTTTAAGATTAAGATGGTCACTTTCCAAATCAAATTTCAACCTATCGTACTTCCTTATCAACATCCAGTTTTAATTTCAATCTATATAACATCTTCGCATATCAATTTTTATATCGCGATCTTCAACTAAAAAAATCTTTTTTAGAAATGATTCTAATCAATATTTTTTTTCCTCCTATTTTTTAACTTATAAACTTTTGTACTCTTTAAATTTAAATTCAATTTATATCCTCAATAGTTCAAATAAGAAATTCTGCAATCAAAAATTTCTTTTAATTTAATCCTAAAATTTGAGATTTTATCCGTCCATGTCCATGTTTAGAGTTTTATTTATTTTCCTCGAGGTTTAAATCATTGATTCAACCTTCAATATTAATTTTTAAGTCATGTGCTGAAAATTGAAATTCATTGATCCTTATCCTCTCACTTATTTGTCCAATATTCTAGAATTTAAAATGACTTGAACCTTTCAATCAAATTTTGCTCGATCACAATCTAAAGAAATTGCTCTCAAGCTGATAATGCAACTGCTACCCAACTTAGAGTTCACCCATCAATCACATAAGGCTCTTTCATTTAAGAAAACTTTTTCCTCAATTTTAATTAATCATGTTACTCATTCCTCAAAATTTAATGCCAAATTTATTACATGTGGTATGCCATTGGTTACAAGATAATCATCAAATAATGTAATTGGCCTATAGGGTACATCTAATACTATCCGTGTATCAACTTATGCTAAGCACGAGGTTTTGTCTTTCCGAAATAAGGGAAGACGGAAAACAATAATAAAGAGTTCAAGGGGAAGGTAATCGATTAGGAGTATGGGGATCAAGGCGTTTAAAGAATTCAATGGAAATTGTTTTGGCAGTTGTGGATTGAAATGCTATTTTGGGTAATTCCTATTCATATGCTCGCATCGGTACAGTTATGTAACGGATACGATATGCTCAGACATATCTAGAGGGCAAGTACATTCGTCTACTAATCACTATATATCTTAATCCACGTAAAGTAGTTATACGAAGGGCGAACCAAGCGCACTATGGTTGATCAGACCGTAGTACACAGATTCTGAAATGTATTAGTGTACGCGTCCAATAATACATGTGTCATGAACAAGCTTGATAAAAGGATGAGCTTGCAAACTAGGCTGTAACAACATCATAAGTCGAGGTCGTACAAAAATATAAGTACGCTAGATTATGATGAAAGGAGGTACAAAAATAATTTATGTTCCCAAAACCAAACAAGATACAAAATTAAGGTTCTACAATCTCTACAGTTGTCATACTCACTCCTTGTCTCAGTCGCTAGTCGACCAGATAGGGGTATGGACCTTTAATTTCTATAGTCTGAATGAACACTATCTTCCTACGCAAGTCTAAAGTTGTGTCATCCTATTATACTTCATCCATGGGTCAATAGGGCTATGTGATACTATGTGGTGAGGCATACTACCCCACTTAAAATAATTAACTAAGACTGTGACAGTCTTAAGGGGATCCTACAAATTAATAAGGTTCTTGTGAATAAAGTACAAATTCTTATTGGGCTATACGAGGAACGGGTCTTAGTACTTATGAGGGCCTCCTATTGTATCATGTAGGCCACGGTCATCTTAAATCTTAATCATATAGCTCGTAGAATACATGTGTTAATAGTAAGAATGGAAGAGTTAATAACCTTTAAGAGAAAAAGGGAAATATAACTTGTATCGAGTTACGGATACGGATTACACGATTTCAAAGTAAGAATAATCAGATCACAATCTAAGGAAACCACTCCAACTATCAAATTCTAACTACCATGCACAAAAATTCAAATTTTAAGATTACAATTATCATCTTAGTAAACTATATATCCTATCATATAATAAGATCACTTGGCTTATAATCAGAGGAGTCAAGTGGCATAAGTTAAAAGATGGAGAGAAGAAGAATCATAATTTAATCGTCGCGTAATTAGCGAACGCTAAGGTTTTGGAGGAACAAGATATAAAATTGCAATAGAGGGAATCAAGATAATATCATGATTTTCTAAGGGGAAGGTGGTGTGCTAAACTCTGTGTTTGAGGAATGATCGAGGAAATGTTATATTTCATCCCTCTTGGCTTCCTAGGGTATGGTCTGTTAATATCAAGATAATGCATCTAATGTATAGTTCTATAATACTATCTCACTATAAAGGTTAAGTTTGGTCCCTTTATTATTCAACCTTGGATTTTTACGGGTTCCTCAATGCGAGGGTCAAACAATATGGTCAGATTTATAGCTAACCCTAGTAGTGCCTATACCACTCTTAAGTCATTCATAATTATATCAAGGAATAATGGTAAGCCATTCTACAGATAAGGGATGCTAGGGTTTACTTAGTATTCTAACTTAGTGGTGTGTCAATATCCTAGCTGTACTCTTAATAGGAAGGTTACCCTACTTAGTATCCTATCAACAGGGACTTCTATATTCTACGAGAAGGCTACACTCAAGGAACTAATGGGAAGGCACATGAATCAAGCATGATGCATTCGTTCAAATAGAATGGATTGGAAGAAGATGAGTCATAGTCAGATGTGGATGAGATCCTATACTCTAATCCTATTTGCAGGCTTGCTCGGTACAGTAACGTAACCGAGACAATATGCTCTTAACCTGCATGGGCCACCAAAAAAACATGTCACGCCCAGTCCCAAAATACGTAGGACTAGGATTACGTAACCATGCCAGCCGTATGAATATGGCACTCCAATATATGGAAACCATATCACACGTACGCTGT
Source organism: Iris macrosiphon (assembly GCA_036927795.1). NCBI lineage: Eukaryota > Viridiplantae > Streptophyta > Magnoliopsida > Asparagales > Iridaceae > Iris > Iris macrosiphon. Next base: position 94,926,533 of record JAYESA010000011.1, on the reverse strand, counting down.
AATATGAATAACAATTCACCAGTGGTAGAAACTATCATAAATCATAGGGTGTAATCTAATCTCATCCACAGAAAATCAAAACTAATGAATAACCAATATCTATAACCAGATCTCAATAAGAAGTATCTAAAGATGACAGTCGGATGGAAACAAATCCACTACCGGACTAGAATAAAGAATAAACAAGCCAAATAATATAAATACAACCTCTAACAATCACGAGGCTCGAAGAGTAAACCTCTCGCAATATAAGTAGTCAGTCCGGATCTGCGGTCCTGTAAATACTCATGAACAACACACCTAGAAAGGGACCAGGTCCTCAGAGGGACATAACAAGATACATAAAAGAATGCTATAAAGTAGATACTGTAAAAACTCCAGGGTGACCTAACCATCTAAGTGAAATACAACCTGAGGATAACTTTGAGAGTATGGGAAAGTGTAGGCTAGACATATACTGACGTAATTCACCAATCGTGACAACTGGCTAGTATATGCCACATATGCCCCCATAGGAGGGCGCTCAGTAATAACGTCCATCTCCGAAGAGCATGGCAGCAGTACAGTATATCGTCCATATCGCTCTGAAGAACGTGGCAGCAGTATAGTATATATCGTCCACATCGCTCAGTTGAGTGTGGCAGCAGTGTAAAGGAAGTGGGGTGTCCCATACGCCTACAAGTCGTCCTCCCCGCCCAATGATCTAAGCATATTTTATCCACAATACGCGTCAGCTACTACGCCTCGACGTCGTAACTCTAGCTCATAGTTTATCGTTAGAGCAAGGGTCCATCCTTACAACCAAACAAGTATAAGGATGGGACCATCGTACCACACTAGTCTATGCTCCACCTACTAATAACTGCCAAGTCTTCTAACATGCATCACTATTAGCAGTTATACCCTATCCGTCGTATGCCTACACGTACAGGTGGCTAACCATATATGCAGGACCGTGCCCTACATGAGACTCACAACAGTGTACAAAATGTGTTAAGGCCTGGGAGTCATACCAATAACTCCATTACTTTAGGTGGGTCTACTAGACACTAGGTCAGACACAAGTCCTAACGTCAATGCCTCCGTTGACTGCACCCGAGTCTCTCTCGGACGTGCATAATTAAATAATAAATATGCAGCTAATAATATAGAATTTAAACAGTACAACAAGGCAAGGTATACTTGCCTGGCAAGCGGCTGTGTAGTCCCATTAACCAGCTCCGGGGGTCGCACAGATAAATCCAACAGGTCTTCGGGGTCAGCGTGCACAGGTACGAAGATCGGGGGTGATCACTGCGGGTTGTCTGGCAAGGTGACGAGTCCATGATGAGGACGATGGCGAGAGTAATGACGATGCGATGATGGTGCCAAGAACGATGATAATAACGACTAGGATGATGATGACGAGGATGACGATGTGGACGATGACGTGGACAATGGCGATGACAAGGACGATGATGATGATGGTGATGGTATTTACTTTTGATGGTAGTGGGGTTGACACTCCGGCCAGTAGGGGAGGTGGTTCGACCAGGGGAGGTTCGGTCAGTAAGAGGAGGACAGGGAGGAGAGGATAGGGCCAGGTGAATGGTGGTGGTGGTGATAATGAATATCTTGGATGAGGATGACCGGAGTTTACTGTTCCAGCCATGCTCAGGCGGCCGAGGAGGGACAGGGAGGAAGGAGAAAAGGGAAGGGGCAAGGGAGGTCCGGCTGTTGTGGAGGTGGTTGAGGACAACGGGGCTCGCGAAGGAGTTCAGGGAGAGGTGGAGTAGGAGGTGGAAATGGTGGTGGTGTTGCTGGTAGCGTGGTGGCAGGATCCCGGCATCGGAGACGAGGGTGGTGGCGGTGAGTCGTGGGTCTGCTGGTGGGTCAGGTGGTCGGGGCTCCGACAGGGGAGGAGGAGGAAGATGAAGATGGGATAGGAGGATGGCAATGGTGATGGTGTTGGTGATAGGGAGTCCGACGAGGGGCAGTAGGAGAGGAGGAAGGAGAAGAGAGCAGGAAGATCGTCGTTCAGGTCGGGTCCGCCGGCTGGGGGCAGCTCCGGCCGGCGGTTTAGCAGAGGGGGTCATGTGCTCGTGGTGACATCGAGGGAAGAAAGAGAACGACAGAGGTGGGGCAGTGGTCGGGGATACGCGGGGGCATCGTGGTCGAGCAGGAGGTCGGGGCGGTTTAGCAGAGGGAGGATGTGGAGGAGGATCGGGGCGGCTCGGCTTACCGACGAGTTCGGATCGAGGGAGATGGAAAGAGGCGAGGAAGGCTGTGCTGGTTGGTTCTGCTGGTGGGGACGCGTGCACCGGTAGAACTCCGGTGGACGACTGGTCGGCGGAGTCGGGTCAAGTTGCACAGGAATGGTGGTGATGGAGTTCGAGACCGGCAGAGGAGATGGCCGCGGTCGCTGTGCAGGCTGGGAGGTCGGGGGAAAAACACAGGGAGGAGGTCATTGAGACTGGTGGGTCAGCGGGTGGAGACGCGGTGCACCGGTGGAGCTTCGGCGTCGGCAGAGGTAGGGGATGAGTGAACAGTACATTAAGGGGGGTTCGGCTGAATTGAAATTTAGGGTTAGGTGATTTATTTTGAGAAGAAATCAAGAAAAGGGGAAGAAAAGCTATTTTATACATGGGGACTTTGGATTTGGGTTGACCAAGGTAAGTGGGCTTGGTCAACATCTTCTTGGGATGGGCCAAGGCTCACATGGGGATGTTGGGAGTACTAGAAATCACATTAATTAAATACAAGGCTAGAATTTAAATGGGGGACGATGTACGCGCGTTGCACATCCCAAAAAATTACAAAAAAATCCACGTGAAGAGAAAATTGGGTTTCTTCACGTATAGTCCAATGGTGGGGATATCTTGACGCGTTTTTGCATAAAAGTCCCCAACAATTAGAAAAATTATACAGAGATGGGAATTAAAATTAAATTAATTAAAATTACCATACATGGTGTTCTGGAATTAATTAGGAGTACATGGAAATAAAATTAGATAGGACACAAGTGTTAGTGACGTAGAGGGTACAATATAGAATTTTAATAAAATTTGGGTTGTACAAAACGGTCAAGATTGTGTTCCCAATTTCGATTGGAACGCACAAGGGTACAAGTTCGTATTTATTCTTAGAATTAGGAAATAACGTTCGCGACATTTATTGTGCGACTAAAATATCGCACCAGAAAGCATGATTATAAATTATACAAATGTCAGAATAGATGGTAGTCATGTCTAGGACAGGGTTGTGAAATTTATAGACAGACAATGGCCAGTGAGGTGCTCCAATCATCGAGGCAACGGTAAGGTATGCTAAGCATTATAAAGTATCGCATGATTAAATAATTGCCGTGTTCTAGTTCTAATTGGTTCAAACTAGCCCTAATTTTACTATCTAAGCCAAGTAGGCCTAATTTTTGGGTGAGGGGTTTTACATGTTGTGTTTGTCAATTGGTCAAATAGATCAATATGACATGTGATTGATTGTTTGTGACTAGTATCGTATCCACAATTAGATAAGTATAGGCAATCCCGACAATTTGGCGATACGGGTTGATTTGGGGATTTTTCTCCGACACGGAGGGTTTGAGAATGTCATATTTTGACACGGATAAGTAGTTGTGTATCTAATTATTTCTATTGTTCATAATTAGTATTCTAGACTTGCTCATATCCTTCGGGATGCGTTTGGTTGTGTGGTGGAGCCATATCTCAAGCGTATCATAGAATGCGTGTGATACAGGTGCGGTGCACTCCACGTGTTTGTTTCATTGCCCTTAATTGTATGTGTGATTCTGTATATATATATATATATATATATATATATATATATATATATATATATATATATATGATATGATATATATGTATATAAGGGTGTATTTATATCTATATTGTATAGATGTGTATACATATAGCTGTATGTGTGTGTATATATATATATATATATATATATATATATTTAAGTGTACATATATATCTATGTATATATGTGATATCTATATAGAGTATATGTATGTTATATATATGTGTGTTTATATATTCATAGATAAGGGGATTGATACATATATAGATTGATATATATAGAGGTGTATATATATATGTATGTGTGTTGTGTGCTATGTGTATATGCGTGAGTATATATATATATCTCTCTATAGGAGTTTATGTGTGATTGTATATGTATATATATGTATATATATATATATATATATATATATATATATATATATATATATATATATATATATATATATATATATATATATATGAAGGAGTGTATATACATATAGAGACTGATATATATAGATGAGTGTATTTGTATGTGTGCAACACTTTGGGTGTTATATGTTTGTGGATGTGTGTGTGAGGATGCATAGTGAGAGGGCAATGTGGCAGCAGCTAGTGCAACTCGTGCATCCAGTAGCCAATGTAGTGTGTAGCTCTTGCACATGATGCATTACAAGGGGGAAATGTTGCAACATGGCAGTAGGTGCAGCAATATGAACTTAGTGCACAACAAGCTGAGCTCACTGCAGCTACTAGCAGGTAAATGCACAGTGCAGCAGATTTCTTGTGTAGTGTATCAGTGTGCACTACAGCAGTTGCAAACACATGCAAGAGCGGCAGTATCAACAAGGGGAAGCAAGTGCAGGGTGCTTAAACTACAGTAGCAGTTACAGAGGGTTGCAGTTGCAGCAAGGTCAGGGAGAGCAGTGCACAAGAGCAACCACTGCAGTTTCAGCCAACTGCACAGCAACTGGAGAGACAGGGAGCCTTCAGTGCAGTCTCAGGCATTCAACAAGGGTTCAGCAGTTGCTGCAGCAAAGCACTACAGTGGAGAGGATAAGCAGGGACCAGTGCAGTGTACATCAACTGCACAGCAAGGTAATGGCTTAGCTAGTGGGTTAAGGTATAGCAGCTAGTTAAGGTTAGTAGTTAAGTGTATCAGTTTAGTTTAGTATACTTGTTAGTAAATAGTTAGCTTAGTACTATATGTAGATATGTGGTATGGTATTGATAAGTTATTCTGTAGGTTAGTATCTATGCACTAATATGTTTTGAATTGTTAAGTTAGATAGATATGTGTATTAGTATGTAATATATGTTAGTAGTTAATATATTTTTATAGCTAGTATATTGGGGGGGTTAGCTATATATATTAGCTATATTCATGAGGTTTTGAATTAACTTGGGATACCAAGGTAATGTCAAGGTAATGGGTCATCACTCATGGTATTGGGTTTGAGTATCAAGATTGGTGTGTAGGTAGTGTGATACGCATTGGTGCAAGGCCAAGGTATCCTGATTGCGTTAATTAGTTAAGTATTATATGTATTGACTTGTAAATATATATATATATATATATATATATATATATATATATATATATATTACTATTTTCTTATTAAAACTTGCGTATCTTATGATACGACATTTTGTGTGTCTTATAATATCTTAGATTTGCTAGTGCAGCTTAGTTTGATAGTGTTTGGACCTAGTATCCTGTAGTTAGACTCATACGACCTAGAAATAGTCGGTTTGACTTAAAAATGGCTTTATGATCTAGAATTGCATCATTTTAACTTATTCTTATTCTAGAACCTTGTATTGATGCAACATACCATATATAGGTCTGTGTGACACCGGTTTGGGCATCGAGAAACACACCTTGCTCAGGACTTCAGGTGAGTATATTTCTCTGTTAGTTTTCAATTTATAATAGTTTATATATTCATGTTCTAAAACTGTATGCTTGATTCCAGCATAGTGATTTCATGGACTTGTACTACATGAATCCCGTCAGGAGATGTTATCCCCTACCGGGTTCAGCGGGTACTCCTGTACATATATTTCATCGTGTACATTGGGTATTGATTTATATTTTGTGTTCACACACTGCTCGTATTCAGTATGCTTATTCGTGTACACATACTGCTCGTGTTCAGTATAACTATATTCGTGTACACCCACTGCTCGTGTTTAGTGGTCATATTCTTGTTCATAGCGTGTCATAATTGGATCCATTGGTATTAGTTGGGGATGGGAGAGTACAAGTTGATTATGTGATTAAAGACCCATTGTTCATAGTGTACATACCGGTTACATACCACACTTATAATCGTCTTACCTTATTGATCATGTTCAACCTAAACCGATCATATAATGAACTTGTATTCTTAGACACATTAGTTAGATTTCAGTCTATTTTCTTATATTGCAGATATTCATATTGTTGTTCTTTATTCTAATACATTACCTGTATTCTCTTGTTCATTCATTCATATGTTTAATGATCTTGTATTTCATTTTTATTATAAGTGTTATATGCTCGATTATATTATTAAAACTATTTTTAGAGGTATGTACTCCGCTCCAATCCTGACTGGATATATTTTTTCCGATAATTGGCTTATCGAGCAGTGTCCTACATTCTGTGGATCGTAGGACGGTGTACCTTTAAATGATACTCCTGTAGACCAGGAGGACTTAGTTGCAGAGTCCGAGGAGGTCTAGTTATATTGTGTTGTACTTGTATTAGACTATTTGTTGAGATTCATAGTTTGTATATTATTTTAGACTTGTGGATTGTATCTTGTTCTTTCCTTCGCTATTCCACTCGTGCTTTATCTTCCTTAGTTTGCTTTGTGAATAAGTTTAGTTATATTTGGGAGATACCATATTGTTTCTCTGTTTGGAGTTGAGATAATTAACATGTACCATATTATATTATTGAGATGTTAGATAGTTAGAAATGACACAGACAGCGTTCTACCGCCGATACTGCAGCATAGGCTGGGCGTACCCACGTACTCGTGCCCGAATATCCGGGTGCGGATCGTGACAACACTCTCATACACCATAATACATATATAACTACTAATCCATATAGATAACTATATTTATATACATATACATATATATATATATATATATATATATATATATATATACATATACATAGGTATATCTATATAACATACACATACACAAGTACATATCAATATATCTATATATACACATGTATATATACGTATATAACCATCAACACACACACACACACGCACACACACACACACACACACACACACATATATATATATATAATACTTTTACATACCACTAATAGCTATCAATAATGCAAATTGAATCTAGGAATAAAATGCAACAACACGTGGAGTGTATCACACCCGTATCACACTAGATCTATGATACGCTTGCGATATGAGTCCACCACACAACCAAACATACCCCGAAGGACACGAGCAAGTCTAAAATACTATTTATTAATAATATGAAGAGTCAATTACTTATCTATATTTCTGTATTAAAATGTGACATGCACAAATTCTCGTGTCAGAGAAAATCTCCCAAATCAACACGTATCACCAATTTGTTGGGATACGACCTACACATATCCAATTGTGGACATGACACTAGCTACAAACAATCAAACATATGTCAATTTGGTCTAATTGACCAATTGACAAACACAACATTGTGTTTGATGATAAACGAAAGAGAATACGGAAACAAGATCTTATACGAAAACCTGCCCTTCTTCGGTGTTTACAAACAAGATTATACAATTTAATCCTATACGAGGATGTCGAGTATAATTTATTTAATCTGGGTAAATATTGCTATAGGAGTCTGATCTGCGGTCGATCACTTTGTCCCTTGGACCACAGGATGATGAAAAAATGCCGTAGAAGACAGAAAACAGCTTCGAAGGTTGCTAAAGAGAGTGGATGCCCGATGCCAAAGTCGTCGATCACTTCTCTTTGCCTGAGCTCTGGATTCTTCTCTCTCTCGACCTCTATTCTCTGAGTTGTCGACCTTGGATCTGGTACTAGATTTCTTGACCAATTTCCCGTCCCTTTTTCTCTGTTGATAGAGGTCTCTATTTATAGAGTTTTAGTGACAGTGACCACTCAGTCGGTATAGAAACCGAGTAGTGGAAAGTACATCACCCTTTTATACAACGGTTACAATAACCATTGTCTACGTATAGATGACCTTTTGAATGAACGTGTGATACGTGTCCAACTAAGGGACAACGCGTATAACTACTGCGAAGTACGGCGTAGAAGCCACGTAGGTAGTTATCCTTTGTGTGGAAGAGGTTGGCGTATAAGCCAATAACTGTCACCATGGCATAGAAGCCGAGTAGGCATAGAAGCCGACTGGGCATAGAAGCCGAGTAGGCGTAGGAGCCGAGTGGTCATAGAGGCCGAGTGGGCATAGAGGCCGAGTGGACATAGAAGCCGAGATGATGTGGACGTCTTAGCCAAAATTACAGCTTTTGGAGATATAATCAAATCTCTTGCATTAAATGCAGAGATCTGCCCCCATCCTATGCATTAAATGCAGAGGCGTGTCTTGAAGATTTGCTATCATTCTGCGCATTAAATGCAGATACGTGCCTCGAATCCTGTACGAAGAGTAACTATTGATATTGTAGGCTGTTTGTCTTCTGCGGAGCGTAAGAAGCTCACGTTTGCCGGTATAAAACTAGGCAGTTTATCCCCTTGTATGCGTAAGAGCAGTTTACGCGAAGGGAATGTCACTAGACGACGGTTCGGTGACATTTAATCAAATCTCCTGCATTAAATACAGAGATCCGCCATTATCCTGCGCATTAAATGCACAGACGTGTTTTGAAGGTCTGCCACCCTTCTACGCATTAAATACAGAGACATGCCTCGGGCATCTATCAGTATTCTATGTATTAAATGCAGAGATGTGCCTCGAGAACCTGTCACCGCTCTGCGCATTAAATGCAGAGACGTGCCTCGAGCCCTATACGAAGAGCAACTTTTGACGTGGCAGACTGTTTATCTTTTGTGGAGCGTAAACAGCTCACATCTGCCTGTGTAAAACTAGGCAGCGTATTCCTTTGTATGCATAAAAGCAGTTTATGCCAAGGAAATGGTAGTAAATGACAGCCTGGGTTGCAGTGCCGCGCTATCATTATAACCGTCGCCTGGGTAGTCGTGCAGTACTCTTTGTCAGGAGTCCAGACGTCAGGTTCATTGCATGATCTGACAGGTTCATTTTGAAGAATACGAAGCGTTCCTCGTACACTTCAATGCTGCATTGAAAGCGGATGAGTTTTACGCCATAAAGGCGATGTAGCACCCTTTTTACGCTGAAGCAGCCTGGATATACTACATTATGCGGATGGTCCTTGAGCTTTATACTTTACGCTGTGCTCAGCAGAAAAGCTCTGTTTTGTACGTTGATGGCTCTGAGGTCCTCTGTTTATGCTGCCCTGCATCAACATGCTGCCTATAGCCATCCAGCGTATTTTTCATGCTTCTACAAGACCCCCTTCAAAGCTTTTAAATTCCTCGTAATTTGAATTGCTTTGAATGAATCATAAAGTGTTCCTCGTAATTTGAAACACTTTGAAATGGTCAAGTCTGACACATTCTTTCAAGGCTGACTTTATGGCGGAGTTATTGGGGATCGGTGTGATCTCTTTCGCCTATAAAAAGGCTGAGGAGTTAACCTGCTCTTCCCATATTTCCTTCACCAACAGAGATGATCGCCGGAGTTCGTTGGGTCAACTTGAGGAAGAAGAAGACCATGTTCTTCCAGCATGTAAGGAGCCAAAAAAGATGGCATCTTCGAGCAAATATCCTCTGCAATGATGGATCATGGAAGGATATCATAGCCTCCTCTACTCGGGATAATCAACAACTTTGTATGGCAGTTTTTTGGGAGAGAGGAAGGGTCGTATTAGACCACACAGCTTGCAAGCTGTATCTTCTCCCGTTGCTCGTGGACGAGGGCAGGAAAACTAGCTGCCGTCCGAGATTGAGTTGGGTGAAATATCTCAACTCAATTTGTCATGACGCTTGAGGCAGGAAAGCAGATTAACCCTGCTTTCCTGTATTAGAGGATGGGTATAGGCCCATTTTGTATCCTCCCGCCATTGATTATATGTCAGTCGGTTTGCGGTCACCGACTGACTGCTGGAGAAGATGGATGAAGAATTCCGCCCTTGCGAGAACCTGGCAGAACATATTCTGGGCACGATCTTCAGACGACGATGAGGAAGTCCTTTGTAGACGGGATTTCTCTCATATGTAATCATGAAAATGAAGAAAAACCCTTGTAGACTGGATTTCTGTCATATGTAATCATGCTTTTAATTTTAATAAAATCGTCTTCTTCTGTGCATATGATCATCTTGCCATATATTTTGCTGTGAAGTCTGAATATGTGTAGCTTCGACACGTCTGATACTTTATGTCGACTCTGTTTAGAAAGAGTGCTAGGTCCTGTCCTGTCTTTTACGTATAACTAAGGATGCGTAGAAAGCCGCTTAGCAGTCGAGTGTTCGAACTGTCCTGCTGTTAGGAATGAGGAACCGCGTAGAATTTTAAACTGTCACTTCTGATAAACAGAATTCTTGTTCAGACCATCATCTTTAAGAATGATTTCTCGAAAATCCCTTGGAACAGGACGAGAAATGGCTGTCAAAAAACTGAGTCGCCATCTTGAACTGTAGACAAAATATTCAGACTGGATTCTGGATGAACTTCGAATCGACCAATGAAGAAGAGTAATTTTTATTGTTGAACTCTGTATGCTTTGGGTACTTGGGATATTTTGAGGTCAAGAAGGAGTATCTTCTGTGTGAACTCTTGTAATTGACCGCCTTAAGAATCGTTCAGATGTACGCGTACTCTGGCCTGCGTATCTTTCAGATGTGCAAAAAATCATGGCATAGAATCATAAGTTCCTAGCCTCTCGAGCATAAAAGCTGCTGAGCATAAGAGCATCCGGGCGTAGAATTGTAGATTTGTAGCTTCCGAAAAGAAAATCTTTCGAGCATGAAGTTGTGGATCTGTTGCCTCTGAGCGTAAAATACATCGAGCGTGAAATCATAGATTTGTAGCTGCTGAGCGTAAAGTTGTAGGTTTGTAGCCTCTCGAGCGTAAAAGCTGCTGAGCATGAGAGCATCCGGGCGTAAAACCATAGACTTATAGCCTCTGAGCGTAAAACCGTAGATATATAGCCATCGAGCGTAGAAAGCTCCTTAGCTTAAAAACCACGAATCTGCCTCGCACGAAAACTTTTCGAATTCGCTGACTGTCCGCCTTCTCTGAGTAAATAGGCTGACGTAGTACCCAATCATAACTGAATATTAATTATGAGATTTGGTTCGAGATTCGAGGAGTCCATCCAAACTCTATATATACCCCAAGTTTCTTAGAGAAATTTTTTTTATCCGTCTTCTGCGAAAGAAAGCCTTCGACTGTTCGAGTTCTTCTTTGTTTCTTCTGTGAGCCTTCAAAGTTTCCAGTAATGACCTCGAAACAACTGTCCTCCTCTAAGGGAAAGAAGGTTGATTCTTCTTCTCGTTCTTCTGCTCAAGCGAGAGCGTCTTTGGTCGGGCAAGGCGAACTTCAGTCTGAACGAAGTATCCTGCCGACGAGCAGTGCACCCGGCCTTAACGGTAGAGCTTTTGGGACAAAAAGAACGACTGGAAATCCTTCGCACACGTTGTACGTGAACGCGCTAGGTCATCTTCTGTGTTGATAGACTCTTCGAGGAAGATGATGCATAGAGATGTTTCATCTTTTACGCCCACATTTCTAATGTGTCAGTGCAAAAACTCTATATTTTCGCAGTCTGGCATAAAAGCTTTGACTGTCAAAAGTTGGCGTATACTATATAATTTGAGTGTTACGTAGAGATGAAAATTCCGGTGTAATAACTTAAATTTTGGCAGTCTGGCGTAAAACACAGACTTTCGAAAACTTTGCGTATACTGCCAGTCTTGAATTTTATGCCTCAGAATGGGATCCCAGTGTAAAAGCTCATTCTTGGCATAAAGCACAGACTGTTGATTTTTGGCATATCCTGCAAGATCTGTAATGTCTAGTTATAGGAACTGATGTATTTTTCTTGCACTCTTGCAGTTAACTTGTATGTGTCTCCGCTAGCCGATGTGATGGGTTCTGCCGCCGGGATGCTGCACTCCAACTATCTGGAGGATCTGTCGCACGTGATATTTCCTATCTCCGGGCCCCAGTATCCTGAAGGAAGGAAAATTTTGATATCGGCTCAGGGCGAGCGAACGCTGCTGAACATGATCAACGGAGAGCCCTTAACGTACATAGATGGGGACCAATACATAAAGCCGGCTTTCCTCTTCGGGGACATGATTGACAAGCAGTCCCAGACGAAGCCAAAGAAAGAACTCTGGGTTTTCCCTGCCGGGAGCTTGGTTTTGTATCTGCCCAAGATGCTGAGAGACTATCCCATCTCGGCATTCTTCCATGCTACACATCCCAGGAGGATGTCGTTGACGCTGACTCCCGATCTTCCCGGCAGGCCGGGAAAGATATTTTATCTAAAAGGAGCTGACCAGGGGTCTTTTGTCAGCTGCCCTTCCGGCAATGTGACGACATTCAGGGGACTATACCCGGGCAGTATCCCGAGTGAAGACAGTTTAGTGATCCAGCCGGTCCAATTACCGACTTTCTGTAATGATTTTATGGGGCACGGGGGAGTATACCCTAAGGTGAACCCTCAGACAAGTGGGTGGATCACCCCTACAAATCTTCGATGGGCTCACTTAGCTGAATGGGCCCTGAAGCATTTCCAGACCGAGTTGGAGAGCATTGGTCTATTTGCAGCTGTGAGTGCCACCAGTGTTGGGTTACCTCTCAACCCCAACATGTTTCTGACACTGATGGAGCGATATATCTCGCTCACCGGGACTTTCGCCACTCCACTGGGAGAGTTGGGATTGGCCCTCCACGAGATGGCAGAGATCTCGAGATTGCCTATGGGGGATACTCTATATGAAGAGTATGTTCCCATAAACCGGGAGTTGGGGGATTCAGACCCTCGGGTAGTGGAAGTGTACCAAGAGCTGATGTGCCACTACCTCGCTTACACCGCCTTTTATGGTGAGCCCTCAGATTTGGCTCACATCAATAAATGGACGTCCTACCTCTTCTTTCACCGGTCCAGGACTGCTAAGCCGAAGAAGGTATTGGAAGGCAAGGATCAGCCTTTGAATCCTCTGAGCGTGCTTAATGCTCAGGTAGTCGACGATCTTATGGAAGACGCTGGAGCTCCGGACTGGATCCTCGACGAAAGGATAGGAAAGTATCCTGTAGGCACTAAGGCCTATAGTTATTTGAGGCATTGCAGCAGGCCTCTGTCCAGGGAAGCTCAACTGGCTGGCTTCCTCTCTATATGGCTGCGCCGACTGGTGGAACCCGACATCGCATATGCGGACCGCATTTACCGCAACACGCTATGGCCTGCAGTGCGTCTGGTGTTCGGGGCAAGACTGGGCTTGCTCTATGCCATGGTGTGCCGCATACAAGCTGGCCTGAGGGCCATGACTGACGGGCTGCTCGCCGATGAAACTCGGTGTGATAGTTTTCCCAGGGTAGAATTACCATACTTGTATCTGATGGGATGGTTAATTCTTCATAACCCCAGGGTTATGTCTCCCGGCTCTGGCAGTAGTTCGGAGGCTAGTTTCTTGTTGAACTACGAGAATTCCTCCTGGAATGTGACCACAGTTATAGACTGTCGGTGGGCACTGACTTCAGTCACAGCTGGAAGCTTTTGGGCACTGTCCCCCCTGTACATCTCAATCAACAGGGGATCAGACTTCAGGACGCAGGCGACGGGAAGACCATTCTTCCTCCTGAGTCTTTTAATTGGTTGGTCTGTATTAGACCTTCCCATCTACTATACAGAAGTAAAGACCATTGCTTTTTTGAGCCCTACCTGCCTAGTCGGTTTGCCAGGCAATTTGGGTACGACCAGTTGCACGTGGGCAATGCCGTCACCAGCTTCAGGTCTAGGGGCGGACTCATTGATGGAGCCAGAGGATGGCAATATTTCATTATGGATTGCACTGATGTAACTTTTATCGTGCCTGTCATTTCACTCTCCACGGAGCTGTGCATTCTCCACTCGTATGCCCAGTTCTATGTGGCAACCAACACCTTCCATCGCGATTTTGATATGCATGGAAGTTTTAGGGTGCCCTCTTCCAAGTCCGGGGGAAGAGTCGAAGTTCCCTCGGTTTCTTCTGACGATGGTGAGGAGTCCGTCAATCCAGATGAGCCTTTGTTGGCGGTATCGAGGGGTGAAGTACCTCCGCCCGCAGGGGCTTTGGTAATCTCTAGAAAGAGAAGGGCTCCTGCTCCGAAGGAGACTTCCCCTCGCAAGAGGAAGAAGAAGACGGTTACTCATCCTCTCCGAATTCCTGGTATTGAGGCTCCTAGAAGTAAGCCTGTATCTTCCCATGCTGGGGATGATTCTTTGATTGGAGGTTCCTCACCTTTTAGAGGGGGACCCTCTAATGTTCTGGCTGGTGGTGCCGAAGAATTCCTGTTGGAGGCTGCTGTCACTGCTACCGCTTCAAGTATTAGAACGAGATCGCCTTTGGGGCAGAGCCGAATGCGGATATCTTTATCCGGATCAGCATCAGGAGAGACCCCTACCGTGTCTGTAGGTGTACCCAGCGAGATTCTACCTGGTGAACCTCAAGTGGATCTCGACAAAGATTCGGAAGAGTACCTGCCGATGTCTGTTAGCATACCCCCTTCTCTAGGTATGACAGCTTGCCTAGCATCACTAAGAAATAATTTAGCTGTACTGGCCGTAGACGCGACATATACACCATTGGCCATGGGTAAATGTCGTCTTTTATGCCTCTTCTTTAGGAAAATTAACATTATGTTGATATTAACTTCCTTTTGTCTTCTTTTCAGGGGAAGACATCTTCGGGGAGGGCAGTGTAGATGCACCCTTTGGCTCTGTGTCAGGTCCTGGCGGCGACACGGAGGTACCTGATTTTGAAGAGGAAACATCTTCGGGTGCCGGCTTGCCTGTCGAAGAGATTCCGATATCTCAAGAGGAGGACGAGCCTGTCATTGCGACAATGCCTCCTTTGAGTACGTCGGTCACTTCGTCCGGTGTTGGTGCTTCTTCTTTTGTCGCACCACCTGTTGAGGCGACGGCCGTGGTAACATCGTCTGCGGTTGTTCTTGGAGGGGGACTTTCCAATATCGCGGCCACTCCCAGTGTCCATTCGGATCTAGCTGCGCTGACCGAGCAGTACACTCATATCTTCTATACCACCTTGAAA
Source organism: Iris macrosiphon (assembly GCA_036927795.1). NCBI lineage: Eukaryota > Viridiplantae > Streptophyta > Magnoliopsida > Asparagales > Iridaceae > Iris > Iris macrosiphon. Next base: position 94,911,401 of record JAYESA010000011.1, on the reverse strand, counting down.
ATGTTAATATCAATGGTGTTGGAGAAGAATTTGAGCTTTGTGTCGCTTTGGAGGTCCTCCCGGTCTGTGATAGTGCCGATCCGAGAATTCAACGACACTGCGGTAGCTGACACGCTGGAGGAGATAGTTAATGGTTTGGAGAAACCTATTAATGAATACTTGCAGCTAGCTCGAGGCAACATTGACGGTCTCGTTCAAGCTTGGTACGACTCCCTGATTGTGCAGCTTGCTGAACAGATGGAGTCTCTGAATAAGTCCATCGAGGCTCAGCAGCAGGAGATGGATCGTAAACGTGTCCAATTGGAGTATGTCGTCCCCGAGTTGACCCGGTGCGAAGCCAAATGTGAGGAAGTGGCAGCACAGGCCCGCATATTGAAGGATGAGCTCGTTCGAGTAGAGGCGAAGGCTCTCTCTTTGTCGGCAACCCGAGATGTGCTGAAGGAGCGACGGGCGACTGTTCAGCAGAATCTGACGTGTGTGGGTGCTCTCCACTCAGGTTTTGTGCGGGCTCGGTCTGAGCTAGCTGCTTTGAACCACAATGCGTTAAGGTTGGAATGGGCTCGCGCCGACGTCTTGAACTCCCGGGATGAGAGAATGGTTGCTATGGCACAACATATTCGCGATCTAACCGCTCCCCCCAAATGATGTACTTTTTTGCTTTTCAATGTACTTTTGCTCTTTTTTTTGGAATAATAAAGAGGCTTTCGTCTGACTTTGTGGAACCATCATTTTGGAATATAAATGACAGGTTTGGGTGAAAGTGATATCAGAGGTAATATGGACGTGATATACTCTCGGTAAGTTTTAGCAGGATATATCTATTCAGAGGTTATATGGACATTATAGAATATGCTTTTAGCTAAAATTTGTACACAAAACACTATCAGAGGTAGTATCGACGTGATAGGTCTTGATGTTCCAAATTAGTTAAACATATCTATTCAGAGGTAATATGAACATGATAGAATACGATCCAACTAGTTTCATTTTGGAAGTAGTTTTGTCAGAATAAGGTTTTCGCCATATTCCACTTGAGCAAAGTAGTTTAAGCATTGTACCTTTTTAGGAATTTGCCATTGATAGGAGCCATTAACAGGTCTCCATTAGGCTTGGCTAACCTGTAAGCGCCGTTTGAGAACGTTGTCTCGATCACATAAGGGCCTTCCTATTTGGGCTAGAATTTGCCCTTACTCCTGTGAGTAAGAATCATCGGCCTTCTCACAGCTAAAACTAGTTCACCAACTTTGAACACTCTTTCCTTTACTTTTTGATGCGATGCGCTGCAGAGATTGGTGAACTAGTCTTGGTAGAATGCGATGCGCTGTTGAGACTAGTCTTGGTAGAATGCGATGCGCTGTTGAGAATCATCGGCCTTCTCACAGCTAAGACTAGTTCACCAACATTATCAAGCTCTGGAAATGCGTGCTTGGTAGAATGCGATGCGCTGTTGAGCTTGGAGGCATTTCTCGTCTAATCCTTCTAGCTCTTGAAGCCTTAAAAGGTCGTTCTTTTCTTGAGTCAGCTCATTAGCCACGGCTATCCTGAGTGACAGAATCTGGATTTTGATGGGGACAACTGCTTCGCTCCCGTAAACCAGTGAGAATGGGGTACAACCTGTCGGTGCTCGTACCATTGTGCGGAATGCCCAGAGACATTCTCCCAGCTTCTCATTCTAATCCCTCTTATTCGAAGAGACGAACTTTTTTAAGAGCTTGATAATGGTTTTGTTGAACGCTTTTGCCAAAATATTAGCAGCAAGATTATATGCCGTAGAGGCCATATTTTGTATTCAATTTTTATCGCAAAATCGATAAAATACTTGGCTGATGAACTGAGGCCCATTGTCATGAATTATCCTTCGGGGTATCCCAAAGCGATAAATGACATGATGCTTAATGAAGCTGATCACATTAGATGCCTTCACCTCAGCAAGAGGGATCGTCTCTGCCCATTTGGAGAAATAATCCGTGATGGCCAGTATGAACCGGTGACCTCTAGAAGAAGACAGGTGAATAGGACCAATAATATCCATATCCCATGCTTCGAAAGTCCAGGACGCAACCGTAGGATGTAGATGTTCAGGAGGTTGATGGATAAAGTCTTCATGGACCTGACAGGCTCCGCACTATCTTGCATACTTTATTGCATCTGTGATCATAGTAGGCCAGTAATAGCCCATTCTCCTGATGCGATCTTGTAGCTTAGGACCGGGTTGATGCGCTCCGCATACGCCGTCGTGAGCTTCACAGATGATCTGTTGTGCCTCATCATCTGAGAGACATCTCAATAGCAGTCCGTCGTAGGTCCGACGATATAGACACTGTGAGGATACCTCGAAATAGAAGCGTAATGATCGTCTTTTGACGGATACTGCTTCTTTAGGGTCCTCCGACAAGATTCCGTATGCCACAAAATCTATAAAGGGACTTCTCCAGTCTCTCCTGGGAGGATCTGTGTTTACAGCGTAACTGCATTCTATGTGAAAGTTGTTTTCACACAGAATAAATCTCTGCTAAGAAGGATTACCGAATTCTGCCTTCTTATAGGAATAGCTAATTCTGCAGCTAGACTGGCTAGGGCATCAGCTTCCTGATTCTGAGATCGGGGCACATATTCCAGGAAGAACCCTTTGAATGTCATGGCTATCTCGACCGTTGCTTGGTGATAAGGGATGAGGTCTGGATTCTAGACTTCATATATTCCTCTAACTTGATTGACGATCAGCAGAGAGTCACCGAAAGCTTCCAGAGATTCGATGCCCAATTCTTTAGCGACTTAGAGCCCGATTAGTAGAGCATTATACTCTGCCACATTGTTAGAACAGGGCTCGCTAAAAGAATATGCTCGGTAGATGACGAGCTTATCAGGAGTAACCAGGACAATTCCTACTCCTGAAACCATGTTTCCCCTGGGACCAGTCCTGGAGGCACCATCGAAGAACAGTTGCCATGCATCACTTTCCATTGCGGAATTACATTCTGCAACTTCGTCGGGAATGTCCTCGTACTGTTTGGAGGCCTCCGGGATCAGATGAGCAGCTAGGAAATCAGCCAATGCTTGGCCTTTGACGGACTTCTGAGGGACGTACACCAGGTTATATGGTGTTAATAACATCGCCCAAGTCGCAAATCGGGAATTAAGAACGCTTGGCTTGTTCATCAGTACCCGAAGAGGATTGACCCTGGATATGATGTGAATGGTTTGGCCTGTGACATAGTACCATATTTTTTGGATAGCGAACATCAGAGCCAAGCATTCTTTCTTCACTGGGTTATACCAGTGTTCGACTCTGACCATCATCCTGTTGAGGTAGTAGATGGCCTGTTCATGGCCCATATCATTCTTTTGTGCAAAAAGAGGTCATAGAGAATGATCTATCGCTCGAACATACAGCACGAATGGTCTTCCTATGACTGGAGGCACCAGAACTGGCGGGCTAGTGAGGTAGCGTTTGATATCACCGAACGCTTGCTGACAGGCTTTGTCCCTTACGAAGGATACACCTTTCTTCATAAGACGAGAGAAGGGCTGACATCTCCCAGAGAGGTTGGATATGAATCTTCGGATATAAGCCAGACGACCTTGAAATCCCTTGAGTTCTCTCAGATTATGGGGTGGTCGCATTTTTAACGTGGCCTTGACTTTATCAGGGTCCACTTGAATGCCTTTGGCGGTAATGACAAATCCCAGAAATTTGCCACTAGATACCCCTAGAAAGGACTTTGTGGGATTCATTTTGAGTTGATGTTGGCGCATCAGCTCAAATACTGTCTTCAAGTCTTGGATGTTGTTATCCTTGAGGCAGCTTTTGACAGCTACATCGTCCACGTAACACTCCACTCTCTTACGTAAATGCTCATGGAATATGTTACTTATAGCCCATTGGTACGTATCCCCGACATTCTTCAATCCAAAGGGCATGACCGTATAGCAATATACCCCCAATGGTGTCCGAAAGACAGTATGCTTCTCGTCCTCAGGATGCATCTTGATTTGGTTGTATCCTGAAAATCCGTCCATGAAAGACATACGTTCAAAACCGCATGTATTGTCAATCATGACGTCTATGATAGGAAGAGGAAACTCATCCTTGGGGCAGGCTGTATTCAAATCTCGATAATCGATGCAGACACGTACTTTCCTATTTTTTATCATGACCGGGACAACATTGGCGACCCAGTCGGGATGTTGTTCTTCTCGGATGAAGCCGCAGGCTATCAACTTTTTGACTTCAGCTTCGATGGCGTCTATCATATCTGGGCAGAACCGGCGTTGGTGCTGCTTCACAGGCTTCGAATCGGGCAATACATTGAGCTTATGAGTAGCCACCTTTGGATCAAGACCTGACATATCTTCATAATTCCATGCAAAGACGTCGATATATTCTTTTATCAGCTGGATAACTTCTTTCCTTTCTGCTTCAGAAAGGTTGTTACTGATAAATATTGGCTTTGGCGAAAGTTCATCCCCAACGTCAATCTGGATAACTTTATCTTCAGTGGGAGGTTCTCTCTGCTCGAAGCGGAACTCCCATTGTCTATCCATTTACTGAGCCCAAGCGTTATTCTCAAACAGTTTAGATTCTTGTTCGTCTGCTTGGAAGGAATCTGTCACTACCATATTTACTAATAATGTTCGTTTCAGAGCATGAGATAAGTCGGAGGGCACTGAGCCATTTTGAGAAGAGGAAAAGATATCCTTATTTGACTCAGGAGCTGCAAGGGAGGTGGTATACCCTAACCCGAAACTGGTTCATTGGTAGTAGGGATCTCCACGCAGCGGCATTCATCTGCCTTTTCCGTAGTTGAGACCTGGTTTCAGCTTCAAGTCATAACCCATACTTTGCAAGATCTGTAGAGCTTGTGGGCTGTATCTGTGAACTTGTATTTTACCAGCGTCGTCGTCGGGAGAATCCTTTTGTAAAGTCGGTCTATTGCACATGCGGCCGAAGACTATTAAACGCTGACTGCTGCAAGTAGGCGGGACAATGAAGATAGAATCCTTATATGGTCCATATGTCGTGGTGACATTGGATGATGAAGCTACTTCCCACATATACGGATAATAGGAATCTATAGTTCCCAAGGACTTTTGTGTTATAGGTTCTATATCGTCATGGGGCAAGGATTCCTAATTCGGAATTTGAGCATCAATATAATAGAAAAGAGGCTCTTTATTATCATCTGAAACCTCATTCCCGGTTGTGTTTACATCAATCAGCTGTCTGCTGCGCCAAAGGTTGATGACCAAGGATGGAGGCTTCTGGTTCAAAGTGATCACTAGAGGATCACCCCCTTTTCCTGACCTAGTTTTGTTCAGGTGGATCGCCATAGGCTCCATGGTTTTCGGACGAGTAGTCCGTCCTTTCACCTTGATTGACAGAGGATGCTTTGCAAAGGGCTCTTCTGGCTCCCGGTGGGATTCCTTCTCTGCTTCGGCTGACACCTCTTCCGTGTAGTCTTGAGAGTACAACACGACATCGGAGTAGTAGGATTCTACTCCTCTAAACGGGTTCAGGCCAGCAAACTCCGTTTGTACTGTTCCTTGGGCGTCTACATATTTAAAGCATTGATGTAGAGTTGAAGGAACGATGTTGTGGTCGTTGATCCAAGGTCTGCCCAGTAGAATGTTGTAGGACACCTCTAAATCAATGACATAACATGTAGCCACCGATCTGAGGTTGCCAATCTGGATCCTCAGGCGAATTTTCCCCAACGGCTTACTTTTTCTGGCGTTGAAACCCACGATTGTAGTGGTGGTGTAAGCCAATTCGCTGGTAGGAATCCTCAGCGGTCTGAGCAGACTATGAGGAATGATGCTGATTGATGATCTCGGATCTATGTGAATTCGGTCGACCTCCATGGAACCGACGTATCCGGTATAATAGAGGGGTCTGTTATGCCTGTTATGTTTTAACAGCTTGTCATCTTGAGTGAAAGTGATATTCGGGACCACCTCCATCACACTGTGGCATTGAGAACATGCCCCAGGTTCTTTGTTAGGGAACTTAAGCTGGGTCAAGTATGCATCCGCCTGCATTAACGCTTCACCCAGGGCTTGACGAGTTTCTTGAGAGAGCCTGAGTATTTCGAAGATAGACAACCTGGCTGGTGTATTAGCCAATTGGGCCTGGATGACGAAGTTGTACGGCTTCTCTAAACCTTTGTTTTGAATATTTTTCACAGGTTTGTCTAAACGCACTTCTTTTTGCTTCCCTTTGTCCGCCAAAGTTGGTCTCGAAGGACCGGCCCGTGGTACGGCGGGCTCTTGTTCTGACGGCTTGGTAGCTAAAGCGTCTGCCGGTGCATCTTCCTGACTTGCTCCATGATCCTTGAGGTAAGCCTTCCCTGAACGGGTTTCAGTAGCCAAGACCTCATCTTCTGATGCCAAGTATGCCGTAACCATGTGACATGGTTTGCGCTTCGAGTTCTTCTTAGACTTAGCCTTAGCAGCTTGAGTCTCTTTCTCGATCCCGGGCACCAAATCTGGATGAACCCACATAATCTCGCCTCACTGGGTAGTTAGTGGTACCAGGTCATGCTTTTGACCTTTAGCTGGAGGGAGATTAACGATATTCATCGTCGTCCGAGAAATAGGTGTAACACCATCCGGGATTTCTTGGGGAGGCAGATTGCCAAATTACAGAGAGATCATGTTGGCTGTGACCGTCTTCTCTCTGTTGTGCAGAGTGATGGCCTTAGCATCGATCAGTTCCTAGATCTTCCTCTTTATTACAGAACACGCCTTTGTGGGGTGGTATATGTACCTGTGGAAGACACAGTACTTGGGGTTATTGGTACTGCCGGCTTCGTTGGGCCGTCTTACCTCAGGAAGGGTAATCTTGCCGCTTTTGACGAGACATTCGAATATGCTCGGAATATCGTCATCGTCGAAAGAGTACACTTTAATGGGCCTGGAAGTCCCAGGTTTCGTCTGCGTGGTAGCCAGAGTCTTTTGCCTGGACGTGTTGATCGCCAGAGCTTCTTTACCCATAGTACTACGAGGATGGTCGATGTTGGAGGATGACCTCTTGCCTTTATCAGAGGCCGAGATCATGATGCCATTATCGCATGCCTTCTAACTGTTGTCCTCCGCAGCTACCACTGAGATGATGAACGAAGGCCAATCATGGAACTGATATGGTCCTGTGAACAACGAGATCACGGGAAAAAGGTTCTTCCTGCAGATGTCCACCAATGCCGAGTCTGGAACTCCTGGAGGCATTTGCAAAGTGGCTTAACAAAAACGTTCGATGAAAGTGCGAACATTCTTTTTTTCCTTCGGCTTGACTTCGATGAGAGAGGACATAGACATGTCCATCCCTCCCTAGTAGAATCGCATAAAAAAATAAAGCCTTGAAGTTTTCAAAGGAAGTAATGCAGTTGTCCGCCAGACTTCGGTACCACTGATAAGCTACCCCCGAGAGACAGCCCTTGAACACCCGAGTGAGGAGGGCGTCTTTCCCTTGTAATAACACCGTCATCATACTGAAGTAGTTCATGTACTGACTCGGTGATGTTTTTCCCTTGAACAAAGCCATAGTCTCTGGTTTGTATCTAGGAGGGAAAGGGACCTCTTCCCAGATAGCTGGATAAGGTTGGTTGATTCCCAACTTCTTGAGCTGATCTTTGTGCTTCAGGGCATCAAATTGGGCTTTCAACTCCCGTACTGCCTGCATCGGATCTTCAGTCGGTAGCGAGATCACGGAGTAATGAGGAATCGATTGCATTGCCACTCCGACGGAAGGTAATACATTCTCCGAGTGAGGAAGCGGAGGAACTGCTGACTCCTGATCTAGAGAAGGCTCTTCTATCACGTTGGATGGTGGTAAGTCTACCCCCATACATATCTGAGTTGGAGGGACCGACTCTTGAGCCATAGCAGCTGTGTGTTGAGTCAGCATCATCTGGTGTATGTTCTCCACCATGGATTGCCTTTCTTTCATAGATGTCTCCAGTATAGTAATGCACTTCTCAGCGCTGCCCGATGGGGAAGCTTTCTCGTGTTCATCTCCAATGGCATAAACTCCCATCTCCCTGGGTGTCATTGAAGGATTAGTATAGGTCTTTGTTGAAGTTGACTCTATACTTTCAGTATCTGATTCAGGAGACTGGTGACCCCCAGCTTCGGAATCAGAAGAGTACGAAGTCGGTTATCGCGACCTCGAACGGGTGTTTCAGAACACCCCAGCTTCAGTGTTCCTAAGGGGCTGGTTGAATCTCCTTCAGCTCGGAGCTCTAGAGGGATGACGTCTTGAGCCCGATCTTCCTCAAGGTATGTGTGAAGCCATGTTCACCGATGCATGTGTGGGCTCTTCTTTCTGGAAAGACGGAGAGTAGCTCAACCGGTCGAAAATCGATCATTTTGCTTCAGAACAGCAACAATTAATTATAATCCTATGACTATTACAATAGTGCTCATTAGGAGGCGTAATAGACATGCTGGAAGATCCCCTATCCTTGCGTTTCTGGATCAGGTATCCACGCAGGTCATGAGGATTTATAGAAGAAGAAGATGGCTTGTTCCTTCTGTTCACATCAGTGGGCATGCGGATGTTGGGAACCATAGTTTTCCCTGTGCCACCTGTATACAACAGGTTGGCCATCTGGGTAGCGGATAATCCCCGAGGAGGGTGTCTTTCCGTAAATTGAGCCTTCTTTACGATGACGGGCTTCTCCTGGCATAATTTGGAGCTCTTCTCTGGTTGGCGTAAAGCTGAGGATGTCCTCAGTCGGCCGTCAGCCTCTCGCGTAATCCGGAGGGCGGGCAGATTATTCCCTTGCTCGCATAAAGGCCGAGAAGTTGAGTAGTCCGCCGCTTGCTTTCCCTTGCGTAGATTGTAGGGATCATCTGCTTTTCCGTGGAAGGCAGATGCATTTTTACGCGTGGAGCGAGTTTAGAACTTCTGATTTGGAGCTAAGGCATTGCCAAAAATTTTGTCTGTTCCGCCAGGGACGGGAGACTGGTTTCTACGCGCAGAGCGCGGCGTAGGCTTCTGGACTAGCGCTGAGGCATTGTCCGAAGTTTCGTATGTTCTGCCAGGGACGGGAGACTGAATTTTACGTACAGAGCATGGAGTATACTTCTGGATTTGTGCTGAGACATTGCCAGAAGTTTTGTCTGCCCTGTCAGAGACAAGCGACTGAATTTTACGCACAAGGCGCGAAGTGAGCAATGCTACAACCTCGTTGGTCGGAGAAATCGAATAGATCAGAGAGTCGATAGGAATGGTAGGGGATGTCTTGGGCATCCAGACCTTACACAGCTTCCTGTTGTCTTGGACAGAGAGAGAGAGTGAGAGCTACCCACTATTCGAAGCATGTCTTCGTAGGCAGACTGGTCGAATTGGACGACCAGCGTCTTCTTCACGGATCCCACGGATACCGTATCGTGTTGAGCAATTGCTTCCTCGTCAGAAGAGAAAGATGTCCCAAGTAGAGTCGCCATCTTGTGTTTAATGATAAATGAAAGAGAATACGGAAATAAGGTCTTATACGAAAACCCGCCCTTCTTCGGTATTTATAAACAAAATTGGATAATTTAATCGTATAAGAGGATGTCGAGTACAATTTATTTAATCTGGATAAATATTGCTATAGGAGTCTGATCTGCGGTCGATCACTTTGTCCCTTGGACCACACGATGATGAAGAAGTGCCGTAGAAGACAAAAAGCAGCTTCAAAGGTTGCTAAAGAGAATGGATGCCCGATGCCAAAGTCGTCGATCACTTCTCTTTGCCTGAGAACTTGATTCTTCTCTCTCTCTTGACCTCTATTCTCCGAGTTGTCGACCTTGGATCTGGTACTAGATTTCTTAATAAATTTCCTGGCCCTTTTTCTCTGTTGATAGAGGTCTCTATTTATAGAGTTTTAGTGACAGTGACCACTCAGTCGGTATAGAAACCGAGTAGTGGAAAGTACAACACCCTTTTACACAACGGTTACAATAACCATTGTCTGCGTATAGATGACCTTTGAAATAAGCGTGTGACGCATGTCCAACTAAGGGACAACGCGTATAACTGCTGCGAAGATCATGACGTAGAAGCCACGTAGGTAGTTGTCCTTTTTGTAGAAGAGGTTGGCGTAGAAGCCAATAACTGTCACCATGGCGTAGAAGCCAAGTAGGCATAGAAGCCGAGTAGGCGTAGAAGCCGAGTAGGCGTAGGAGCCGAGTGGTCATAGAGGCCGAGTGGGCATAGAGGCCGAGTGGGCGTAGAGGCCGAGTAGGCATAGAAGCTGAGTGGGCATAGAAGCCGAGATATTGTGGACGTCTTAGCTGAAATTACAGCTTTTGGAGATATATTCAAATCTCTTAAATTAAATACAGAGATCTGCCCCCATCCTGTGGATTAAATGCAGAGGCGTGTCTTAAAAATTTTCTATCATTCTACGTATTAAATGCAGATACGCACCTCGAATCCTGTACGAAGAGTAACTGCTGACGTGGCAGGCTGTTTGTCTTCAGCGGAGCATAAGAAGCTCACGTCTGCCTGTGTAAAACTAGACTGCGTATCCCCTTGTATGCGTAAGAGCACTTTACGCAAAGTGAATTTCACTAGACGATGGTTTGGTGACATTTAATCAAATCTCCTGCATTAAATGCAGAGATCTGCCATTATCCTGCGCATTAAAAGCAGAGGCATATTTTGAAGGTCTGCCACCCTTCTGCGCATTAAATGTAGAGACATGCCTCGGGCATCTGTCAGTATTCTGTGCATTAAATGCAGAGACTTGCCTCTAGAACCTGTCACCGCTCTGCGCATTAAATGCATAGACGTGCCTCGAGCCCTGTACGAAGAGCAGCTTTTGACGTGGCAGGCTATTTGTCTTCTGTGGAGCGTAAACAGCTCACATCTGCCTGTGTAAAACTAGGCAGCGTATTTCTTTCTATGCGTAAAAGCGGTTTACGCCAAGGAAATGGCAGTAAATAAAAGCCTGGGTCGTAGTGCCGCGCCATCATTATAGTTGTCGCCTGGGTAGTCGTGCAGTACTCTTTGTCAGGAGTCCAGACGTCAGGTTCATTGCATGATCTGACAAGTTCATTTCAAAGAATACGAAGCGTTCCTCGTACACTTCAATGCTGCATTGAAAACGGATGAGTTTTACGCCATAAAGGCGATGTAGCACCCTTTTTACGCTGAAACTGTAACCTCCGATTTCCAAATTTCCAAAATATTTAGATTTTTATTTTATTTTTAAAATATCAAGTTTATAAAATATTTTCTCCTTGAGTTTTAGTATTAGAATTTTGAGCAATGTTTGATTTTAGAAGGTGATTTGAAATCTTTTATAAAAATTATTTTTTCCTAAATGTCGATTTATTATAAATTTAATAGATAAATAATGATATATATATAATTCTCTAGCTTCAAATATTTATTGGCTTGAAATCATAAAATTATTTAAAGGACTAGTTGTTTTCTTCATAATAAATTTTGAAATCCATTTGGGATAGTAAATAAATAAATTACATACTTTCTAGATTTTGGAATATGGGTTAATTAGTAGCTAATTAGGAATCAGTTAGCTTCTTAAAATATTTTCTTAAATTATAATCTTTTCTTTTAAAATTTACAAGTTTACCATCTCCCATTCACACCCTCATTTCCCACATGAAAAACTCATTCATATCTAATCTTGGCCATTCATTATTTGGGCCAATCCTCACCCTTTATCCCACACCCTCTCTCCCTATTTAAAGTCTCTCACCCACACCATTCCCAAGAAAACCCTAAATCCCAAAATTATTAGCTAGCCCTCACAAATTCCCACAAGCCATCACCATTGTTTTGTGTGCTCGTGTCCGTGTGTCCAACATTACCGTGTCAGCCGTGTTGGCCTCGGGTCTGACCCCGGGTGTCCTGTCGTATCCCTTCATTCCTGTGTCCAGTTATTACAATATTACAACCAGATTTTTGTGTCCGACACCATCTGGACACATCCACCACTGTACAGTACATCAAATCCCTGTGTCCAACACACGGACACGTCCGCCCCCACACCACAGTATATCAAACACATCGTGTCCAGCCTCGGACACGATCCACCCGACTCATACAGAGCAAACCCTAACCCTAGATCTAAACATCGTCGAGCTTCGCCGCCGCCTCGAGCCGAGCACCCGCCGCATCCTCGATACGAGTGCCTGTGGCCGCCGCCACAGCAGATCCGCCGCCGAGCTTCGACCATCGACCACCGCGTGACCCGACGGACTTCCCCGCGCCGACGCCGAGACCCATGTGAGCCTCCCCTTTCTCTGTTTTCGATTTCTCAGTGATGGGAGTGAGTTAAGGGATTAGGTTGGTATGTAATATTAGTTTAGTAATATAATTAATCAAGTTAGTTAATTATTAATTAGTTTAGTAATATATATAATTAGTTTAGTAATATTTAATTTGTTTAGTTTTTATTTAGTTTAGTTATGTAAAATTATAAGGGTTTTTGATTATGTAAAAATATAATAATTTTTGGGGTTTATTATTATTAATTAAGAAATAGTTTCAATAATAAGATTAGTTCAAAAATCAGTTTTGGGCTGGTAACCGATTTACTATAGATAAATATATGTTGGCCTTTACATAAATTCTAGATTTTTATAAATAAACTTTTAAATTAAAATATGTTCGAAAGGAAAGTTTTAAGAATTATTGTTCAAAATAATTTCAAAAATAATTTTTCATAAATTAAGGTGTTACCTTAATAACAAACAAACGACCCTTTCTCTTATTAGCCTGGTATCCTTATCTCAATTTTTGTGCCGAACTTCGATCTTGGACTTCTTTATATAGTTTTTAGCTATTTGGACTGCTCCGGACTCATTGGAACTAACTGCTACTTCATTTGGGATCACTTTGAGAAGTGTGGCATTATGTACATTCTCTGATTAGTTATATATATATATATATATATAAATATTTGATTGATATATATATATACAAATATGTATTTTGGTATATAAATATATATATTTATATACATCTATTTAGTGTATATACACATATACGTATTTTATACAATTACTAAGAGACACTTATATATATATATTATATACGTTTTTATTGGTATATACTCTGAGTGTAAAATGTGTATTTATATGCGTATCCCTACTAGATGACCCTAGTTGACTAGAGCCATGCCTGGCATAGCCCTGAGGCCAGTGTATTTCTATTGTGTATTAGTGTAGCATCTGATACAAGTGATATTATTATATGTGTATAGGACTGTTGGATCCTCCAGACGATACTCAGGGACAGGACATCGGTATTTACCAACTAAGGACCCAAGGCGAGTACATTCTCTGATTAGTTTCTAATTTATGATATCTCCTATGTTCACTGTATCTAGTATAGATATCCATGCTCTTGACACGTTGGTTACACGGATTGGTATACACGGATCTCGTCATGAGATGTTATTCCTTATTCATGGTGTAGCTTATACAAGACTTGTTCCTTGTTATCTTGTGCATGTACAGACACAGAGACCCGAGGAGATTTGCTACCTCCTTAGGGAATCCCGTGCCATAGCGTACCATGATTAGATCTACTATACCAGTCGGGGGTGTGGATTATTTTAGTGTAGATATGTGATCATACCCAACTTTACATGAATCATAGTTCACCCCACATCTCACGTCGGGTGCGGCCTGACCATTTACATGCTTCATAGCTGTTACGTGTGATTAGCCTGACCTCTACATGCATCATAGCTAACTAAGGGTTAGCCTGACCTTACATGAATCATAGCTAATCACATGTAACCAGCCTGATCAAGTTCCCAAGCCGATCACATGTTAAGCTAGTACTCACACACTTAGTCATAGGATTCTTGCTCGTTGACATATTGTTTCTTTTTCTGCATTTACTTACAATATTCCAGTATTTCCTTTTTGTACATTTCTCGTTCCTATACATGCATCTCGTATATTTCCATCTAGAACTGCTACATAGTTTATATCATTAATATAGAACTGTTATTTAGAGATGTACTTTGCTCCTTCCTGACTGGAAAATATTTTTCAGACTGTGACCTTAGTGGAATTGTTTCTGACACTTGGGAATTGGATGTTACTGATTACAGGTATGACTATTTTGTCGTTAGACTTGTCTTGTATTTCTTGCTTGCCTTGATATCTTATCGTACTTTAGTTTAGGTGATTGAGTATTTCCAGCATTATTTTATGATATCCACATCTCCTTATGGAGTTGGGTATTCATGTGAGATTGATTAGATAGTTACATGACCTAGACAGCGTTCTACCGCTGATGCTGCGGCGTAGGCTGGACGTACCCATGCTCTCGTACCCCTATATCGGGTGCGGGTCATGACACATTTTTAGTGGTGGCCTATGCAGGTCAGACTTTGCAAGTTGTGCGATGTCGTGGTAGTGCGACGTCTTAGTTGTACTACTGCATGCCTGCGATAGAATATTGGACATAGGATACTAGGATGAGAGAGGATACTCAATCACAAAAATTATTTGAGAGATTCCTGGGATGACCCTTGAGAATCTTATTATAATTTCCAATTTAAATCTTTTTCCTTGTTTTCGTCAGCTCTTGCTTGTTGTTATTGAACTTGATTCTTGTTGATCAGTTATTAAATTTAAATCTTGGTATCACTGTTGAGTTTGATTCTTGTTGACCAGTTGTTAACTTTAATTCTTGGTATCGTTGTTGAGTTGATTTCATATCGAGATGAAATTTTACGGACTAAACTTTACGGTATCATCTAATGACATATATTGATGAGGACAGTAAGAAAGGTAAAACGTCTACTTTGATTATGGAACCTGGAGTTTATCGCAGCCGTATTAGCTGTCGTGACGAGAACGTAGGAACCTGACTTGGATGTACATACTTTAGTTATGAAATTTAGAGTTTCTCGCAGCCATACCGGTTGGCGTGGCGAGGATTCTAGATGACATGATTATAGAGTTGCATACCTTAGTTACGGAACCTGTCGTTTATCGCACCTATGCTTACTGGCGTGGCGAGGATTCTGAGTGTCATGATTTCGGATAGACGTGTATGATTATCAGGTTGTATCTTAAATTGGTTCTTAAAGTATTATCTCAACACTTATCTGTTTCTGTTATACAAGACTTTATTCCATCGACCTTTTGGTTGCTAGTAGTAGAAACACCTTCAGTCCTCAATCCAGACTTTTGAGCTCCTATTCTTTGAGGATTCCTTATTAAGTATGATAATTAGTGACTTGTGATTTTGTCTGTGTCTTGAGTATTAGCATTGACTGAGTGTTGCTAGTAAGTTGTAAGTATTTCCTAGTTGGACAGGTGAGCAGTAGGCTTTAATCCAGAGTTAGCCCTTAGCATAGTACCTTGTAACAATGGTTCTAGGAGAAGTGTCATTAGAGATTGTGAGTAGAAGGAGAGTAAAGAGTATCAGTGATAGTTCCAAGAATTAGTATCAGAGCCAACATACCCGCCCTGGATAATCATGATTATGCACTTGAGTGATCTATGTAAACGATTAGGTATCGAGGAATAGTGTTAAGGATTAATGGATCATGATTCAATTTGATGATTGATATCAGGTATGTTAAAAGTAAAGAAGGATATATGCAATAAAGAGTTATAATGAGGTATCATGAGTAGAGAAATATCGAAATTTGTAATAAAAGTGGTGAAGCGTATCACAGATTAGTTTAACAAGCTGTAAAAGATTACAGGGAAATACCTACACAATAATCGAGATGAGGAACCATATACTTGCCCATGAGAATAAGAAATATGAGTATTATAAAAGGTAAAACTAATCATGAGTTCTAATAAGTTTGAGGAGATGATACAATAATGAAGCTTGCGATATCATACCAAGGGTACTAATGATTCTATAACGAGGATTAGTCGAAAATGATGATAATAACAGTAAGCACTCTGTGTGATGATAATTGGATGATATACCAGTTAATATAGATTAAAAATCATGGAAGAAAATACATGTGATGATAACTTTGATCATTGAAGGAAATAGTGCAAGTGATTCGGGCAGTACAATTTTTGTACATAGTTTAGACAATAGATGTTTTGAGTGCACCTCAAAAATTAGAGACCGTGAGCTTGTGGATTCATAAATTAGAGAGTGGGAATAAATTTTTACTTTGAGAATTATTGAGAAGTTGAGATTGTGTCATAAATTTTTTGAGGATTTCAAATATTGATTCAACATGGTCAAGGCTACAAAGATTTTTGAAGTGATAAAAATTTTTATTTCAATGTTAAGTATCTGACCTTGAGGAGGTATATGCAATTTATTTTGTTGATCGAGAAGTTAAACCTTGACGATTATTTTGAGGATTAATTTTATGGTAGACGAGAAATATGAATATTAATATATGGGTAGACGATATACATGTGTAAGGATCTGTTGACTTGGGCATGGTTGAGATGGCACCGCAGACTGACTTGGGTGTCCATCTAAAGTTGTATTGGAAAGAGCAGTACTTAGTATGGTGTTGCACTTGACGTGTATTTGAGTGATAAGAACGACTAGTATGAACAATTATAGTAGGAACGGGAACTGACAGAGGGTATGGTACTAAAGAGGTAGAGGTATCAAACTTAGATGCATTATTGAACCATGGTTATATTAGAGAATCTTGGTATCAGATTTAAGTATTAATAAGCAGGTGTATGCAATGAGGATGTAATCATGGATGTTGTGGACTAAAGGTTAGTTGATAGGAATATCAGTATATAGGAATAGGAATTAGTTAGTGAATATGCTAGAGTTAAGTGTATGTTAGAGATAAGGGATACTGCAGGAAATATGTTAGCAGGTTCTTCTTTTCCTAATGTTCCCGTCTCTTGATTGATTGATTTCCCTAGTGCTGTAGTTCGTATTCATGATTTTCTTGTTAGAATATAACTAGTAGTACACCTTAACAGAGACTGAAATACCATGACAAAAGATACATGACCTATATATTTTTCTTAAATTGCATGGCTGTAGGTAGAATTTTCTTAAACCATAATCATTAGGGTTTTGACCATAGCAAAGATCTATGACAAGGTTATGACTGACAAAAAGGGACAAGATGATTAAATTGTGGATGAGCATTAATTTAAATAAAGAATTTAGGGGTTGTTATAACAGAGTTGATTGATTATTGATTTTGCAAAAATCGAGGTATGATTGAAATTCGAGGATAAACATTAACTTAAATGGAGAAGTAAGAAATTCACAGGGCAAAAAAAAAATTTGAGGATTTATTAATTTTAGGAAGGTCTTGATATGATTGAATTGGTTATTAAAAATTTGAGAAAATTTGGAAAATTATCATTATATCTAATTGATTGCAAGATAGAAATTTTATATTATGAATGTTGCATTGAAGATTCCGTAAATATCGCATTGTTGAGTATTTTGAGGAAACAGAAAATCAGGAAATAAAATCGTTAATGGAATAGTGTCGAATTCAATTCTCAGGATGAGGATTTAAGTTTGAATAAGCATCAATTGAATTTGAGTTAGAGGAGTAAGATGATTGATGGATTAGTCTTTAAAATTTTGGGATACGATTTTTATAAATATGCACTGATTGGATTTCAATTGGAGGATTGGATATTAAAATCTTGGAGTATTTAGATACGAACTTAAAAGTTTTGGAGGAGATTATGACAAAAAGGGAATTTGATTTTTTAAACTTGAAGATTTTCAGGAATATGATGTTATAGAATTTTGAAAGGGTGTTAAATAACAATATGGAATTACTTCATGATTATTTGATTTGAAATTTAAATTTTGATAGAAATAATACAATGTGTAAATGCAATTATTGAGGATCTTAAATTTTGAGGACAAAATTTTTCTAAGGTGGATAGACTTGTAACCTCCGATTTCCAAATTTCCGAAATATTAAGATTTTTATTTTATTTTTAAAATATCAAGTTTATAAAATATTTTCTCCTTGAGTTTTAGTATTAGATTTTTGAGCAATGTTTGATTTTAGAAAGTGATTTGAAATCTTTTATAAAAATCATTTTTTCCTAAATGTCGATTTATTATAAATTAAATAGATAAATAATGATATATATATAATTCTCTAGCTTCAAATATTTATTGGCTTGAAATCATAAAATTATTTAAAGGACTAGTTGTTTTCTTCATAATAAATTTTGAAATCCATTTGGGATAGTAAATAAATAAATTACATACTTTCTAGATTTTGGAATATGGGTTAATTAGTAGCTAATTGGGAATCAGTTAGCTTCTTAAAATATTTTCTTAAATTATAATCTTTTCTTTTAAAATTTACAAGTTTACCATCTCCCATTCACACCCTCATTTCCTACATGAAAAACTCATTCATATCTAATCTTGGCCATTCATTATTTGGGCCAATCCTCACCCTTTATCCCACACCCTCTCTCCCTATTTAAAGTCTCTCACCCACACCATTCCCAAGAAAACCCTAAATCCCAAAATTATTAGCTAGCCCTCACAAATTCCCACAAGCCATCACCATTGTTTTGTGTGCTCGTGTCCGTGTGTCCAGCATTACCGTGTTAGCCGTGTTGGCCTCGGGTCCGACCCCGGGTGTCCTGTCGTATCCCTTCATTCCTGTGCCCAGTTATTACAATATTACAACCAGATTTTTGTGTCCGACACCATATGGACACATCCACCACTGTACAGTACATCAAATCCCTGTGTCCAACACACGGACACGTCCGTCCCCACACCACAGTACATCAAACCCATCGTGTCCAGCCTCGGACACGATCCACCCGACTCATACAGAGCAAACCCTAAGCCTAGATCTAAACGTCGTCGAGCTCCGCTGCCGCCGTCGAGTTCGACCGCCGCCACAGCAGATCCGTCGAGCCGAGCTTTGCCGCCGCCTCGAGCCGAGCACCCGCCGCATCCTCGATACGAGCGCCTGTGGCCGCCGCTACAGCAGATCCGCCGCCGAGCTTCGACCACCGACCACCGCGTGACCTGGTGGACTTCCCCGCGCCGACGCCGAGACCCATGTGAGCCTCCCCTTTCTCTGTTTTCGATTTCTCAGTGATGGGAGTGAGTTAAGGGATTAGGTTGGTATGTAATATTAGTTTAGTAATATAATTAATCAAATTAGTTAATTATTAATCAGTAGTTAATTATTAATTAGTTTAGTAATATATATAATTAGTTTAGTAATATTTAATTTATTTAGTTTTTATTTAGTTTAGTTATGTAAAATTATAAGGGTTTTTGATTATATAAAAATATAATAATTTTTGGATTTATTATTATTAATTAAGAAATAGTTTCAATAATAAGATTAGTTCAAAAATCAGTTTTGGGCTGGTAACCGATTTACTATAGATAAATATATGTTGGCCTTTACATAAATTCTAGATTTTTATAAATAAACTTTTAAATTGAAATATGTTCGAAAGGAAAGGTGTTAACTTTTAAAGGAAATATGTTCGAAAGGAAAGGTGTTAAATTGAAATATGTTTGAAATTGTACAAAATAATTTTAAAAATGATTTTTCATAAATTAAGGTGTTACCTTAATAACAAACAAACGACCCTTTCTCTTATTAGCCTGGTATCCTTATCTCGATTTTCGTGCCGAACTCCGATCTTGGACTTCTTTATATAGTTTCTAGCTATTTGGACTGCTCCGGACTCATTGGAACTAACTGCTACTTCATTTGCGATCACCTTGAGAAGTGTGGCATTATGTACATTCTCTGATTAGTTATATATATATATATATATATATATATATATAAATAAATATTTGATTGATATATATATATATACAAATATGTATTTTGGTATATAAATATATATTTATATACATCTATTTAATGTATATACACATATACGTATTTTGTACAATTACTAAGAGACACTTATATATATATATTATATACGTTTTTATTGGTATATACTCTGAGTGTAAAATGTGTATTTATATGCGTATCCCTACTAGATGACCCTAGTTGACTAGAGCCATGCCTGGCATAGCCCTGAGGCCAGTGTATTTCTATTATGTGTTAGTGTAGCATCTGATACAAGTGATATTATTATATGTGTATAGGACTGTTGGATCCTCCAGACGATACTCAGGGACAGGACATCGGTATTTACCAGCTAAGGACCCAAGGCGAGTACATTCTCTGATTAGTTTCTAATTTATGATATCTCCTATGTTCACTGTTTCTAGTGTAGATATCCATGCTCTTAACATGTTGGTTACACGGATTGGTATACACGAATCTCGTCATGAGATGTTATTCCTTATTCATGGTGTAGCTTGTACAAGACTTGTTCCTTGTTATCTTGTGCATGTACAGACACAGAGACCCGGGGAGATTTGCTACCTCCCTAGGGAATCTCGTGCCATAGCGTACCATGATTGGATCTACTATACCAGTCGGGGGTAGGGAGTATTTTAGTGTAGATATGTGATCATACCCAACTTTACATGAATCATAGCTCACCCCACATCTCACGTCGGGTGCGGCCTGACCATTTACATGCTTCATAGCTGTTATGTGTGATTAGCCTGACCTCTACATGCATCATAGCTAACCAACGGTTAGCCTGACCTTACATAAATCATAGCTAATCATATGTAACCAGCCTGATCAAGTTCCCAAGCCGATCACATGTTAAGCTAGTACTCACACATTTAGTCATAGGATTCTTGCTCGTTGACATATTGTTTCTTTTCCTGTATTTACTTACAGTATTCCAGTATTTCCTTTTTGTACATTTCTCGTTCCTATACATGCATCTCGTATATTTCCATTTAGAACTGCTACATAGTTTATATCATTAATATAGAACTGCTATTTAGAGATGTACTTTGCTCCTTCCTGACTGAAAAATATTTTCCAGACTGTGACCTTAGTGGACTTGTTTCTGACACTTGGGGATTGGATGTTACTGATTACAGGTATGACTATTTTGTCGTTAGACTTATCTTGTATTTCTTGCTTGCCTTGATATCTCATCGTGCTTTAGTTTAGGTGATTGAGTATTTCCAGCATTATTTTATGATATCCACGTCTCCTTATGGAATTGGGTATTCATGTGAGATTGATTAGAGAGTTACATGACATAGACAGCGTTCTACCGTCGATGCTGCGGCGTAGGCTGGACGTACCCACGCTCTCGTACCCCTATATCGGGTGCGGGTCGTGACAGAAGCAGCCTGGACATACTGCATTACGCGGATGGTCCTTGAGCTTTATACTTTACGCTGTGCTCAGCAAAAAAGCTCTATTTTGCACGTTGATGGCTCTGAGGTCCTCTGTTTACGCTGTCCTGCATCAACATACTGCGTATAGCCATCCAGCATATTTTTCATGCTTCTACAAACATGTGACAATCTCAAAATTCTCCCAAAATTGATACAAAATACACCATAACTTTCTCCAAAGGCCTCCTATGAACTTAATTCTAATTCCTATGGGTAGCCTCATCATATAGGATGGTTCCTAAAAATTAAAACAAAGATTTAGAACCTAATTAAAGGGGAAAAACTGAATTATACCTATTGGGAGATGGATTCCTAATGCAACCTCCAAATTTGGTGAAATTGGCCTTCAACTTGTAGATCCTTGCTCCTCTTTATAGATCCTTACTTTCCCCTTCTAGATCTTTGCTCTACTAGCCTCCAATGGTGATTTAGATAGGACTTTGGGAAGAAATTTGGTAGAGAATTGATGTGGGAATGAAGAAATTTGGTTAAGAAAAATTCTAGATCTAAATTTAAAATAAAAACTGGAGAGAGAAAATTCCCCCCTCTTTTAATAGGCTGGCCCCTTTGACCCCTCCCTCAAGCTACTATGTAATGACCAATATACCCCTTGGGGCCTCTCAGGAAGAAATAATTAAGGAGGGAAGGTTCTAGTCTAATAGTTTAATTTAATTAATCACCCTCTTAATGAATGACCTTCTAATTTGGCTCAATACTAACTAATTATAAATTTTGGTCCATGGATCTAAACTAACTAGTTAGGTCCAGTAACATAAGTCCAAAATAATAAACTAACATCTAACAATAGTTAAATAATACAATAAATAATTATTCAATATGCATAATATTTATTTAATTATGAAATAACCAAAATACCCTCTCCTAGAAAATATGGTAGTGACAACTTCTACATAGGGCATTCCTTGTACTTGTATCTCATTAGGTACATCGTGTGATCCTTGTGCTCATATCTATTCGTGGGCCTCGTTGCTTATGCCATATTCGTGTGCTCTATGTGTTCATATTATATTCGTGTGTATAACGTGTCGTGATTGGATCCATGGATATTAGTCGAAGAGGGTGAGTAGCATTACCAAAATAAGGCAAATTAGCGATACATGAAAGCGTCGCCAAATGTCAAAAATATGTCGTTAATATCGAGTAGCGATGTATTTAGTGACGTTTGAACTTAGTCGCGAAAAATCTAGTCGGTGATAAAAATAACATCAAAAAATGTCGCTCTAGCGACATAATTTTGTGACGTTACAAAGTCACAAAAATGCCGACCATTAACGTCGAGTGTCGTCAAACTTGTGATGCTAAAATTTGGTCGATAATTATCGTTAAATTTAGCAACGACCTGCAATAGAATCAACGACGAATAACTTACATGGCCAAAATTGCTATCTCAATAATATTTAGCGACGTGTATAGTGACGATCAGCGACGCCATGAGACAGCTTAGCAACGTCATTAGCGATGCGTAAGGACGTCACTGAACGTCACTAAACGTTACTAAATGTTGCTAATATTAAAAAATAAAAAAATAAAATAAATGAATGCCTGCAATATGACAGTATAATATGTCAGCAGTATCATATTTCAAATAAATAGACAAACCCGGATCCTCCGTTGAATTTCCTAGGTTTTTCGACCCCTTCGGTGAAACACTCAACACCGGTACAATCACACAATAACAATGATGAAAACAATCAATAAAAAGCTGACTATAAGGCCTGAATGTAGTCACACAATATCCAATCATATAATAAAAATGTACAAATAAGTCACATAATAAAAGTATACAAATAATAAGTACAAACTCCTATGAATAGGCAATACACATATATCAAAAAAACTACTACTAATCAGGAGGAGGAGCCATGTCGAATCTAAGATAATAGCACGTCAAATTGCTCTTGTGTAAGTGTTACTGAACCCGATGCAGGAGTCGATGTTGATGATGATGTAGGCAGGCCAGGAGAATGTCGCTGCTCCAACTCTATCAGTCGAGCGTCGCAAGTTTCCATGACAGATAATAACCTCCTAGTACTATGCTATACTCGCTCGCCCATCTCAAGATGTGACACCTACATCCTCAATAGTGAAGCACCCATGGTCTCCACTCGCTCGCTCATTTCAATATATGACGCCTGCATCCTCGATAGTATAGCGCCCATGGTCAACTGCGACTCCTACAGCGATGTCATGTTGTGCTTTGTCGACGTTGCCAGATCCCTCAGCTCCATGATGCTACGCTCCAGCGATTCAAAACGTGCTATGAGCGTCGTATCGTCTGTCTGCGGCTACGGTAGCACCTTAATCCTCTGCATCAACTTGTCATGCAGAGATGCAATTTGAAGGTCAACTCTCTCCTGGTCTCGCTACAAATCCTGGGAGGGCTGTGGGGTGTGCACATCGGCAGAAGGTATCCTAGAAATCTGTGACGCAACATAGGCGCCATAGGATCCCATACCGTAGTACGTACCTCTATGTAGACCACCAATGACTCTCATCCATAGCACATCATCCGACAGAGCTTGGTAGGCCGGCGGTTCCGAGGAACTACCCCCCTCTCCCTGTGTGGGCTGGGTTGACTTTTCGTGGAGCCTCCTATACTCATCTTAGAAAAATATATATCTATCGATAAGCGTACTACTTACTAAATATCATAGGTACTTATTACTAATTAAATGTATTTTTCCTGAGTTATATCAAAATGTTCAAAACATAAGAGTAATACTTATGTAGCTCAGTGTCGCCCTAGCATCGATAAGTTATCCCCCTTTCCTATGAGTGGCGAGGAACACTATCACCATATTTGCGTTCTCACCCCTCTAGACCTGTTAAAAATATATTATTTGTTATTAATGTAAAAAAAATTAGGCCACGATGATTAAAAATTGTACATATACAATGAAAGGCGTACCAAACATCGAAAATGGTCAATCATCGGAATCGACCCACCATACCACTTTCTCGCCCTCTTCCGAGACGCCTTGGCCTTCTCCGACTTTCCGCTATACCTATCCTCGTTGAATCTAGCCCTCATCACAGTCCACTTCTCAGGCGTGATCCAACCTTAGATCAATTTTCCTTCGCAATCACGAGCCTTCTGGTCATCCATAGCATCACGGATCAACTTGGCAACGACGGAAGGAAATTACTTCTCGATTTGTGCGGCTCGGTGTGGTGGATAGAAATATGTTCTCTATAAAGTACAATAGTTAAGTTATAAAATATTAACCTAAAAATATTTTTGATGTTAAAATCAAATATACTTTTACCTTGAAGTACCCAAACCAGAATGTCTTTCTCTCTCTTAAGGCATCAGAGTAGTTTATCAATGGCCCACCATAGTTTTGTCTCAAAAAATATCCCAGTGTTCTCTGTACCGCCAGGGAACGATATATATATACATTGATAATTAAACTCATTAAAAAGTGAATATATATATATTCATAAGAAATAAATAACTAATTAACTTACTTTGTAGGGCCATCGACCTAAATCTCCATTCTTGTCTCATCCGGCGGAGCACACGGAGGATCGCTCTGATATGGAGATATAATTGGCTCAACCGCCATCTCCTCCTTTGTCTCTGTGGTATCGTCAGCAGCAGAAACACTAGACAAAGTAGGAACACTAGACGGAATACTCTTGGGCCTGTAACTGCTTGTCCTAGGAGTACTGCCACGTGCGATCGTCACAGTCGGAGTCTGAGGTACTTCCCGTCGATAGCGTACGGTTGTTACAGTTACAGTCTGAGGTACTACTGGTCGATAGTATGGAGTACTCGGGGACGAGGATCGGGAATGAGTATCCTTGTCCTGAAGAGGACTACATCTAGAGGATCTACCGTAGAAATAGGATCCATGTCGTCAAGAAATATCTGAGAACAATATTTAATAATAAAATAAATATACAGAGATATTTAGAGTACATGACAGAAAGAATTATGCATAATTTATGAACTAGGCCACAATAAAAGTAAATAATAAAAGTATCACCATCACAAATCATAACGATCACAGAACTAGGCCATAAATACAGAGATATGTATGTATCACCGTCATAAATATAAGTATCACAGAACTATGCCATAAAAAAAGTATCACCATCGAAAAACTAGGCCACGATAAACGTATTAGAAAATTAGGCCACCATGTCACAAGTCTAAATGAATTTTATTTAATTTTTAATCATCATCTAAAAATTTATTTTGTTCGTCTTCCTCATGCTCCTTCTTTTCCTCTTTATCTTCACTATCTACTTTGTCATCATTTTGTGATACTTCTGCTTCTTCTACTTGATGAAACATGTCATGAGTAACTTCCGTTGAGTCCACATCTATAATATTTGCAACAAGAGGAAGGTCGTCTTCCTGATAAGCTATTTCGTCAATGTCAAAGGTATTTCTAGATTTAGTCTTACAGACTACCCACCAATCCGACCTTTCGGTTCCTCGTTTACGATAAGTTATGAAGTACACTAGCTGAGCCTGACTTGATAGAACAAATGGTTCATATCCTTGATATCGATACCGGTAGTTTATATCCATAAGGCAATGTTTGTTAAATTTCCAACCTTGATCTTGCAGGATCGGATCGAACCACGCACACTTGAATAACACGATCTTAGCAAGCTCTATGGCATAATTATATGTCAACTCCACAATTCTCGAAAGATGCCACTAAAATCAGTACCTAGATCGATAAATTTGTAGTTTAAAGATTTGATGCACAAATAACTATTTTTCGTAGAATCGAGATCCAGGAAACTGTTGTAGAAGCATGAAAGATACGCTGGAAAGCTCTACGCAGCATATTGATGCAAAGCAGCATAAACAGAGGACTTCAGAGCCTTCAAACGTGCAAAAAGAGCTTCTCTGCCAAAGCACAGTGAGAAATACAGGCTCAAAGACCATCCGCGTAGGACAGTACGTCCAGGCTGCTTCAGCGTAAACAGGGGCTTCATCGCCTTTATGGCGTAAAACTCATCCTCTTTTCAATGCAGCATTAAAGTGTACAAGGGACACTTCGTATTCTACGAAGTGAACCTGTCAGAGCCTGTAATGAACCTGACGTCTCGACTTCTGACAAAGGGATACTGCTCGACTACCCAGGCGACGACTATAATGATGGCGCGGCACTGCAACCCAGGCTATCGTTTACTGCCATTTTCCTTGCGTAAACCGCTTTTACGTACACAGAGGAATAAGCTGTCAAGTTTACAGAGGCAGATGAGTGCTCCTTACGCTCCGCAGAAGACAAATCGCCTGGCACATCAAAACCTGCACCTCGTACGAGATTCGAGGCACATCTCTGTATTTTTTTATGCACAGAGTGGTGACAGGTACGCGAGGCACGTCTCTGCATTTGAAGCGATGAAAACTGACAGATGCCTGAGACACGTCTCTGTACCATGCGCAGGCCCAGTGACAGACCTTTAAAACACGCATCTGCGTTTAATGCACTGGATGATGGCAAATCTCCACAATTAATGCTGGGGATTTGATTATATCTCCAAAAGCCGTAATTTTGGCTAAAACGTCCACATCCACTCGGCCTCTGTGCCCATTCAGCTTAGGTGCCTGCTCGGCTTCTATGCCCATTCAGCTTCGGTGCCTGCTCGACTTCTGCGCCAATTAAGCTTTGGTGCCTGTTCGGCTTCTACGCCCATTCAACTTTGGTGTCTACTCGGCTTCTACGCCTACTCGGCCTCTATGACCACTCGGCTTCTACGCCTATTCGGCTTCTATGCCAGTTTGATAACTTTTCGGCTTCTATGCCATGGTGACAGACATTGGCTTCTACACCAACCTCTTCTACACAAGGGATACCTACCTACGTGGCTTCTACGCCGTAATCTTTGTAGCGATTATACGTATTTTGTCCCTTAGTTGGACTCGCGTCATACGCTCATTCAAAGGATCATCTATACAGGCATTGGTTATTTTAACCGTTGTATAAAAGGGTGCTATACTTTCCACTACTCGGTTTTTATACCGATTGAGTGGTCACTGTCACTAAAACTCTATAAATAGAGATCTCTATTAACGAGGAAAAAAGGTCGACAAATTGGAGGGTCGAAGAAATTGGTTAGAAAATTGATCAAGAGATCCAGTACCCGATCCAACGGCCGAGAGCGAGAGAGAGAGAGAGAGAGAGGAGAATCCGGAGTTTAGGAAAAGAGAAGGGATCAACGAATTTGGCATAGGACATCCACCCTCTTCAGCAACCTTTGAAGCTGCTACCTATCTTCCACGGCACTTCTTCAACATCGTGTGGTCCAAGGGCTAAAGTGATCGATTGCAGATCAGACACCTATAGCAATATTCACCCAGATTAAATAAATTGTACTTAGACATCCCCGTGTAGGATCAAATTTGTACAATCTTGTTTGTAAAAATAAAAGAAAGGCGGGTCTTCGTACAAGACCTCATTTTCCGCATTCATCAAATCTTTTCTCGTTTATATTATGCAAAACAAGATGGCGACTCTATTGGAGAAGCACCCGTTTGGTAAGCGGGAGGTCCTGAGTTCATTTTTCAGTGAAATCACCAGTGGTCACTGTCACTAAAACTCTATAAATAGATACCTCTATCAACGAGGAAAAAAGGTCGACAAATTGGAGGGTCAAAGAAATTGGTTGGAAAATTGATCAAGATATCCAGTACCAGATCCAACGGCCGAGAGCGAGAGAGAGAGAGAGAGAGAGAGAGAGAGAGAGAGGAGAATCCGGAGTTCAGGCAAAGAGAAGGGATCAACGACTTTGGCATCGGACATCCACCCTCTTCAGCAACCTTCGAAGCTGCTACCTGTCTTCCACGGCACTTCTTCAACATCGTGTGGTCCAAGGACTAAAGTGATCGATTGCAGATCAGACACCTATGGCAATATTCACCCAGATTAAATAAATTATACTTAGACATCCTCGTGTAGGATCAAATTTGTATAATCTTGTTTGTAAACATAAAAGAAGGGCAGATCTTCGTACAAGACCTCGTTTTCCGCATTCATCAAATCTTTTCTCGTTTATATTATCCAAAACAAGATGGCGACTCTGCTGGGGACATCTTTCTCTTCTGATGAGGAAGCTATTGCTCAACACGATACGATATCTGTGGGATCCATGAAGAAGACACTGGTCGTCCAGTTCGACCAGTCTGCCTATGAAGATATGTTCCGAACAAAGGGCAGCTCTCACTCTCTCTTTGTCCGAAACAACAGGAAGCTGCGTAAGGTCTGGATGCCTAAGACATCCTCTACCATTCCTATGGACTCTCCGATCTCTCCAACCAATGAGGTTATAGCGTTGCTCCCTCCGCGCCCTCTGCATAAAATTCAGTCGCCTGTCTCTGACAGAACCGACAAAACTTCTGGCAATGCCTCAGTGCTAACCCAGAAGTATACTCCGCGCTCTGTGCATAAAATTCAGTCTCCCGTCCCTGGCGGAATAGACAAAACTTCTGGCAATGCCTCAGCGCTAACCCAGAAGTATACTCCGCGCTCTGCGCATAAAATTCAGTCTCCTGTCCCTGGCGGAACAAACAAAACTTCTGATAAAGCCTCAGCGCCAAATCAGAAGTACAAGACACGCTCTGCGCGTAAAACAATATCTGACCTCTACGGAGAACCAGATGATCCCTGTGATCTCCGTAAGGGAAAGCGAGCGGCGGCATACTCAACTTCTCGGCTTTTATGCCAGCAAGAGAATAATCTGCACGCCCTCCGAATTACTCGAGACGCTGATGGCCGCCTGAGGACATTCTCAGCTTTACGCCAACCAGAGCGAAGCTCCAAATTACGCCAGGCGAAGTCCCTAGGCGTAAAGAAGGCCCCGGTCGCGGAAAGACACCCTCCCCGGGGATTATCCGCCACACAGATGGCCAACCTGTTGTATACGGCTGGCAGAGGGAAGACTATGACTCCCATCATCCGCATGCCCACCAATGGGAACAAGCCATCATCTTCTTCTTCTGCAACTCCTCCTGACCTGTGCAAATATCTAATCCAAAAGCGCAAGGAGTGGGGATCTTCCAGCATGGCTATTACGCCTCCTAGCGAGTACTGCTGTAATAGTCACAGGATTGTGAGTAATTGTTGCTGTTCTAAAGCAAAACGGCCATTTTTCGACCGACTGAGCTACTCTCCATCTTTCCTAGAAGAAGAGCCCGCGCATGCATCTGTAAACATGGCTTCACATATACCTGGAGGAAGCTCAGACTCAAGACGTCCGTCCTCTAGAACTTCGAGCCGAAGAAAATTCAACATGCTCCTTAGGGACACCGAAGCTGGGGTGTTCCAGAACACTCATTCAAGATAGCGACAACTGACTTCGTGCTCTTCTGATTCCGATGCTGGGGGTCGCCAGTCTCCCGAATCAGATAATGAGAGTATAGAGTCAACTTCTGCAGCGACCTGTACTCATCCTTCAATGACGCCCAGGGAGATGGGAGTTTACGCCATCAGAGATGAACACGAGGAAGCCTTGCCATCAGGGAACACTGAACAACGTATTACTACACTAGAGACATCTCTGAAGCAAATGCAATCCATGATGGAGGAGATGCACCAAATGATGCTAACTCAACAGGCGACTGCTATGGCTCGAACATCGGTCCCGCCTACTCAGATACGTGTGGGGGTGGATCTACCACCGTCCAACATGATCCAAGAGCCTGCTCTAGATCAAGAATCAGCTGGTCCTTCACTTCCTCACTCGGAGAATGTACTACCTCCTGCGGTAGTCACGATACAACCAACTCCGCACCATTCCGTGGTCTCGCTACCAGCTGAAAATCCGATGCAAGCAGTACGGTAGTTGAAAGCCCAATTTGACGCCTTGAAGCACAAAGAACAGCTCAAGAAATTGGGAAGCAACCAGCCATACTCAGCTATCTGGGAAGAGGTCCCTTTTCTTCCGAGGTACAAACCTCAGACCATGGCCCTGTTCGAGGGAAAAACATCACCAAGTCAGTACATGAACTATTTTAGTATGATGACGGTGTTCCTACAAGGGAATGACACCTTCCTCACCCGGGTGTTCAAGGGCTGTCTCTCGGGAGTAGCTTACCAGTGGTACCGCAGCCTGGCAGACAACTGCATTACTTCCTTTGAAGACTTCAAGGCTTTATTCTTCACACGATTCTACGAGGAAGGAATGGACATGTCTATGTCCTCTCTCATCGAAGTCAAGCAGAGGAAGAAGGAGGACGTTCGCACCTTCGTCGAACGTTTTCATCAGGCCACCTTACAGATGCCTCTAGGAGTTCCAGACTCAGCGTTGGTGGACATTTGCAGGAAGAACCTTCTTCCCGTGATCTCGGTGTTTACAGGACCATATCAGTTCCATAATTGGACCTCTTCATCATCTCAGCGGTAGCCGCCGAAGACAAAGTCGTAAAGCGCGTGACAATGGCATCATGATCTCTACCTCTGACAGAGGCAAGAGGTCATCCCCCAACGGCGACTATCCTCGCAGTTCCAAGGGGAAGGAAGCTCTGGCGATCAATACGTCCAGACAGAAGACTACGGCAACCACGCAGACAAAACCGGGGACTTCCAGGCCCATAGAGGTATACTCTTTCGACGACGACGATATTTCGAGTATATTTGAGTGTCTCGTAAAAAGTGGCAAAATTACCCTTCCGGAGGAGAGGCGGCCTAGTGAGGCCGGCAGCGCCAACAACCCCAAGTACTGCATCTTCCACAGATACGTACACCACCCAACAAAGGCGTATTACATACTGAAAAGGAAGATCCAAGAGCTGATCGATGCTAAAGCCATCACTCTGCGCAATAGCAAGAAGACGGTCACGACCAACATAATCTCTCTACAATTTGGCAATCTGTCTCCCCAAGAAGTACCGGACGATGTTACACCTATTTTCCGGACAACGATGAACATCGTTAATCTCCCTCCGGCTAGGGGTCAAAATCACGACCTGTAACCCCTAAACTACCCGGAAAGGTGAGATTATGTGGGTGCACCCAGACTTGGTGTCGGAGCTCGAAAAAGAGACTAATGCTACTAAAGCTAAGTCCAGGAAGAACTCCAAATACAAGCCATGCTATATGGTTGTGACTTCTTTGACATCAGACGAAGACGAGGTTTTGGCCACAGCAACACGTTCAGGGAAGGCTTACCTCAAGGACTACGGAGCAAGTCAGGAAGAAGCACCTGCAGACGCTTCAGCTGCCAAGCCTTCGGAACCAGAGCCCGTCGTACCAGAGGCCGGTCCTTCGAGACCAACTTCGGCGGACAAGGGGAAGCAAAAAGAAGTGCGCTTCGATAAACCTGTGAAAAACATTCAAAACAAAGGTTTAGAGAAGCCGTACAACTTCGATATATTGTCCCAACTGGCTAATACACCGGCCAGGTTGTCCATCTTCGAGCTACTGAGGCTCTCCCAAGACACTCGTCTAGCCCTGAGTGAGGTATTGATGCAGACGGATACATACTTGACCCAACTCAAGTCCCCCGACGAAGAACCTGCAGCATGTCCCCGATGCCATAGTGTGATGGAGGTGGTCCCAAACATCACTTTCACTCAAGACGACATGCTGTTAAAATATAACAGGCATGACAGACCACTCTACCACACCGGATACATCGGTTCCATGGAGGTCGACCGGATTCACATAGATCCGGGATCCTCAATCAGCATCATTCCTCATAGTCTGCTTAGACCACTGAGGATTCCTACCAGCGAACTGGCTTACACCACCACTACTATCGTCGGTTTTAACGCCGAAAGAAGTAAGCCTTTGGGAAAAATTCACCTGAGGATCCAGATTGGCAACCTCAGATCGGTGGCTACATGCTACGTCATCGATTCAAAGGTGTCCTACAACATCCTGCTGGGAAGACCATGGATCCACGACCACAACATTGTTTCTTCGACTCTACATCAATGCTTCAAATATGTAGACGCCCAAGGGACAGTACAAACGGAGGTTGCCGACCTAAACCCGTTTAAAGGAGTAGAATCCTACTACTCCGACACTGTGTTATACCCTCAAGACTACACGAAAGAGGTGTCAGCCTAAGCAGAGAAGGAATCCCACCGGGAGCCTGAAGAACCTTCTGCCAAGCAACCTCTGTCAATCAAGGTGAAAGGACGGACTACCCGTCCAAAAGACACAGAGCCTATGGCTATCCACCTGAACAAGACATGGTCAGGGAAAGGGGGTGATCCTCTAGTGGTCACTCTAAACCAGCAGCCTCCACCCTTAATCATCAACCTTCGGTGCAACAAGCAGCCGAGTGATGTAAATGCAACCAAAAATGCGGTTTCTGATAATAATAAAGGACCTCTTTTCCAGTATGTCGACGCTCGGATTCCAAATCAGGAATCCTCTCTCCATGACGATATAGAGCCTATAGCACAAAAATTCTTGGCAGTTATAGATTCCTATCATCCGTACATATGGGAAGTGGCGTCATCATCCAATGTCACCACGACGTATGGACCACATGAGGATTCTATCTTCATTGTTCCACCTGCCCGCAACGGTCAGTCTTCATTAGTCTTCGGTCGCATGCGCAACGAACAGACTATACAAGAGGATTCCTTCGATGACGATTCTGGTAAAATACAAGTCCACTGGTACAGCCCGCAAGCCTTAAAGATCATACAAAATATGGGTTACAACTTGAGGATGGAACCAGGTCTCAACTACGGGAAAGGCAGACGAATACCGCTGCTTGGCAATCCCCACTATCAACAAACCCGTTTTGGGTTAGGGTATGCCACCTCCCTAACGACTTCCACGTCAGATGAGGATATCTTTTTTCAAGACGGCTCATCGCTCTCGACTCATCTCACGTTCTCGAGTGAACATTATCAGCAAATATGGTAATAACAGATTCCTTCGAATCAGATGAACAAGAATCTGAGCTATTTGAGAATGACACTTGAGCCTAGCAGATGGATACACAACGGGAGTTCCGCTTCGAACAAATAGAACCTCCCACTAAAGATAAAGTTATCCAGATAAACGTAGGGGATGAACTTTCACCAAAGTCGATATTTATCAGCAACAACCTTTCCGGAAAAGAAAGGAAAGAAATTACCCAGCTGATGAAAGAATATATCGACGTCTTTGCGTGGAATTATAAGGATATGCCAGGTCTTGATCCAAAGGTGGCTACTCATAAACTCAACATACTGCCCGATTCAAAGCTTGTAAAGTAGCACCAACGCCGGTTCCGCCCGGACATGATGGACGCCATTGAAGCTGAAGTCAAGAAGTTGATAGCCTGCATCTTCATCCGTGAGGAACAACATCCCGACTGGGTCGCCAATGTTGTCCCAGTCATGAAGAAGAATAGAAAAGTACGGATCTGCATCGATTACCGAGATCTGAATGCAGCCTGCCCCAAGGACGAATTTTCTCTTCCCATCACAAACGTCATGATCGACAATACATGCGGTTTTGAACGTATGTCTTTCATGGACGGATTCTCAGGATACAATCAGATCAAGATGCATCTTGAAGACGAGAAGCATACTGCCTTTCGGTCACCACTGGGAGTATACTGCTATACGGTCATGCCCTTCGGATTAAAGAACACCGGGGCTACGTATCAACGAGCTATGAGTGACATATTCCACAAGCATTTACGCAAGACAGTGGAGTGTTACGTGGACGATGTAGCTGTCAAAAGCCACCTCAGGGATAATCACATCAAAGACTTAAAGACAGTATTTGAATTGATGCACCAACATCAACTTAAAATGAACCCTACAAAGTCCTTTCTGGGGGTATCTAGCGGCAAATTTCTGGGATTTGTCATAACCGCCAAAGGCATTCAAGTGGACCCTGATAAAGTCAAGGCCATCTTAGAAATACGACCGCCCCGCAATCTTGAGGGAACTTAGGGGATTTCAAGGTCGTATGGCTTATATCCGAAGGTTCATATCCAACCTCTCCGGGAGATGCCAGCCTTTTTCTCGTCTCATGAAGAAAGGTGTATCCTTCGTATGGGACGAAGCCTGTCAGCAAGCGTTCGGGGATATCAAATGCTACCTCACTAGTCCGTCGGTTTTGGTACCTCCCGTCATAAGAAAACCATTCGTGCTATACGTTCGAGCAATGGATCATTCTCTGGGAGCTCTTCTCGCACAAAAGAACGATATGGGCCACGAGCAGGCTATCTACTACCTCAGCAAGATGATGGTAGAAGCCGAACACAGGTACAACTCTGTGGAGAAAGAATGCCTGGCTCTGATGTTCGCTATTCAGAAAATGCGACACTATGTCACGGGCTAAACCATTCATATCATCTCCAGGATCAATCCTCTTCGGGTACTGATGAGCAAGCCAAGTATCCTTAATTCCTGACTCGCAACTTGGGCGATGTTATTAATGCTATATGACATGGTGTACGTCCCTCAGAAGTGTGTCAAAGGCCAGGCATTGGCCGACTTTCTAGCTGCTCATCCCATCCCGGAGGCCTCCAAACTATACGAGGACATTCCCGACGAAGTTACGGAGTGTAATTCCGCAACGGAAGGTGAGGCGTGGCAACTATTCTTCGATGGTGCCTCCAGGGCCGGTCCCAGGGGAAACGTGGTGTCAGGAGTAGGGATCGTCCTAGTCACTCCTGATAAATTCATTATCTACCGAGCATATTCTCTTAGCGAGCCCTGTTCTAACAATATGGCGGAATACAACGCTCTACTAATCGGCCTCCAAGTCGCTAAAGAGCTGGGGGTCGAATCTTTGGAAGCCTTCGGTGATTCTCTGCTGATCGTCAACCAAGTCAGAGGAATATATGAAGTCCAGAATCCCGACCTCATCCCCTATCACCGAGCAACGGTCGAGATAGCCATGACGTTCAAAGGTTTCTTCCTTAAGCATGTACCTCAATCTCAAAATCTGGAAGCTGATGCCCTAGCCAGTCTAGCCGCCGATTTAGCCACCCCTGTATGAAGGCAGAATTCGGTAATCCTTCTTAACAGAGACTTATTCTGTGTGAAAAACAACTTTCACATAGAACATAGCTACACGGTGAACGCAGATCCACCCAGGAGAGACTGGAAAAGTCCCTTTATAGATTTTGTAGCATACGAAATCTTACCAGAAGATCCTAAAGAAGCAATATCTGTCAAAAGATGATCATTACGCTTCTATTTCGACGCATTGTCACAATGCCTATATCGCCGATTTTATGATCGGCTATTATTACGATATCTCTCTGGTGATGAAGCACAGCGGATTATCCGTGAAGCTCACGATGGCGTGTGCGGGGCGCATCAACCCGGTCCTAAGCTACAGGATCATATCAGAAGAATAGGCTATTACTGGCCCACTATGATCGTAGACGTAATCCAATATGCCAAATGATGCAGGGCCTGTCAGGTTCATGCAGACTTCATACATCAATCGTCCGAACATCTATACCCTACGATCGCATCCTGGCCTTTCGAAGCAAGGGGTATGGATATCATTGGCCCTATTCACCTGTCTTCTTCCAAAGGTCACCGGTTCATACTGGCCATCACGGATTACTTCTCCAAATGGGCAGAGGCGATCCCTCTTACTGAGGTAAAGACATCTAATATGACCAGCTTCATCAAGCATCATGTTATTTACCACTTCGGGGTTCCCCGAAGGATAATCCATGATAATGGGCCTCAGTTCATCAGCCATGCATTTCACCGATTCTGCGATAAAATTCGGATACAAAATGTGGCCTCCACGGCATATTATCCAGCTGCTAATGGGTTGGCGTAAGCCTTCAACAAAACCATTATCAAACTCTTGAAGAAGTTCGTCTCTTCGAACAAAAGAGATTGGAATAAGAAGCTGGGAGAATGTCTTTGGGCATACCGCACCACCGTACGAGCATCGACAGGTTGCACACCATTCTCATTGGTCTACGGGAGTGAAGCAGTCCTTCCTATCGAAATTCAAATTCCGTCACTCAGGATAGTCGTGGCTAACGAGTTAACTCGAGAAAAGAATGACCTGTTAAGGCTTCAAGAGCTAGAAGGATTAGACGAGAAACGCCTCCAAGCTCAGCAGCGCATCGCACTCTACTAAGCACGCATTTCCATAACTTTTAATCAAAAAGTAAAGGAAAGAGTGTTCAAAGTCGGTGAGCTGATTTTAGCTGTAAGAAGGCCGATAATTCTTACTCACAGGAGTAAAGGCAAATTCTAGCCCAAATGGGAAGGCCCTTACGTGATCGAGACAACGTTCTCAAACGACGCTTACAGGTTAGCCCAGGCTAATGGAGACCTGCTAATGGCTCCTATCAATGGCAAATTCCTGAAAAGGTACTATGCTTAAAACTTCTCTGCTCAAGTGGAATAAGGTGATCTTATTCTGACAAAACTACTTCCAAAACGAAACTAGTTGGATCATATTCTGTCATATCCATATGACCTCTGAATAGATATGCTCTGCTAAAAATTTACCGAAAGTATATCACGTCCATACTACCTCTGATATCACTTTCACCCAAACCTGTCATTTACATTCCGAAATGATGGGTCCACAAAGTCAGATAAAAAAAAGCCTCTTTATTATTCCCAGAAAAGAGCGAAAGTACATTTGAAAAGCAAAAAGCAAAAGTACATCAGGAAGGGGAGATGTTAGGTGGCGAAGTTGTTGTGCCAGTACGGCCATCCTCTCAGCCCCAGAAACGAAGACATCAGCACGGACCCGCTCCAACCGTGCCTCGTCATATATCAGGAGGGACAACTCGGCTTTAGCCCGAAGGAGACCGGTACGGGCGACTCCTGCACTCGCCAAGTTCTGTTGTGCTGCGACCAGTCGGCCATTCACCACATCTAAACCTTCCGACGACTGAGAAGCCTACTCCTTAGCCAGGGCAAGCTTCGTCTCCAGTTTGTGGACCCTCGCTACATTGCCGTCATGCTCGGCCTGGCACTTCGTTTGAAGGGCGAGAGTCTCCTCCAAGACGACTTTCTCTTTATCCATCTCCTGCTGATTGGTCTCGATGAATTTATTCAGACCTTCCTTCTTTTCAACAAGATGCGCAGTCAAGGAGTCGTATCTGGCCTGGACCAGAGCTTCAATTTTGCCTCGATCTAGCTGCAGGTATTCGTTAATGGGTTGCTCCAAACCATTAACCATCGCCACCAGTGCGACAGCTACCCCGGCATCACCAAATTCCCTGACCGCCTCTATCGAGAACCGAGAGGACCTCTTCAGCGACGCAAAGTCCTGCTTCTTCGCCAACACCTTTGACATTAGCGTTCTCAAAGTGGTGTAAAAGATCCCGGTGTACTGCTCAGTCAGCGCAACTAGGTCCGCATGAATGCGGGGAGTGTCCGCAATGGTGGCGACTTCCCCACCAGGAATCACCACAGACGATGTCGCCACGGCCGTCGCCTCGACAGGAGGAATGACGAAGGAAGAATCGCCAACACCGGACGGAGTGATCGGCGTGCTCAAAATAGGCACTATCGCAACGACAGGCTCGTCCTCCTCTTGAGATAACGGAGTCTCCTCGACAGGCAAGCCAGCACCCGAAGAGGTTTCCTCTTCAAAATCAGGTACCTCCGTGTCACCACTAGGACCTGACACAGAGCCAACGGGCGCGTCTATGTCACCCTCTCCGAAGAGGTCTTCCCCTGAAAAGAAGACAAAAGGAAGTTAATATCAACGCAATATTAATTTTCCCAAAGAAGAGGCATAAAAGACGACATTTACTCATGGCCGGCGGCATATACGTTGCATCTGCAGCCTGTACAGCTAAATTATTTCTTAATAATGCTAGGCGAGCTGTCATACCTGGATAAAGGGGTCTGCGAACTGAAACTGGCAAGTAGTCTTCCAGGTCCTCCTCAAAATCCAACCGAGGCTCATCGGCTGGAATCGCGCTAGGTACTCTCACAGGTGCGGTAGAAGTCCCTTCCGATGCCGATCCGGCTAAAGGTATACGGAACTTTATTATACTCAGCCCCGAAGGTGACCTTGTTCCACTACCTGAAGCAGTAGCAGTGACGGCGGCATCCAGCTGAGATTCTCCGGCTCCACCAGCCAGAACTGTAGAAGGTCCCTCTCTAAAAGGTGAGGAACCTCCAATCAAAGAATCGTCCCCAAAACAGGGAGATGCAAGCTCACCTACAGGAGCATCAATGCCGGGAATCCGGAGAGAACGATTTACCGTCTTCTTCTTTCTCTTACGAGGGGAAGCTTCCTTGGGAGCAGGAGCCCTTCGCTTCCCAGAAACTACCAAAGCCCCTGCAGGCGGAGGTACTTCACCCCTAGTGACCGACACCAGAGGCTCATCCGGAGTAACGGACTCCTCACCCTCGTCGGAAGAAATCGAGGGGACTTCAACTCTTCCCCCAGGCTTGGAAGAGGGTACCCTAAAGCTTCCATGCATGTCAAAATCACGATGGAAGGTGTTCGTTGCCACATAGAACTGGGCATACGAATGTAGGATGCACAGCTCCGTGGAGAGTGTAATGACGGACACAATAAAAATTGCCCCAGTGCAGCCCATGATAAAATATCGCCATCCCCGTGTCCCATCAATGAGTCCACCTCTGGACCCAAAGCTGGTGACGGCGTTGCCCACATGCAACTGATCATAACCAAACTGCCGGGCAAATCGACTGGGCAAGTAGGGCTCCAAGAAGCAATGATCTTTGCTTCTGTACAGCAGATGGGATGGTCTAATACAGACCAACCAATTAAAAGCTTCGGGAGAAAGAATGGTCTTCTCTCTACCCGAATCCTCGAGCCTAATCCCTGACTGATTACGATGTACAAGAGGGACGGTGCAGAAAAGCTTCCAACTATGACTGAAGCCTAGCGCCCGTCGACAGTCTATAACTGTGTTCACGTTCCAGGAAGACTTCTGGTAGTTCAACAAAAAACTACCTCCCGAATTACTGTCGAAACCGGGAGACATCACCCGGGGGTTATGGAGAATTAACCACCCCATCAAATACAGGTATGGTAATTCTATCCGGGGAAAGCTATCCCGCCGAATTTTATCGACGAGCAGTCCGTCAGTCATGGCCCTCAGGACAGCTTGTATACGGCACACCATGGCAGGGAGCAAGCCCAGTCTAGCCCCGAACACC
Organism: Iris macrosiphon; assembly: GCA_036927795.1. Taxonomy (NCBI): domain Eukaryota; kingdom Viridiplantae; phylum Streptophyta; class Magnoliopsida; order Asparagales; family Iridaceae; genus Iris; species Iris macrosiphon. The sequence goes on along the minus strand of JAYESA010000011.1, from coordinate 94,872,096 downwards.
AGATGCACTGCAGGCCAGAGCGTGTTACGGTGAATGCGGTCCGCAGATGCGATGCCAGGCACTACTACTCGGCGCAGCCATACGGAGAGAAAGCCAGCCAGTTGAGCCTCCCTGGACAGAGGCCTGCGATAGCGCCTCAAATAGCTATAGGCCTTGGTGCCTTCAGGATACTTTTCCGTCCCTTCGTCGAGGAACCGGTCCGGAGCACCAACATCCACTATAAGATCGTCAACTACCTGAGCATTAAGCGCACTCAGGGGATTCACAGGCAGATCCTTGCCCTCCAATACCTTCTCCGGCTTGGCAGTCCTGGACCGGTGAAAGAAAAGGTAGGACGTCCATTTGCTGATATGAGAAAAATCTGAGGGCTCATCATTAAAAGCGGTGAAGCAAGGTAGTGGCACATCAGCTCCTGATAGACCTCCACCACTCGAGGGTCTGAACCCCCCAGCTCCCGGTTCGTGGGAACATACTCTTCGTATGGAGTATCCCCCATCGGCAGTCTTAAGATCTCTGCCATCTCATGCAGGGCCAATCCCAACTCCCCAAGTGGAGTGGCGAAGGTCCCGGTAAGCAAAATATATCGCTCCATCAGTTCCAGAAACAGGTTATGGTTAGGAGGTAACCCAACACTGGTAGCACTCACAGCTGCAAACACACCAATGCTCTCCAACTCGGTCTGGAAATGCTTCAAGGCCCAATCAACTAAGCGAGCCCATCAAAGATTTGAAGGGGTGATCCACCCGCCACACCGAGGGTTCACCTTAGGTTATACTCCTCCATGCCCCATAAAATTATTACAGAAAGTCGGTAACTGGACCGGCTGGATCACCAAACTGTCTTCACTCGGGACACTGCCCGGGTACAGCCCCCTGAACAGCGTCACAGAGCCAGAAGGGCGGCTGACAAACGACCCCTGGTCAGCTCCTCTCAGATGAAAGATCGTCCCTGGCTTGCCGTGAAAATCGGGGGTCAGCATCCACGACATCTTCCTGGGATACGTAGCATGAAAGAAGGCCGAGATAGGGTAGTCTCTGGGCATATTGGGCAGATACAAGACCAAATCCACGGCAGGAAAAACCCAGAGTTCTCTCTTAGGCTTTGTCTGGACTCCTTATCAATCATGTCCCCGAAGAGGAAAGCCGGCTTCGGGTATTGCTCTCCATCTACGTACGTTAGGGGCTCCCCGTTGATCATGCTCAGCAGCATTCGCTCGCCCTGAGCCGATATCAGAATTGCCCTTCCTTCGGGATATTGGGGCCCCGAGATAGGATATGTCATGTGCGACAGATCCTCCAGATAGTTGGAGTGCAGTATCCCAGCGGCAGTAATGTAAAACCCCTTTAAAAAAATTATTTATTATTTTTATTAATTAATAATTTAATTATGGTAATTATGTGCTAAACAGGAGAAATAGATTTTTATTAATTTTATTTATGGGTGTTCGGGCACTTAGATGACTTATGGGACCATCAAGAATTTTTTCGGAATTTATTCCATGTAGGAGACCCCTTAAGCAGTTGCTAGCCTAATGTTGTGCATTGTTCTAATCTAGAATTTTTCTATGAGTATATATATTATATATATATATACAAATATATATATATGCATATATTAATAGGAAAAGAAAAGATTAAGAAAAGATTAAGAAAAAAAATTATTAAATGAGAATTTACTAATAATACTAATAATAATATAATAACAATTAATATAATAATAATACTAACCATACTACTACACAGCAAGTAGCAAAAGCAACTTAGCATTTGCTTTAAACCATTCAGCAACTTGCTGGCCACTTAGGACCGCCCCACCCCCCCTTTTTGCAATTTGCTAAACCCAACCCGCGGCTTGTCACCGACCCCAAATTGGCCGCCGAACAATTCTCTCTCTCTCCCTATTATATCATATATATATATATATATATATATATATATATATATATATATATATATATATATATATATATATTATTTTAAAACCCTAACCTAAATCTCCAGACCTCCTCTTCCCATCTAGAGCCGTCACTGCAGCCAGAGAAGCCCCGCCAAGCTATCCAACCATCCCGACGACTCCGACCTCGCGCCCTGCAGAATCCCACTCGAAGCACCTTCGCTCCGAAATTGTTTCCCGTCGACTCGCTCGACTAAACGTTGTTCCGTCTTCACCGGTATGATCACCCCTTAACCCTCTTCCATATTTGTATTATAGCCAACCTCGGAAAACGTGTACCCCTAGGCGAAAAATAGCACCCAAGTTGGCGCGAGCAGACCCAATTCTGGAATCGCAGAAAACTGCGGTGACCACCTATATTGCCGAGTTCGTATCTCCCACCATAGAGATCCGAATTCGGTGATTATTTTTAATACCTATAGAATACTTGACCTAGTTTACTTTCTGTTTAATAACCCTATGCTATTAGTTGCTGTGGACAGAATTATATTCGTCACAAAACCGCACGAACCCACTTTTCCAGATTTCCAAAAGTTGGAAAACGGAGCGCGCCCCGCCAAACGGGACCGATCTGCCATGTACCAAGTGTACCGAATGGTGCACGCAGCGTAACCGGACACGTAAAAATTTGTGGAGACTGATTCGGACGCGTGTGCGCGCCGGAATCAGGCCGTATCTACGGACACACTCCGTGTCGTAACTTTTGTGGAACTCGTGCGTATTTTGTGCACGCTTGTCAGATTGCGACAAAACTTACGCCACTGGACTCATGGTAACGCGCTGGTCATGTGACCCAATTTTCACACAATTCTGAGATGGTTGACCAAATCGCCAATTGGCGGGCCCCACAATTGACTTTTTGGACAAAATTGAGATCGGCCCATCGGAATCCACATTTGGATATACCGTTGGGTTCGTATTGACATTTAGAGTTGTTTGACCTATAGTTTATTCCATTTAGAGACTGTTACCTTTGGCACGCTTTTCGGTGCAAAGTGGGCCACATGTGGACCCCACTTTTACCCAAAATTACCGTTTTGCCCCTGTGTCCAAATTGGACGAAAGAAAAGTGCTTTTTAGCTATTTTGCTTATTCTGGGAATGTTGGTGATGTTTATTTTAGCATCCGGAGACGTTCATTCTGAGGCCGTAGCTTCTGACTCTTGGTGTTGACATTGGGACACTACATTTTGCAGCTCTCTTGCCAGGCAAGATACCTTGCCAAATTGTTATATTCTTTTGTATGCTATTTATATTTCTTTATATTTATTGCATTTTTGTTTATTCTTGCATATGTAGTTTTCTTTCAGTCATTATTATGTATTAGATATGTTGACACACACATGACACCTAGTATCATGGGAGGACAATCATTAGGCGTATGGGCTTTTAACCACTCTGGTAACACCGTAGTCACTAGCACGCACTATGGTGGGTCGTGTCCGATGGTCGCTACCCCCAAGGTATGTCGATTGATGGAGTCCGAGGGTCGCTACCCCCGAGGTATGCCGGCTGATGATGTTCATGGACGAGTGCATGAGTTGTGAGGCTTAGATCGAGTAGACTACCCTTGCCCATACGTCGAAAAGTTGTCCTCATTTGCATTCATATAGATTGTCTTGTACAGCGTACTTATTTATTTTCAAATTATATGCATGTTTACTGTATTCAAATTGGCATATGTTTTGTGTATCTTGTTACGTCCCTCTGAGGACCTGGTCCCCTGCCAGGTGTATCTGCTCTTGAGTATTTACAGGAGTACGGGCCTGGACCTGACGCATTCCTTTTTGGCGAGGAGGTCTTACCTTCTGAGCATCGTTGATTATCTGGCGATGGATTCTTTTAGCTGTTACACTTCTGTCTTCACATTATTTTATATTGGAGATTTTATACTCCTCTCTCATTTTAGTTTTGGATATAGTCATTGGTAGTGGATTTGTCTCCACCCGACTATTATTTTAGATATTTCAGACTCCTTATTCTAGTTTAGTATTTCTTTTCTATGACTTGTTGTGTGGATGAGATTAGCATATCTGTGACTTGTGACATTATGTATACCACATGTGAATTATATTAATATTACAGCGTACGCTTGGATTATGGTTTCCATATATTGGAGTTACCATATCCATGCGGCTGGCATGTTTACGTGTTCCTAGTCCTACGTTTTGGGACTGGGGCGTGACATGTTTTGTGGTGGCCCATGCAGGTCGAGTTAGCCGTTTCGGTTACGTCACTGTACCGAACGGGCCTGCACCTAGGATTAGAATTTTAGATCTCATCCACACTTGACTATAACTTACCTTCCTTCCAACATGTCCTACTTAAGTTCTTGCATCCTGCTTGATTCATATAGTCTTCTTAATCCTTCGTCCATCTCTTGCAGAGAGATGAATTTAAATAACGGGCATGCCGCCACCGGGGACAACACGTCTCCAGGGGACGACGACCAACCACTAGGAGTGACCTCAACGACACCTCTTTTTCCCGGACCGGATAGACTGACTAACAATCAAATTCTATCAACTCCTTCTACGGTACCTAATGGGACATTTCCAGCTCCACTAGCACCGCAGGATGGCCAGACACAGCTATTCCAATTCTTCCAGATGATAATACAGGAACAAAGGCAGCAGGCAGCCGAGCAGAGGCAGCAAACAGCAGAGCAAAGGCTAAAATTTTTGGCAGCGCTTGAGAGAATGGCTGCACTAGCCCCTGCACCAACCCAGGCACTAGTTTCAGTACCACAAGCTCGGGTTGGTTCAGTCAAGGACTTTGTGCAGATGGGCCCTAAGCCATATAAGGGTAATGAGAGTCCAGAGGAGACCACGAACTGGATTGCCAATACCAAGAAGTTGTTAGAGGCATCACAATTACCTTCTGACCTATGGATGATAGGCGTGAGGACTCAGTTAGAAGGCAACGCGCATCACTGGTGGGAATCAATGGAGCGCCAGTTGGGTACGCGTCAGACTTGGGAACAATTCTTGGAATGCTTTGAGAGGAAGTACTTCCCGGATACTGTAAGGGACGCATTGTACGATCAGTTCCTCCATCTAGAGCAAGGGGACAAGACGGTTGATGAGTATGATGCATAATTTAGCCATCTCAGTAAGTATGGCACAGTCCTAATACCTAATGACTTAGAGAAGGCTAAGAGGTTTCACCGCGGGCTGACTCAGGAGCTCCAGCACTACACTAGCTCCCAGTCCCGGATCTCTTATGCCGAGCTATTGACAGAGGCCAGGATCCAGGAGGCCATCAGCAAGGGAAACAGAATTCAACAGAGAAGTCACCAAGGACCAGTAAGGATACAGCAAGTAGGACCCATTCGACACCCTTTGACACGCCAGCAATCAGATAGTGCTGCACCATATCCAACCAAGGAGCTCCATACTTGTCACTATTGTGGAAGGACAGGTCATATTCTAAGAGACTGTCATCATCGATTGGGGTTGTGCATGAGATATGGATCAAGTCACCATCAAGCCCGAGAATGTCCTAAACAGAACCAGAGACCTATGGCATTAGAATCAGGAACACCGCATACACCCTCAAGTATAGAAGACCAAAGGGACCCACCACTGCTTCTACAGCCTGCACAAATGGAGGGGACTAGACCCCAGTTGAATAACCAAGGACAAGGCCAAGCACTCATTATGACAAGTATAGGAGAGCAGACACAGGAAGCCGTAGATACAGGTATGACCTTTTAGTTATAATTGTCTTTGCATACTCATAACCCCATTGTGACACAATATCTTAGATGCAAAAATAGATATAAAATTATATATATGGTAGTTTAGCAGTTATAAGGATATATTTCTATTCTATCTAGATGGCATACACGCGATGCCAATGGATGACGTGAGTAGCATTAGTAGTATTCTTTCCCTATCCTTATCACGCCCTCTTGGGTGACTCATCTCCTCCTTTTATATTCATTCCTTATCTCGTGCGTAACTCTTCCTATCATAGTCATATCTTTTGTGCCATTATGAATTGTTTGATATCAACCTCACCCCTATTTTGTTAGTTAAACATAAATGTGTTAGTAATGCTTGATAACTAAGGATGAGTTCTTAATATATATATGCACTATAGCAATATCTATATTCTTTATTAGTTTAACCCTTAAGTAGCACCATGTAGCATAGTAGTAATTGTTAGATCATTTGAGGCAGATCATACCCCTAATAGTTAGTCAAGACCTTAAGTATCTTCCTAAAAACTTAGACTATGCCTAGGAAAGAGTTGAAGGCACTTGTTATGAACTGATGACTATGACAAATCGCTGGCGAGGTAGCGACAGTTGCAGCCAGACGATTATGATAGAATAGTCGAATTACTTGCAGCCATACTGGCCAGGTGGCGTGGCAGTATTAGACTATAATACTTGACGGTTATGGGAAAAGTCATAGTTATGAGATTCTAGACAGGTATCCCAAGATTCTTGACCCAATAAATGTATTGCCTTACAAACATAGACAATAGCTTCAAGGAATGTGACTACTAGTAGAAATTTTGTAAGTTGGGTAGTGTAGACGAGTTAGAGGATGATAAAATAGTGGATGGACAATAGATGAGAAAGTGTTAGAATGGCAAATCATGAGTTTAGGAGTCCTACTAGATACCAATGTAGTGTAATAGTTATAGTTATCATTATGAATATGGGTTAGTGTCAATTCCGAGCACGAAATTTTTGTAAGTTGGGTAGAATGTAAAATCCCTTTAAAAAAATTATTTATTATTTTTATTAATTAATAATTTAATTATGGTAATTATGTGCTAAACAGGAGAAATAGATTTTTATTAATTTTATTTTTGGGTGTTCGAGCACTTAGATGACTTATGGGACCATCAGGAATTTTTTCAGAATTTATTCCATGTAGGAGACCCCTTAAGCAGTTGCTAGCCTAATGTTGTGCATTGTTCTAATCTATAATTTTTCTATGAGTATATATATTATATATATATACAAATATATATATATATATGCATATATTAATAGAAAAAGAAAAGATTAAGAAAAGATTAATAAAATAAATTATTAAATGAGAATTTACTAATAATACTAATAATAATATAATAACAATTAATATAATAATAATACTAACCATACTACTACACAGCAAGTAGCAAAAGCAACTTAGCATTTGCTTTAAACCATTCAGCAACTTGCTGGCCACTTAGGACCGCCCCCCCCCCTTTTGCAATTTGCTAAACCCAACCCGCGGCTTGTCCCCGACCCCAAATTGGCCGTCGAACAATTCTCTCTCTCTCCCTATTATATCATATATATATATATATATATATATATATATATATATATATATATATATATATATATATATATTATTCAAAACCCTAACCTAAATCTCCAGACCTCCTCTTCCCATCTAGAGCCGTCACCGCAGCCAGAGAAGCCCCGCCAAGCCATCCAACCATCCCGACGACTCCGACCTCGCGCCCTGCAGAATCCCACTCGAAGTACCTTCGCTCCGAAATTGTTTTCCATCGACTCGCTCGACCAAACGCTGTTCCATCTTCACCGGTATGATCACCCCTTAACCCTCTTACATATTTGTATTATAGCCAACCTCGAAAAACGTGTACCCCTAGGTGAAAAACAGCGTCCAAGTTGGCGCGAGCAGACCCAATTCTGGAATCGCAGAAAACTGCGGTGACCACCTATATTGCCGAGTTCGTATCTCCCACCACAGAGATCCGAATTCGGTGATTCTTTTTGATACCTGTAGAATACTTGACCTAGTTTACTTTCTGTTTAATAACCCTATGCTATTAGTTGCTGTGGACAGAATTATATTCGTCACAAAACCGCGCGAACCCACTTTTTTCCAGATTTCTAAAAGTTGGAAAACGGAGCGTGTCCCGCCAAACGGGACCGCCCCGCCGTGTACCAAGTGTACCAAATGGTGCACGTAGCGTAACCGGACACGTGAAAATTCGTGGGGACTGATTCGGACGCGTGTGCGCGCCGGAATCAAGCCGTATCCACGGACACACTCCGTGTCACAACTTTTGCGGAACTCGCGCGTATTTTGAGCACGCTTGTCAGATTGTGACAAAAATTGTGCTACTGGACTCGTGGTAACGTGCTGGTCCTGTGACCCAATTTTCAAGCAATTCTGAGACGGTTGACCAAATCGTCAATTGGCGGGCCCCACAATTGACTTTTTGGACAAAATTGAGTTTGGCCCATCGGAATCCATATTTGGACATACCGTTGGGTTCGTATTGACATTTAGAGTTGTTTGACCTATAGTTTGTCCCATTTAGAGACTGTTACCCTTGGCACGCTTTTCGGTGCAAAGTGGGCCACATGTGGACTCCACTTTTACCTAAAATTACCGTTTTGCCCCTGTGTCCAAATTGGACGAAAGGGAAGTACTTTTTAGCTATTTTGCTTATTCTGGGAACGTTGGTGATATTTATTTCAGCATCCGGAGATGTTCATTCTGAGGCCGTTTCTTCTGACTCTTGGTATTGACATTGGGACACTACATTTTGCAGCTCTCTTGCCAGGCAAGATACCTTGCCAAATTGTTACAGTACTCTTGCATGCTATTTATATTTCTTTATATTTATTGCATTTTTGTTTATTCTTGCATATGTAGTTTTTTTTTCAGTCATTATTATGTATTAGATATGTTGACACACACATGACACCTAGTATCATGGGAGGACAATCATTAGGCGTATGGGCTTTTAACCACTCTGGTAACACTGTAGTCACTAGCACGCACTATGGTGGGTCATGTCCGATGGTCGCTACCCCCGAGGTATGTCGATTGATGGAGTCCGAGGGTCGCTACCCCCGAGGTATGCCGGCTGATGATGTTCATGGACGAGTGCATAGTTGTGAGGCTTAGATCGAGTAGACTACCCTTGCCCATACGTCAAAAAGTGGTCCTCATTTGCATTCATATAGATTGTCTTGTACAGCGTACTTATTTATTTTCAAATTATATGCATGTTTACTGTATTCAAATTGGCATGTGTTTTGTGTATCTTGTTACGTCCCTCTGAGGACCTTGTCCCCTGTCAGGTGTATCTGCTCTTGAGTATTTACAGGAGTACGGGACTGGACCTGACGCATTCCTTTCTGCCGAGGAGGTCTTACCTTCTGAGCATCGTTGATTATCTAGCGATGGATTCTTTTAGCTGTTACACTTCTGTCTTCACATTATTTTATATTGGAGATTTTATACTCCTCTCTCATTTTAGTTTTGGATATAGTCATTGGTAGTGGATTTGTCTCCACCCGACTATTATTTTAGATATTTCAGACTCCTTATTCTAGCTTAGTATTTCTTTTCTATGACTTGTTGTGTGGATGAGATTAGCATATCTGTTTCTTGTGACATTATGTATACCACATGTGAATTATATTCATATTACAGCGTACGCTTGGATTATGGTTTCCATATATTGGAGTTGCCATATCCATGCGGCTGGCATGTTTACGTGTTCCTAGTCCTACGTTTTGGGACTGGGACGTGACAAGTATACGGTATACGTTTTCAGGTATTGTTGGAATCCATTTCCTTAGACGTAAAATTCAAGATTGGCAGTATACGGTTTGTGCATTACGCCAGATTGATTAAATTGAGCTTTACGCCAGGATTTCCATCTACAAGCATAAAACTCAAATTTTAATGGTGTACACCAAGTTTTTCGGCGGTCAAAGCTTTTACGCTCGACTGCAGAAAAAAATGGAGTTTTTACGCTGACACATTAGGAATATGGGCGTAAAAAGATGAAACATCTTCGTGCATCATCTTCCTCAAAGAGGCTATCAGCACAGAAGACGAAATAGCGCGGTCACGTTCAACGTGTGCGAAGGATTTTCAGTCATTCTCTTTTTCCCAAAAGTTCTACCTTCCAGACCAGGTGTACTACTCGTTGGCGGGATGCTCCGCTCGGAATGAAGCTCGTCTTGTCCAACCAGAGACGCTCTCGCTTGGGCCGAGGAACGAGAAGAATAATCAATCTTCTTTCCCTTAGCGGAGGAAGTTTATTTCGAATCCATTGTTGGAAACTTTGAAGACTCGAAGAAGAAACGAAGAAGAACTCGAACAGTCGAAAGCTTTCTCTCGCAGAAGACGGATGGAAAGTTCTTCCCCTCAGAAACTTGGGATATATATAGAGTTCGGATGAACTCCTCGGACCCCGAACCAAATCTCCTAATTAATAATCGGTTATGATTGGGTCCTACGTCAGCCTATTTATTCAGAGAAGGCGGACAGTCGGCGAATGTGAAAAGTTTTTTGGGCAAAGCAGGTTCGTGGTTTCTACGCTAAGGAGCTTCCTACGCTCGACAGCTACAGATCTACGGTTTTTATGCTCACAAGCTATAAGTCTATGGTTTTTACGCCCGGATGCCTTTGTGCTCGGTAGCTTTTACGCTCGAGAGGCTACAAACCTACGACTTCACGCTCAGTAGATACCAAATCGATGATCTCACGCTCGGTGGCGCATAGTTTACGCTCGGAGGCGACGGATCCACGACTTCACGCTCAGAAAAATATTCTTTTTCAGAAGCAACAAATCCACAGTTATACGCTAAAGAGCTTTCTACGCTCGACCGCTACGAATCTACGACTTTTCGTTCGACAGCTACAAGTCGGGTTTTATGCCCGGATGCCTTTGTGCTCGGTAGCTTTTATGCTCGAGAGGCTACAAACCTACGATTTCACGCTCAGGAACTACAAGTCTATGATTTCACGCTCGATGGTGTTTAGTTTACGCTCAGAGGCTGCCAACTTATGATTTCGCGCTCCATGACTTCCCGCACATCTGAAAGATATGCAGGCCAGAGTACGCGTACATTTGAACGATCCGCAAGGCGGTCAATTACAGGAGTTCACACAGAAGATACTCCTTCTTGACCTCAAGATATCCCAAGTACCCGAAGCATACAGATTGCAAACATTAAAAAAATTACTCTTCTTCACGGGTCGATTCGAAGTTCATCCAGACTCCAGTCTGAATATTTCATCTACCAAGATGGCAAATCAGCTTGACAGCCATTTCTCGCCCTGCCCCAAAGGGATTTTTCGAGAAATCATTCTTGAAGATGATGTATGAACAAAGAAATTCTGTTTATCAGAAGTAACAATTTAGGATTCTATGCGGTTCCTCACTCCTAACAATTTAGGATTCTAAAGCGGCTTTCTACGCATCCCTAGTTATGTGTAAAAGACATGACAGGTCCCAGCACTCTTTTTAAAACAGAGTCGGCATAAAGAATCAGACATGTCGAAGGTACACATATTCAGACTTCATAGCAAAGTATGGCAAGATGATCATATGAAGAAGAAAGACGATTTTATTAAAAATTAAAGTCATGATTACATATGAGGGAAATTCAGTCTACAAGGGTTTTTCTTCATTTTCATGATTACATATGAGGGAAATCCCGTCTACAAAAGGATTTTTTTCTCGTCGTCGTCGGAAGGCCATCACCTAGAATCTGCTCTACCAGGTTCTTGCATGGGCGCCAATTCTTTATCTCTCCTCCAGCAGTTGGTCGGTTTCCGCAACCGACTAAAATGATAAATAGAAGGAGAATACGGAACTGGGCCTGCCTAAATTATGCAGATCCCATGCTCTGTGTACCGTGACAGATTGAGCTGAGGTATTTCATCCAACTCAATACCCGAGGTCAGAGCTAGTTGCTGCTCTCATCCCCGGAGATAACGGGAGAAGGTGCCACTTGCAAGCAGCGTGGTGAAATATGATTCTTCGTCTCTCCCGAAGAACCACCATACAAAGTTGCTAATTATCCCGAGCAGAGGAGGCAATGATATCCTTCTATGATCCATCATTGCAGAGGACATTTGCTCAAAGACGCTGTCTTTTTTGGCTCCTTGCATGCTGGAAGAGCGTGATCTCCTTCTTCCTCAAGTCGACCCGACAAACTATGGCCATCATCTCTGTATGATGAAGGAAGTGTGGGAAGAACAGGAGAACTCCTCAGCCTTTTTATAGGCGAGAGAGAGCACCGATCCCCAAAGAATCTGCCATAAAGTCAGCCTCGACCGTTTCAAAACTCCATTCAAAAATGTTTTGAGTTACGAGGAGCGGTTCATGCTTCATTCAAAGTGTTTCAAATTACGAGGAATTTAAAAGCTTTGAAGGGGTCTTGTAGAAGCATGAAAAATACGCTGGAAAGCTCTACGCAGCATATTAATGCAAAGCAGCGTAAACAGAGGACTTCAGAGCCTTCAAACATGCAAACAGAGCTTTTTTGCCAAAGCACAGTGAGAAATACAGGCTCAAAGACCATCCGCGTAGGACAGTATGTCCAGGCTACTTCAGCGTAAACAGGGGCTTCATCGCCTTTATGGCGTAAAACTTATCCTCTTTTCAATACAGCATTGAAGTGTACAAGGGACGCTTCGTATTCTCTGAAGTGAACCTGTCAGAGCCTGCAATGAACCTGTCAGAGCCTGCAATGAACCTGTCAGAGCCTGAAATGAACCTGACGTCTCGACTTCTGACAAAGGGATACTGCTCGACTACCCAGACGACGGCTATAATGATGGCACGGCACTGCAACCCAGGCTATCGTTTACTGCAATTTCTCTTGCGTAAACCGCTTTTACGTACACAAAGGAATATGCTGCCTAGTTTACAGAGGCAGATGAGAGATCCTTACGCTCCGCAGAAGACAAACCACCTGCTACGTCAAAAGCTGCACCTCGTACGAGATTCGAGGCACGTCTCTGCATTTTTATGCACAGAGCGGTGACATGTACTCGAGGCACGTCTCTGCATTTGAAGCACCGAAAACTGACAGATGCCTGAGACACGTCTCTGCACCACGCGCAGGCCCAGTGACAAACCTTCAAAATATGCCTCTGCGTTTAATGCACCGGATGATGGCAAATCTCCATAATTAATGCTGGGGATTTGATTATATCTCCAAAAGCGGTAATTTCGGCTAAAATGTCTACATCCACTCGGCCTCTGTGCCCATTCAGCTTAGGTGCCTGCTAGACTTCTATGCCCATTCAGCTTCGGTGCCTGCTCGACTTCTGTTCCTATTCAGCTTCGGTGCCTGCTCGGCTTCTACGCCCATTCAGCTTCGGTGTCTACTCGGCTTCTACGCCTACTCGGCCTCTATGACCACTCGGCTTCTACGCCTATTCATCTTCTATACCGGTTTGATAACTATTCGGCTTCTATGCCATGGTGACAGACATTGACTTCTACGCCAACCTCTTTTACACAAGGGATACCTACCTACGTGGCTTCTATGCCATGATTTTTTTAGCGATTATACGCGTTTTGTACCTTAGTTGGACCCGCGTCACACGCTCATTCAAAGGATCATCTATACGCAGGCATTGGTTATTTTAACCGTTGTGTAAAAGGGTGCTGTACTTTCCACTACTCGGTTTTTATACCGATTGAGTGGTCACTGTCACTAAAACTCTATAAATAGAGATCTCTATCAACGAGGAAAAAAGGTCGACAAATTGGAGGGTCGAAGAAATTGGTTGGAAAATTGATCAAGAGATCCAGTACCAGATCCAACGGCCAAGAGCGAGAGCGAGAGAGAGAGAGAGAGAGAGAGAGAGAGAGGAGAATCCGAAGTTCAGGCAAAGAGAAGGGATCAAAGACTTTGGCATCAGACATCCACCCTCTTTAGCAACCTTCGAAGCTGCTACCTGTCTTCCACGGCACTTCTTCAACATCGTGTGGTCCAAGGGCTAAAGTGATCGATTGCAGATCAGACACCTATAGCAATATTCACCCAGATTAAATAAATTATACTTAGACATCCTCGTGTAGTATCAAATTTGTACAATCTTGTTTGTAAACATAAAAGAATGGCAGGTCTTCGTACAAGACCTCATTTTTCGCATTCATCAAATCGTTTCTCGTTTATATTATCCAAAACAGCTGTCTCTTATTAGGGCATTTGTTGACTTGAACTTAAACCCATTTACACATTAAGTTGGCTAGATCTTGACGGCATAAATTGGTCCCTTCGCTAGAGTTCTAACAGATTCATTTTCAAGTATTGCCTCTGGACGATCGACCTAAATATCAAATAAGTGAGATTAAGTTTAACGTTAATTATTGTGTAATTATATATACACAAAAAGTAATTATCGAGATCGTTACATATGCTATCAACCATGAAGAAAAAATAAAGTCACATTTCCTGTTCTACTTCTTCATCTGTTATGTATGGTTTACTCGACCTTACCACATCATTATATGTGTTAAAACACAACGAAGCATAAGAGGATTACTATAATAATTATATTGAGATGACATAAATATCGACGTATTAATTACTTATCCCTCTAGCTTCTCCACCTCATCCTCGTCGAAGTTGAGTAATACATACAGCTGAGCGGCCCTAAGCTCGTCGTCATTCAGATATCTCTTTTTTATTTTACCCGAGGGCTTTTCGAAAGCAATGAATACTTTCAGTATTATCTCATTAGATTCCTGATACCCGTCTCGTTTCTGTGAGCTCTCATTCTATTAGTAGCAACATGAGGCTTGAAATACATCGAATAAAAGTTTATAATCTCCTCGAGAACATAGGCTTCACAAATAGAACCCTCTACCCGTGTCTTATATTTTACCTTCGTCTTGAGGTGGTTCAGATGTCGCTCGAACGGGTACATCCACCGATAATTGACAGGTCCACCAACACGTGCCTCATAGGAAAGATGAATCGACAAATGCTCCATAGAGTCAAAGAATCCAGGAGGGAACACTCTCTCACGCTTGCAAAGTATTACCGCAAAGTCCTTCTCCTACTTTTCTAGACGATCGACGAGCAACTTAGTATAACAAAGATCTCTGAAGAATATGCTAAGCTCTGTCAATGGATCCCAAACTACCTGCTGTAAGAATTCCTGAAATGCAACCGGAATTAACCTCTCCATAAATATGATAATCGTAGCTCTTCATACCCGTCAGTTTGTTGTCCTTCAGATTTGACACATATTCGTCTAAAATTTTTAATCCCTGGATCCACCTACAAAGTCTCCCTTTGTTCTCTTTGCCCAATGAGAAAATTGACTTTGGCTGCATCACCTTCCCATTCCCTTCCTCTATCAAATGCAACGCATGGCGTCTGCATATTTCTTCAAAGTCCAACCTGGCCTTAGGATTGTGTTTTGTCTTTCCCTTTACGTCTATCACAATATTAATTATGTTATCAAATACATTCTTCTCGATATGCATGACATTAAGGTTATGTATGAACATATTGGTGCTCCAATATTGCAGGTCCCAGAATATGCTCCTCTGCATCCAGTTATGAGTTCAACCAAATCCATCACACTTATACCCTCTTGTAGGGTCTTTAATAGCACTTGGAAAATTTTTAACCTCTTCCCATATTGTGTCTTCGGACAACCTTGGCGGTGGATCGACCTTTTCTATAATGCCGGCACGGAACGCATTCATGTTCCTCCGGAACGGATGATCTTTAGGCAGGAACTGTCGATGACAATCAAAGAAGCATGATTTTTCTTTGTGTTTCAAACGAAAAGCCTTAGTACGGTCTATGCAATATGGACATGAGAGACAACCATGAGTTCTCTATCACGATAATATTTCATAGGCCAGAAAGTCGTTGATGGTCCACATAAGTGCTGCCCTCATCTAAAAATTCTGCTTTCTGAAAATATCATACGTGGTCAACGGTTACAAGTATACATTAATATTCCTTTTGGGATTGTTTGAGCCTAGAATGATAACGGTTAGAAACATATATGGAGTCTTCATGCACATCCAAGGCGGTAAGTTGTACGGGATGACAATCACAAGCCAACATGAATACTGGGAGCCCAAAAGTCCAAATAGGGTAAAACCATCAGAGGAGAGGCTCAATCTGACATTAAGCGGATCCAAAGCAAAATTGGGATACTCTTGATCAAAGTGCTTCCATGCTTCTCTATCGGATGGATGATCCAACACTCCTTCGATCTGTTCCCGTCTGTGCCAACTCATATTTTTGGCAGTCTGCTTCACCATAAATAACCACTGCAACTATGGCGTCAAAGGGAGGTAGTATATCAAATCGATCGACTTTCTTACACCGGGAGTCTTTCCAGTACCAGTTGCCTTGTAGCTATCAGCACCACAAAATCTGTACACTACTTCATCTTTTTCTTTTTAATAGTAAAACATGCACCCGTTGCGACACGAATCAATTTTCTCAAATCCCATCCATAGCGATCTAACCATTCTCTTAGATCGGTAGAAGTCTGTAGGTAACTTGGCACCCTCCAGCAAGATATCTATAATAAACTCAATCAGTCGGTTGTAGCATTCTTGTGACATGTTGAAATCAGATTTTATGCTCAACAGCCTGGTGACTACCTCTAACGGTGAATGATCCTCATAACCAGGATATAATGGAGTGTTTGCATTCTCCAAGAACTCCATAAACTTTACAGCATCCGTATTCGGTGCCTCCTCAGCTGCTTCATAATTGCTCGAATAAAAACTAGGCCCCACAGCATTGAAAATCATGTTCACGTGCCCGTCGTCGAAATCAACATGCTTGTGGACATTCATATATGGCTCCATATAAGGCTCCTGCTCCGATGCTAAAGTCACAAGCTCTCCGTATGAGGTCCACTGATAGTAATTTGAAGTAAAATCCCTCGAGTACAAATGATATGTCACTTCTACTCCTGGATGATATTTTAAGTTACGATATTTCACATACGGACACTTAATTTTTATGCCGTCCATGTACTCAGGGAACGCCTTGATGAACTGCAGGAACTGCTCTACTCCTTTTATGTATTCATCCCTTATACCGCATATGTTATTAGGATAACGATTGTACATCCATGAACGATGATGCAAGTAGTAATTTATATCCATTTCTAGATACTTTTTCAAAGATGAATAGACATCGTTCAAATATATTATCCAAATGTTCATCAAAGTGAGTGTTTAGGTCATATCATTAGTATTTGAGTTGTGATACGTGAGTATCTATATCGTGACTCATGAGTATCTGTAAAATAAGTAAATAGATAAGTTTGATATTGATTTCCAAACCTAGTAAATATGTGGACAACTCATATTTGTGGATATGGGTGTCGTCACGTATTCTTTGTGAGCCATTCATGTGGATATCACATACCATGGTACACAATATTACATATTAATACTCTCTTGTATCTTAATACTAGGACACAGTTTCAAATATCCATGGCACTAACTTGAAACTCAGTCTCTAGGTCAAAACTTGGTTTTTTAAGTTAAACTCGAAAAGTCTCCAAAAGGCTTGTAGAAGTAAAAAAAAATTTCCAGAGATTTGACTCACAAGGAATTCGTGAACACTCACATACTCAATATACTCACTTGTAACTTAACCTAGATAGAAACCTAATAAGAAATAGGTAAATAAACCTAGAAGCCATGAGACCTTTGGCTCTACCTTACTCTCTGGTACCAAAAGCCATGAGACTGAAATATGAAAGAGAAGAGAAGACTTATGTCTCATGGCTTTCGGTACTAGAGCAAAAACTACAGCAAAATATTTCAAATTCCAGTAAATGGACATTAGAGGGTAGGATCCGTGCGAGGGGAGTTGCCGCACCAGAGGGGTTTATCAAGTCATTCTAGGTCAATACCTTGCTATAGTAGGTTTCTAAGTTATACTAGTTAATATAGACTATACTAGCTAATATATTATATTATGTATCATATACTTAATATAGATTATATATAATAAATACCTTATGATGTCTTAGCCTAAAACCCATTAGCTAGCTATATACTAACACATCACAATAATACTTTAACCAAATATCCATATCTCCCTAAAACTTTAACACTTTACTATAGATACTAAGATATCACTATCTAATTAGTTTTCACATACGCTACTAGCTATCAATATACCTCAACACCAAGTACCCAAGTATCATATGATAGCAACCTACCCTATCATATTGCCTACAATACTCAACCATACCTATCATATCTATACTATAATACATCTTTCACCTTTTTCTAACATCTATACTTAGGCACCAACACTTGATACTCAAAACTAGCACATAACTCTCTCAACATATAATTTTGCATACTAAGAAGAGGACTTACACCAATGCACATATATGCGCTCTCAAGTCACACCCAAAATACTATACTTAATACTAACCCACAATCCAATTCCACACACAATACACTCACTGATATATAGGATAGGGTTAGTGTATGTGTGTGTATGTGTGTGCGTGTGTGCGTGTGTGTGTGTGTCCGTGTGTTTGTATGTCCGTGTCTGAGTTCCATCCATAACACCATCTCAGTGTGTGTGTGTGTGTGTGTGTGTGTGTGTGTGTGTTCGTGTGTGTGTGTCCGTGTTCGAGTTCCAAACAAAACCCCCAATCCAATTCCACACACAACTCAGTGTGTGTGTGTGTATGTCCGTATCCGTATTAGGGTTAGTATCTGTGAGTGTTGGTGTGTCCGCATGTGTGTATGTATCTGAGTTATGGTTAAGGTTAGTGTCTGCGTGTGTCTTTGTCGTGTCTGTGTTTGTATAAATTTATGTAAACACTAAAAATTTAAACCAAACAAATTGGAATGGGTTGGACATAACCCTAGTTTCACGCTAGTGTTAGTGTTTGGGTTTGTGTTTATGTGTCCGTGTCGTGTCTGTGTTTGTATTAATTTTGTGTGTCTGTGTCGTGTCTGCATTTGTGTGTCCTTCATACTAGCCCTAACCCTAGTTTCGTGTCAATGTTTATGTGTCCATGTCGTGTCTATATTTTTGTGTCCGTTTTGTGTCAGTGTGTGTGTGTATGTATGTGTGTCATATCACAGAGAGAGAGAGAGAGAGAGAGAGAAGGGGGTTAGGGTGTACCAGAGCCGTCGAAGGGGGTCATGTTGGGAGCACCGTCGGAGCCGGAGGGGGTCGAGGAAAGAGCACGGTCGAAACCCTAACCCTAACCCAACTCAGACTATTAGAGAGAGAGAGAGAGAGAGGGCTTAGGGTTTACCTAAGCCACCGATGGGGGTCGAAGGGGGAGCACAGTCGGTACCGGAGGGAAAGGTCGCAGGAGGCTCACCGCGCGGGGAAGAGGGGAAATTGTTTGGAAATTTTTCTGAAGTGAAGGAAAATAAAATTGATCTGTAAACCTATATAAAAAATGATAGCGACGTTTTAAACATACGTTGCTAAACATCACAAAAGTTATAATATTTAGCAACGTATGGAATAATACGTCGCTATAATAAAAATAATAGTGACATTTTATGACATTTGGCGACATCGACTTCCGTAATATTATTGATAGTCGGTAAACATCGTTGACAGTCGCTAACAGCGATGTCCTGTGACGTTATTTTATGGTGTTGCTAAATTCATAAAATATAGCGACATCAGAAAAAATGTCGCTATTTTATCATATTTTTGTAGTGTAGGAGTTGGTTATGTGATCAAACCTTTAGTGTATTTCTTTGCATGTCAATTATACAACTCACATATAATTGAGTTATCTTAATATATTCGTGTACAACCCAAGTTGATCACATAACGGATTTGTGCTCTAAATCATATAGACAGTATCACTAGTGCGCTTACTTACAGTTAATAATATATTGGCTGTATTTATCTTTCTTGTTACCTATCGTAATTATAGGCTTATTTCAATTATCCTTTCATTTCCTAGTTACCTATACATCTTGTATTATTTTTTATTACTTAGCATATATGCTCTACCATATATTTGGAACTGCTTCCAAAGTTGTTTACTTTGCTCCAATCCTGACTGTATATATTTTTTAGATGATTGTTTCGAGGACTGGTGTCCTACGCATTACGGCCCACAGGATAGCGAGCCAATTGAGGTAGCACCTTTAGTGCAAGATGATCTAGTACCAGCCATTGAGGAGGCTCAACTAGTATAGAAGACTTAGCTATCTCCTTTATTGTATTGGATATGTCTTCAGCATAGACATTTGGCATGTTATATATATTTGAAACTATTTGTGTTTTGTGGATAGACTATTAGACTTGGATATTATGGTGATGTCTAGTTTGTTACTTTGTGATTCTATTTCTTCTATTGATATCGTGCCATTATATTCCTCTCAAGATTTATTGTGATTTAGTATTGATTATCATATATATATTGTCATCTTGTCCTCCGTATGGAGTTGAGATATCGTTGATTTAGTATTGATTATATATATATATAATCACAATAAATATATATATATATATATATATATTGTGAGTTGATTAGATAGTGTTGTTGACCTAAACATAGTTCTACAGCCAATGTTACAGCGTATGTTGGACGTACCCATGTACTCGTGCCCTCACACCGGGTGTGGATGGTGACATATTTTTTTAATGGCCCATGTAGGCCAGGCTTCACAATTAGTGCAATGTCATGGTAGTGCAACGACTTAGTTGTACTACTGCGAGACTTAGTTATACTACTGCGAGCCTACGATTGGATCTAGGATTGCCAGGATGAGAGAATACTCAATTACATCTAGGAAATTTTTATACTCATATGATTATTGAATATTTGTTCTTCCTTGTAAATATTTGAATTCTTATTCCGTTAAAACTTATTATCTGCTCATCTATATCCTCAGAAATGACGACTTTTAACATGGCGGAAGGGGATAGAAGTAAGAAGGTTGCATGCTAGGAGACTTAGAGGATATAGTGCCTCTATTGTGGATATAACGAGCATAAAATAAGGGAATTGTGCTTGAGTGGAACAACGAAGAAAGAGCCCATTCATCCAATTCTGGCGAGAGAAAAATGATTAATTTAGAATTTTGATATACCCTTTTGTATAATAACTTAGACATAATGACGAATAAAAATGATGACATTATGATACTCTTGAAAGTGAATTAACGATAATAGTTTGATGCTCATAATATAGTGAATGAAGAATGATAGCAAACATAACAAATAAAATCAGAGAAATATATAGGGGTTGGATAAATCAGGCTTATAATGATGATCAAGGAGGATAAGTGAATGAATTGGAAGGATTGATGACTAATTTTGGGATTGCCAATACTTTAAGGTTATAACTTATAAAGACAAATCGATAAATACTGAACACAAGATTTTAGGGAAGTTGGCAAAATAAGGATTTAAAATTCTAAGTGATTATATACGAAATGGTTTAAATATTTATAATATGATCACTAAAACAAACAAAGGAGATTTTGAAATTGATGGTATTACGTAAATTGCGAAGGGTGGCAAGTCAAGGGAATAGAAAATGTGAGAGTTAGTTTGAAGATTATCAGCCTCCTAAAAAAATGACTCTTCGAGGTTATAAATTCAGATAAGTATATAGATGAAATATTTTAAATATTTTAAGATATGATTATTAAGGATTGAAGAAGTATTGGGAATGAATGTCACAAATTAAAATTTTGATTTGATGAATCAAAAGTTATCAAGATGGTAAAATAGAGTTGCACAATAAAACTAAGGATTAGTAAAAAAGGGGATCATTGTTTCTTGGAAATAAATTTAATTTGAAAAATAATAATCGACGAAAAAATTTTGAACTAAGTAGTTTCAGATCATAAGGTTAAATTGGTAAAAGAAGATTAAAAGATATAAATTTTTGAGGTCAAGATTTAGTATAGTGACATACCTTATTGATGAAGGAAATAAGAAATTGGTAGAAACATTAAACATTGAGGATCTAAAAAAACTTGGGGAATACAAAGAATAATTCGAGGTTAAATGAAATGATTCAATTTGATTAGAAGATGCAAAAATTGAATTAAGGTTACGGATTAGTTAAAGGCACAAATCGAGGAAATTAGTTTTTTTTCTATAATTGATGGTGGATTACGGAATCTGATAAAGGATCATGAGGTTATATGAAAGTATAGGGACGAGCTTTGAGGAACAATACTTCTGAGTAAAATTGAGCAGATATTCTAAAATAAAGTTCTCCATAATCTATCATATCTTTCAGTATCTCCATTATTGTATTAATTTTACCATATTTATTTTAATATTTTGTTATAACAGTTTGATTATATTATTGTCTATCCTAGTAGTGATATTCTTATTAGGATATTTGAGGAGTAGTTCATAAGTGGAGCTCTTGGTAGGGACTACAAGGTCTATGACAAGTGAAGATCGTGAATGGGCATAAAAGATAATAAGAAAGGATTGATGATGAAACGTATGCATGATCACTGATGATAGAACTTCATAAGTCAGAAGTATTAGAGGGATAGAACCCTAAAGAGAAACTAGACGAGATCACTAGAGTAATTTTATCGGAAGAATGATATTGTAAATCAAATCAATGTAAAAAAATTGAAGGTTGAAAGCGAGGAATTAAGTTGAAGTAATAAAGGATGTAAAATAAGAACCTTGAAGAAAGGATGTGTTGTTTACTAGTAAGTGGTGAAAACTAAGGTGGTATTGAGGATTAACAAAGTAGGAGGGTGATGTTGATCTTGAGAATCCTATTTTTGTAAATCTAGTGGCAAAGAATAACAAATACAATCGAAGATTCAAATTTTATTGTGCTAAAATCGTGGTGAATATTGAGTATTACTGGCTTACAAGTTGAGGAAAAATCAAAGGATAACTAAGATAAGTTTTGGATCAAATAGAAATTGGTAAAACTTTAATGGATTTTAATATATGCAAATTCAAGTGAGACATGAATTATGTTAGGGATAAACTAGATGGGGATATGAATAATGACGGATAATGAAGGAAATAATATTACGATCAAACACTAAATTGCGATTTCAAACATGATTGGATGGAACAAAAATAAAACCTTAAAGTTGTAGGAATTATATAATGAGATAATCTGATTTGCAGATACGAATTGAAGTAAAATGGAGGTTAAGCTAGAAGACAACATTAGTATTAAAGTAGCAAGGATATTGAATATCAATGAATAGAAGTGAATGTCAAGTGAGACGAGATATAAAATATTGCTGACTTGGGAGAACATACTCAGTGGGTAGAAATTTTAAAATTTGATACGATGGATACGAGGACTGGGAATGGTGTAGGAGTTTTAAAAATATAGGCTTTTCAATAGACAGGATTAAAAATTTGGGTAACTGCATCTTACAAAAGTTTGCAATTAATGACAGAGGTTCACAGAATTAATTAGAAACGACAAAAGAAATATTGAGCGATAAAGGAAAGTAATTTCCATAGAGTTCATGAAAAATTTAAAATATTAAGATGACAAATCAGAAGGATATGATAGGAGTTGATGTAGCACGAATAACGTAAGGATTATGCTGGAAGCTTCAAGATTAGTGTAATAAGGAATCAAGATTTTATGAAACATGATAATTAGGTAATATTCCTGGGAGAGGTGATGCGTGAGAATTATCTTATTTTTAGAAGTCATAAGATATATCTTCTTCCTTGATTGTACTTGTTCTATTCTAGTGCTAGCTTCTTCCTAAAATTTTGAGGACAAAATTTTTCTAAGGAGGGTAAGATTGTAACCATCACTTTTTCGGAGAAGGATATTTTTGTTATTTTATATTTATATATAATGTTAATAATATATATATATATTTAAATATATGTATTGTTAATATATTTAGTGGTTAGTCTTTAGCCCATTAGTTAGACTTAGTACTAGTAAGCCCAAGTGGACCCAGCTATATTTGTCATGACCATTGGTTTAACTTATTGGTTAGTCATGGTTAGACTTATTAGTTTAAGGAGATGAGTGGAATATTCCTTTTCATTACAGTTAAAACCTTTCTTTAATTAAACCTCTTAATTAAATACCCTTCATGACTAAATAGTAGGGGAAAATAGGTTACTGCACAATGGCTTGGAGAAGGGGGTAGTGGTCGGCCCTAAAAGGAGGGGGAACACTCTCTCTCCTCCTCATTAATTGCTTATTTTGTTTTCCCAAGTTTTCTTCCCCAAATTGAGACCAAACCCCACCATTCCCAATCCATTTAATCTTATTTTTCTATTCATTCTCACCATCAAAAGAGCCTAGGAGCTTAGATTGCAAGGAGCACTTGGAGAGAAGGATTTTGGCAAGAAGTTTGTGTCCAAATTGTGTTCTATTGAGCATTTTATTGGAAATCCATCTCCCAATAGGTATAACCCACAATTTTTTCTCTATTTGTATTCTAATTATTGCATTTGACCATTAAAAATACATCCATGAATTAGGGCTACCTATAGGAAAAAGAATTAGCTTCTAATGGCCACTATTATGATAGTTACAATGACTTTTATGACCAAATTGGGAGACATCTGAGTTTGGGCCATTAGGTGTTTGATAAAAGATTCCTCTAACGATTTTAGAATGAAGTTTATGATTCGGAAGGGCGTATGTGTCCACAATTCGATACGGTGAGTGTGTATCACGATATACCATGATACGGTATCGTAGGAAGGGTATTTGCACGGATAGTGAGCTCTAGCATGCGAAATCCTATTCTTTGTACTTAAATAGTTAATATATATAATTTATATAGTATAAGTATTCTAGTTGTCTTGCTTGAGTTTGGGGTTTTTATCGTGAGGTATGTGATATGGAGAATGTGTATCATATGGATATTAGTGTAGGTGTGATGGGTTAGACTTAATTTATTTCAACTGTTTGTCAAATGGTTGGTAGGTATTCATGATAGAAGTGGTTAGTTATATCACTACTCATATAGTAATATATATATTTATTGGTATCTTTCTGATGTGGGGATTGGTGTTGCAAGTAAGAGTGCAAGATGAAACTATTATGAGTGTGAGGGACCCTTAAGTCATATATAAGTTAGAATTATGGATTTAAGACTGTTTTAGTTGTAAATTAAACTGAAACTGGGAGCAACTGAACAATTAGCACCTGGGTATAGACCAATGTTGAGCATAGGCTATGCATTATAATTGGTAGGTTTGATAATAGTTGATTGCAGGCTTGAATTGTCAAGTAGCATCTACTACTTATGTTGATGTTAGTGGTATTGTCTGCTGCTATCAGGGATGAGAGTGTGTCAGCTCAGTTGAAGGATTATTTTGGGGTTTGTTCAGATCAGAGGGGTGTGGCCTGCATTATAGTGCAGTGCACAAAGTTGGGCTCAGGTCAATGACTGCAGGTTATAAGTCTTTGAACTGTGCACTGCATAAAGAAGCTCAGCTTCAGACTTGAGCATATAGGAGAAGAACAAGTGGGTTGGTTTCGGTCTCAGTGGTGTTGTGTATGGAGTATCAAACACTCAAAGGGGGAAACTATAGGAATCATGCCTAGGTTCATTTGAAATGTCAGTGAGGAGTAGGGAACTGATACTAGAGTATCAGTAAGGGTCAAATGTATCATGGAAAGGTTGTGTATCCACGTATAGGTTAAGGAATGGGTATTAAGAGTCAGGTAAAGTATTAGCAGATACCATAGTATATGAGTTTTATATTTATGTTATCAGTGGGTCAGTATTAAGATAGATGTGATATCTCTGTTAGGCTAAGGATATTAACTTAATGTTAGGTATTAACAATTACCCATGATACCTTAGTTTATAAAGTATTATATACAGTAGTACATAGTATAGCTAATATTAACTAGTGTTAGCTAAATATCAACTAGCATTAACTAGTATACGTAGTAAAACTCTAGTATTTCTATTTTTCTTAATATATAGCCTAGATACCTAAGGACAACTTAGTAACAACTAGTATTGACTAGTATACCTTGGAATGACCTAGAAAATCTAGTATAGCAAGGTATTGACCTAGTTAACCTAGTATGGACTAGTATTAACTAGAATGGACCTAGAAGTGCCATAAAAATCATATTTTAGCTTGTTAAGCTTATTTATCTTTTTAATACACCAAATGATATAGAATTTTATATATAGGTCTGCTTGACACCAATTCAGACACCGAGTTGTACCATTTATTCAGGACCACAGACGAGTTTATCTCTCTGTTAGTTTTTAGTACTTGATAGTGTATATATCACATATTCTAGATCTGTATTACTTCATTTCGACACGATGTTACATGGGCTAGTAATATATGGATCAAATTAGGAAATATTATTTATTGACGTGTACATCGGGCATTCCTTGTACTTGTATCTTATCATGTACATCTTGTGCTTATTGTGCTTGTATCTATTCGTGGGCCATGTTTGCTCATGCCATATTCATGTGCTCCGTGTGCTCATATTATATTCGTGTCCACAATGTGTCATGATTGGATCGATAAATGTTAGTCGGGCAGGGGGAGTAGGAGTAGGTTATGTGATCAAACCTTTAGTGTATTCATGTGCATATCAATTGTACAACTCATATATAATTGAGTTATGTTAGTGTATTCATGTGCAACCCAAGCCGATCACGTAACAAACTTGTGCTCTAAATCACATAGACAGTATCAGTAGTGCTCTTACTTACAGTTTATATCATATTGCCTGTATTTATCTTTCCAGTTATCTATCATGATTATATGATTATTTAAATTATACTTTTATTTCCTAGTTACCTGTACTTCTTGTATTCTTTTCTATTACTTGTCATATATGCTTTACCAAGTATTTGGATCTGCTTCCAGAGTTTTGTACTTTGCTCCAATCCTGACTGAATATATTTTTAGATGATTATTCAGAGGATTAGTGTCCTACGTATTACGGCCCATGGGATGGCAAGCCATCTGAGGTAGCACCCTTAGTGCAGGATGATCTAGTACCAACCGTTGAGGAGGCTCAGCTAGCATAGCAGACTTAGCTATTTCCTTTATTGTACTGGATATGTCTTCATCTTAGCCATTTAGCATGTTATATATATATATTTGAGACTATTTATGTTTTGTAGATAAACTATTAGAGTGATCCATTTCTTTTATTGATATCGTGCCATTATCTTCCTCTAGATTTATTGTGATTGATTATTCATTATCATATATATTATCACCTTGTCCTCGGTATGGAGTTGAGATATCATTGACAGGTTATATATATATATATAGTGTGAGTTAATTAGATAGTGTTGTTGACCTAGACATCGTTCTACCGTTAATGCTGTAGTGTAGGCTAGACGTACCCACGTACTCGTGCCTGTAGAAGCATAAAAAATATGCTGGGGGATTATACGCGTAAAACCCTTAACATACATGTAGCACTGGGTGGCGTAAAACATAAATTTCAGAGCCATTGGCGTACAACAGAGCTTCAACGCTGTTCAGCGTAAAACAGAGCTCCAGACAACCCGCGTAAAGCAGTCCTTCCAGACTGCTTCGACGTAAAAAGGTTGCTACATCGCCACTTCGGCGTAAAACCTGTCTGCTTTTAATGCAGCGGGAAGTTGTACGAGGAACTCTTCGTATTTCTCGAATGAACCTATCAGACAAAGCAGTGAACCTGACTCCTGACAAAGAGTACTGCACGGCGATCGAGAGGACGGCCGTAATGATGACTCTGCACAGAGCCCCCGACTGTCATCTAGTGAGAGCCCCCGATTGTCATCTAGTGATATAACCCTTGATATAAGATGTCGTTTACGCATTCAAGGAATACAATGCCTATTCTACACAGGCAGAGATGAGCTTTACGCTCAGGATAATACGAAACCAACCACCACGTCAAAAGCTGTTCTTCGTACAAAACTCGAGGCCCGTCTCTGCAGTTAATGCGCGAGATGGGGGCAAATCTCTGTATTTAATGCACGAGATTTGGTTCTACTTTTAATGACTGGGAGGGCTAAAATTAGGGCTAATATGCTCATGTCACTATCCCTCAATATTATGCCAACCAGGCTATTTTCAACTATAGGAGCACGTCGTACGCTATCTCCTTGAAATACGCCAACCAGGCTATTTTCAACTATACGAGTACGCCATATGCTATCTCCTCAAAATACGCCAATTCAGGCTATATTTGCAAGGTACGCAATAAGGCTATTTGGCCCTGAATACGCTCAAGACCTCGGTCAGCAAGAATAATTGGCTAGTTTACGCTGGTTACCTATTACCTATACAGCATCAAGTTTTACGCAGAACTCGACTTTTACGCCAATAAGATAGCTATTTGGCTTCTACGCCAACAGGACAGCTATTTGGCTTCTACGCCAATAAGACAACTATTTGGCTTCTACGCCAATAAGACAGCTATTTGGCTTTTACGCCAACAAGACAGCTACTTGACTTTTACGCCAACGAGATAACTATCTGGCTTTTACGACTACGAGACAGTTATTTGGCCTTTATGCTAATCTTCTCTACGCAAGGGGTAGTTACCTCATAATGGGACACATGTCACATGCCAATTCAGGAGATCACTCATACGTGGGTAGCAGTTATTATAACCGCCGCGTAAAAGGTGCAGCTCTCTCCGCTGTTCGGTTTCTACACTGACTGGTCAGTTACTGTGACCAAACTCTATAAATAGAGACCTCCAACCACAGGAGATAGAGGTCGAATCCAAGGTAGAGAGAATTCAGGAGTCACAGACAGAGGTCAAGGTCAAGAAAGTACCTATAGAGAGCTTTGGCAACGAGAGTTTAACCTTTACTGCAGTCTTTGAAGCTTCTTTTTCTTCTTCTACAGTACTTCTTCGTCATCGTGTGGTCCAAGGGATAAAGTGATCGACCGCAGATCAGACTCCTATAGCAATATTTCTCCAGAATCAAATTTTTGTACTTAACATCCTCGTATAGGATTAATTGTACTTCTTTTTCTTGTTTGTAAACAAAGAAAGGGTTTCGTATAAACCTAGTTTCAATTTCTTTCGTTTATTATCAAACAGTGCCCTCACACCGGGTGCTGTTCATTGTTCATACACAAGTCTTGGCCCAATCTTCATTTTAAAAACCCAATCAGGAGAAACAACTCCATTTCTTCTTTCTTTCCTCCTGAGAACCTTGTGGAGCTCTTGAGAAATGGCCATGGTGGGGATTGCCCACCGTGACTTCGTTATTAGTTTTCCTCCCCGTCGTCGACTTATGGAGGCCGAGCAGACCCCCGTTTATCAATCACCAACGACCGATCATCCCTTTCGGCTATCCATAGACTTGATCAACGAACCAAATCATCTTCTCCGATCAAACTGCGACGGCGAGTGGCGAATCTCGATGAGATCCATCGCGTCAGAAGCTTCTTCTCCGATCAAATTTCCATTGAAGTAGTGTCTCTGGTGGTACTTCCAGCGACACATAGATTATCGGAGCTCAACAAGGTTAGCGTTATAGCTGAGAACTCTAGCGCCCCGATAGTTCATAAGCAGTCGATCATCTCCACCAGTGAGTTCTTCTAAGATAGATTATTTTCTTTTGTTTTGTTTTAATTTCGTTCTTCTTCGATTCGAATTTTGATCTATTTTGGCCTCAGTCGATCAATTACAGTTTCTTGATTTTTGTCTCAACAAAGACGATTCAAACTCGAATTCTTTAGTTCTTTAATTTATGACAGTAATCTTCTTCTTCAATCCTTAGTTCTTTGAAAATTTTGATCATTATATGTTCAAGAAAACATGCTGATGATCTATTCATTATGTCGACCACTACATGATTGATAAACTATTCATTATGTCGACCACTACATGATTGATAAAATGTCAAAAGCAAAAATCATTCTAAATTAACAGGATCTAGATTCGTGTCGCCTGAGTCAGATACAAGAACGTGTTGTGACCGATCGATCAGAAACAACTTTTAGACACTACATGTATGATTCTTCTATTTCCATCATTGCTCTCTTAATCTAATATTTTTTATTGAGTATCAGTCATACACTTGTATTAGTGTCCAATACGACATCGATACTATGGAGACACAAGTTTCTATATGTTTTAGAGCTCTAGGAAGACAACAGAGTTCCATTGTGAACTCCTATAACCAGTTCCTCTGTATGTGTGTCCAATTTGATGACACTTGATCATAGCAGTATCCTCGTATTCAAGAGCAATATCGATATCTATATGGATGACACAGAAATAAATCTATTTGGATGTTAATAGGGAAAGTTTGGGTGTTCTGTCTTTGAATGAGTATTAGGCGGGTTTTAGGTTCGAATTTGGTTTAAAAACGAGTTCTATGTGAGTTGACTTCAAAATTCTTTAGAAGTATTGGCATGCTAGTTTTTAGAATAGTCAATTTGGATGTCAGGCCAGTCACTAAGTTACATTTTGTTAAAGGGTTGGGCCCACACTATAGCCTTATAAACCAGTAATAAATTATTAAAGAAATAGGTTAAATTTTTAAGTAAGTTAGTAATTAATTAGTTAGATTAATCAAGAATTTGTTAGAATTCAAGAATTTATTAGGTTAAATTTATATAGTTAAAGGATTAGTTTTAGATTCTAATAAGACCTATTTTAATTTAGAATCTAACACCTATATTATTTTCTAGGTGGATTTTGCATGATAATCACCACTTTTGGATATTCAGGCAAGTACACTATGACTTGATCCCTTACTTTATATTTCTGTTTTGCATTGATTTCATATTGGACACTTGCTCGATACGAGTTATTGTACATTGATTATATCTTGATTGTACATTGATTACATTGTCGGAGAGGAGAAATATTTAGTCTATATATGACCAAACCCTGTAGTGTAATATTATGAATAGCTTAGTCGCACTTCGTGCACGTGTGGCTAAGTCGTACCATTTTATTGTGCTATTGTACTTACCAGCCAGTCACATATTAGACAGATATTTCAATTTACTATTGCATGATTATGCTTTCATTGTTTTAGTCATTGTACCATTGTCCAGTATTACAGGTTAGCCATTTCATTACTTGTTGTATTGCATTA
Source organism: Iris macrosiphon (assembly GCA_036927795.1). Classification (NCBI taxonomy): domain Eukaryota; kingdom Viridiplantae; phylum Streptophyta; class Magnoliopsida; order Asparagales; family Iridaceae; genus Iris; species Iris macrosiphon. The sequence goes on along the minus strand of JAYESA010000011.1, from coordinate 94,841,362 downwards.
TAATTGTACTTTGTATTATGTGAATTCGTAGGGTTGTACTTTTCATTTTTTTCTGACAGGATACTTTGTAGGTAACGATAGCTTCTAGCTAGCTATTATGGACCGAATTATGAGATGGTAGCAGATCCTGGAGGACTTAGAGTATAATTTTGTATAAAGATGATGTATAATTGTATTAGTTATTTTTGGTGATTTATTGGATTTGTCTCCAGAGAGTTGAGATGTATGATATACTAAAAAGACATAGTGGACTGTGGTAATGTGAGATTATGCTTGGGGATTTTCTCGTAATCTAGTGTTGTGATAAGAAGATTAATAATTATGAGTGCTTGGAGACTATTGAGGTATATAACAGCTGACTACAACTATTAATAATAGCGAAGGCTGGGCGTGCTCACAACCCGTACTCGATATAACGGGCACGGGGTGTGACACGATTTTAGTGGTGACACATGCAGGTCTAACCTAATAGTACTTAAGGTTTAGAGTGCTATTGAAAAACCTGTTAGACTCAGAGAAACTCATCACAACATAGGCCGATTTTGTTATTGTATATTATATTACTTATTTGCCGCATGTCCTAAAGTTCTATGAATGACTAAAAGATGCGAGATCGTTGTTAGAATTCGACGGCTCTAGAGGGATCTTCTTTTTTCTTGCCTATATTAGCTTCTACATTCTTTATGGTTTTAACCAACCCCTATTTATTGTTAATAATAACTTTTCAATCTCATCCTTTAATAATCCTTAAACCTTCTATTATATATACCTATTTACTAGAGCATAAAATTCAACTCAAGTATTACCCATTCTTATGTGTTTAGTATACCTTAAAATTTCTAAATTTGTTTTAGTCAAAATCAGTATTAAATCTCTTCTTTGCAAACTTTAAAATTGCTATATATATATATATATATACATACCCTATCTTATCTCCTCTTAAGGCCAATAATATAATTTTCCATTTACTACTCAGTTCTTCATCATAACAAAAAATTTCAACGATCTCTATCAGTATCAAACCAAGCTAATTGTCTATCTAAGGAGTTTTTAGTCTAATTGGATTTTTGATACAAGTACTCATTCTGTCTTAAGTCTAGAATCAATACTTATAATTATTTTCTCCTAGAATTATCCTCTTGATTCTTAAGGAAAAGTGTTGTTTCTCAAGAACTGCTATATGCACTCAAAGAACAGATACTTACACACATTTCTCTTTATCGTGATCAATCTCCTTATTTTCAAAGAATAGATACTTACTCAAATCTATACCTATCGTGATAAACCTACTTTAGTCAAGTACTTCTTTGAAATTCCTATGTATAAGGTTGAGAGAGTATTCGACGACCTTCTATGGCGTGGCCGATGAGTATTACAACCATTTATCTGAGTACTGAAAACTGTGAGTTATTGCAGCCAGATATGCACTAGCGCGACAGGTGCTCTAAGTTGAAATGATTTTAGGTATGCATAGATTTTTGGGTATTACTAAGACTGTCTTAAATGCATCATGTTTGGTCTCTTACCGTCATTGAAAAGTTACACATGGAATATTCTGATTTGCTTGACTTCGTCCTTAATTAGTTAAGAAAACATAGATTGTATCAGTATTTAAATTTTGGTTATCAATCCAGTTCGTATGGCATTACCTTTCTTGACTCCTCCTAATTGTTTCAAATGGTTTTCCTATTCACTTAGCTTAATATTCTTCTCCTCCTCATTGTTTGACTCTCTGGATATATTTACGAATTGCGCCATTCCTGAAATTATGAGGACAAAATTTTTCTAAGGTGGGTAGATTTATAACAACCATTCCCGAAAAAATCTCATATTTTGAATTTAATTTTAATTTCTAATTGATATTTTTCTTCCTTCTATAAGTTTTTCCTTAATATTAGCTTAATGTCATAGTTGGAAATTCTAGATTTTTTCCAAGATCCTAACCACCTTGTAACAACTTTTTAATTAACTCTCGACCAACCCCAATAACCTAGGATTCTAGACTCTTCCACCAACCCTTATAGATATCCTATTTTCCTATTGAATTTCATTCCCAAGCCCATCAAAACCCAACCCAATTCCTTGTTGTTCATTGTTCAGACCCAAGTCTCGGCCCAATCTCCATTTCAAAACCACAATTAGCAAAAACAACTCTATTTCTTCTTTCTTTCCTCCGGAGAACGTTATGGAGCTCTTGTGAGATGGCCATGGTGGCGATTATGTAAACCCCCCTTTTTATAATAATAAAATTAGTATGCAATAATAGAAGGTTAAATAAATAAATTTTTGTCAGTATAACCATTAAGTATAAATTCCTAATAAGTTATCCTATACTAAGTAGTTATGGTTTAGTCTTGCAAATGCAATTAAGAAGCAACTACTACCAGACCAGACTTCTCCACACTTGGTGGTTTCATAACAATAGCACTTGGCTTTTTCATTTCAATTCAAATTCATTCCTTTCCCACCCTTGGCAGTAACCCATGGTTTTATAAACCAAAGGCCAAACCAAAATCCCTTACAATCTAACCCATGTGCACCTTGGCATTGAAAGATGAAACAACAAATTTCTTATGCGTGGGATTGTGGAAACCGACCTATTAACCGGCAGCAACAACAGCCCACTCATTGCCAAACACCATAGTGTAATACTCAAGCCCTAAGCAAAATATGGGTTAGGCCCGTAACCCTAACTCTACAGAATATAACCCAAAACCAAGAGTGCAGCAACCTCCACATACAGACCCGGACCCAACCCATTGTTCATACACTAACCGTATGGAGTATCTCCCATTAGTGCAGAGCATTACGGACTGCAAAAATGCAGTCGGCTGCAAATTGCTAGAACATGGTACGATGGGGACCGATGTACCCCCTCAATGGCTATACCATCGATTACCCTTTCCCCCTTCATCCGACCATCCCCTAACCCAAACTCTTCCTATATAATTCCCATCACCCACTCCACCTTCTCCATCCCCTCAAACCTAGCAGCCTACACCATTCCTCCCTCGTTACCCTCGCCCCCCCATCGTCTCCTTCTAACATCACACCGAGCAGTGTCCTCCCGGCCACCGCTGCATCCACTCACGGTAGTCCCACCGTCCTCTTCCTGTGTGGCACATTAACAACTTCGACTGATGTTCCAACCCGACCACCTCCTGTGCACTCATCGTACATCCACGTCCCATAGTGGGAGCATGGTGTTTCGACGACCCGACCACCGATTTATCTTCCTCCTTATTGGCTTGAGTTTTTTTGCCTCCCACAGGTATCCTCATCCTCTGCCTTTACCTCCTCCTATTCTAGTTTCTTGCTTGATAACAGTTGTATCTGTGAGTTAATTTTGTATGTGTGTATAATATGGGAAGGTGATTTGTTTAAATATGAGTTGAATAATTAAGTGTGTGTTATTTCTTTATATGTGATTTTAACAGTAGGAGTGGGTTAATTAAGTACTCGTGTAGTGGGCCATGTATTTTGTCATGTAGGAAATGGTAAGAGTAGCAGTTTGCACGAGTATATATTGTGGGTTGCCACTATAAGGGTTGTGTTGATGCTTAGATTCTTATTTGAGAGATTGGTGTGGTTCATGGAGAGAGAGAGAGAACAGTATATATATAAATGTTTGGACAATAACTATATAAATATTAGTATCCGTGTGATTATGTGTTGGATACTGGGTGCATGTTGTGATGTTAAGCAGTATGGTAGAAATTGTTTGGTAGTTTGGTGTTAATGTTAGTTATTGGAGATGAAAAATAATGAATAAAGTTGTGGAAAATGATAATAGGCAGTAGTATGTGGTGTGAGGATCATGAACTACAAACTTTATTTAAGGATGTAGTTCAGTATAGAAGAAGAAAGGAATTAAGGAAGTTGTTGTCTGTAACTGCGATAGGAGATAATCGATGCATACCAACGGTGTGTGACTATAATTATTGTGTGTGTGCACTCTGTGAAGATGAGAAGGGGATTTATAGAATTGTAAATAGGAATCCTAAGTCTTATGGTGTAAGAAATTACCGATTGAAAAAAAAAGGAATGATGCATACAGATGTAGATGGAAACTAGTTGAATATATAATGCTTACACCAGAGAATATAGAAGAGAATTGTATAATATGAGCATGATGTTGGTGAAAGAAGAGAAGTAACCTAGCATCTTATCATTTTCAATTTAGTAATCTTTTGTAATTAATTCCTTAACCACTTTCAACAAATAACCTATTATAGAAATAGAGGATTTATAGCTTTGTATGTCTATGTCAGAACCAAAACTAAATATATATTTTATGATAATTCCTTTCAATAAGATAGTTTCTAGCTAAATAATTAAGTAGTTTAAAATCATCTTTAGGTTCCTTGGATTCCTCGGACTTGGGCATTGGACCCACTTCTTCTTCTAAACTTTCGGATCCAGGAAAGTGTACCTTGACAATATGTATTTCAGTTCCTTACTTAATTTATATGTATCTTGTGTGCATAGTTTATATTATTATCCTTGGGCTGTTGATCGATACTTTGCATTCGAGTCTATTTCAGGTGCCGACGTCCATTAGTGACGTTGAGTATCGATAGCTAGAGCTTGACATCCCGATATCTTAGATTCACCACAATTGGTACGCCAGGCCTTAGGACACTGCTACACAACACTTTTATTATGACATATTTTGTACTAGATTTTCTTATAATGATCGAATTCTGTATTTGTGTCACTACCACATTTCTAGAATAGGACTTTATTGCAAATTGTCATATTTAAATTATTGTGTTAATATAATGTATGATATGTTTATTATACAAATTGTTTGGTGTTCTTTAAAGCGTGGGTTAATGGACTAGATCTAACAATCCACTAGATAAAACCCTTTGACAAATTCCTATTTTTAAATTAGCATTTAGTTAAACCCTAAATGTACGACTAAACCCCTTTAATTATTTAGTTCTTCATGACAAGTCATGAAGAGAAAAATAGACTTTTGCGTTAGAAGCCCTAACCCTAACCCTAGTCCTATATAGTGAGAGGAAGCTCCCTCAAGCCTCTCTTCATTCATGAAGAAAACCCTAAGAATAGCCTCCATTAGAAACCATCTTCCCTTCCTCAAATTTTAAGATTTCTAGCCCTAGAAACCCTCATTTCTTCTACATCAAGAGAGACCTAGGAGCTTGGACCAAGGAGACTTGGAGAAGGAGAAGCTACATTGGGAATCCATCTCCCAATAGATGAAAATCAGAAATAAAACCTCACTTAAATTCTGTTTAATTGTTGTTTGGCCATTAGGAGCCCACCATTTGAATTAGGAATGACTCTTTTGGTTGCATAAGGATTTTCCATGGAGTCATAGGTAATTTTGGGGTTTTGTGATCCAATGATGCATTTTTCCCAAATTTTCGTATGCCCTAATTATAGGGATATGTATTTATGCATGTTTGCATCATATACGTAGAGGTTTGATTTTGATTTAGGGTTTTAAGCATGGGTATTCATGAGTATCATGTGAATCACATTTTTTAGCCCACTAAGTGTTTGTTGATATGTTTAGTAGGGTGAATACCTATTTAATCTAATCTAAACTTACATATTTTGATGTATAATATATATATATATATATATATATATATATATATATATATATATATATATATATATATATATATATATATATATATATATATATATATATATATATATATATATATATATACACGTATACGTGTTATTGCATATGTATTGATCTATTCGTGTCATTTTGGAGAGGGAGATACACTATGGGGAGGTTTACTGTGCAGTCCGGTCTCCTCACAGTGCAGAGTGTACCTATATTGGGGTAGAAGGAGTATGGAATGGTATGATGTAGGAGTATCAGTTCAGTCAGTGTATATATAAAGTGTTGTGTTGTGTATCACCACTGAGCAAAGAGTTTTGAGTGAACAGATTTGTATCACTGTGTGTCAATATATCTGCAATTGGGGTAAATAAGAATTGGGTTCCTCACATAGTAGTGTGTAGGGAATATGTGACCTAGTGTATAATGTATCAGTGTGTACGAGCAGTCAGTTCCAGTTTCAGTTGTGTGTATCTATGTTAGAGTATCATCAGGGTATAGGAGCCTGTGTGTGTGTGTGTGTCGTGTGTGAGCTTGTTGTCTCATTCCAGAGCAAGTCTGTGTGTGTGTGCACAGAGTGTAGGAGAGGGAGTGATGGTGTGTGAACTGTGAGTGTGTCAGGATATCAGTATAAATGTGGAGGGGTTGTATTAGATATGTAATTTACCTATATGATTGATGTATGTTGAGAGAGAGACTATGAGTGACAAGCAGTGGGAATTGAGTTCACAGCGTATCAATCTCCTGAGTATCAGAGTCTCAGTGAGAAGTATTTTCTTCACTATGCAGTATAGAGTTCCTTGTGTTGGTGTGCAGTATCAGTTTCCAGTGTGTGGGTGTTTTGGGTGTCAGTTAGGTTGGTAGTTATCAATGTCTTTGGTCTCAGACTTTGGTGTTAGGGTACAACAGTTCAAGGGTTGGTATCAGTCCAGATTATGTGTCTTAGTGAGTGTCTATGTGTGTGTATTTGAGTGTTGTGTGTATGCATCAGTGTGTCTGTATGTGGTAGTTTAGTGCATCAGTAGAGTGTAGTATGAAAGGAAAGAGTTTCACTGTGTCTCAATGTGCACACAGTGTCAATTCAGTTTTGCAGTATTAGTAGGTCAGTGTGTCTGTGTGTATCTCAGTGAGTTTTATGCTTTGAATGAGGGGAGTGAGTACACACTATCAGTTTTCATTCAAAAAAATGAACTGTGGCTTTCCTGATACTTTTGAGTTCTGATACTGCCTTATGTGTCTTGATCCCTATGACTTATCAGTTATCATTCAACAACTGAACTGTGTATCAATGAGGGGTTACTGTGCAGTATCACCTTTCTTCACTGTGTAGTGAGTTTCAGTAGAGTGTAGGTGGTTTTCTGTGTACCTATTGGTGTCAGCATCTAGTGTGGTTCAGTGAGTTCCCAGTGTGTGTGAATCGTGTATTCAGTACCAGTTGCTACACATGATCTAGATAGACTTGGGGAACTTCTCAACAACAGTGAGTTGTTATGCATCAGTTGAGTGTTCAGTCATGGGTTTTTAATAGGTAGCTATCTGCCAAGTGTAGGTAAGTAAATAGTATGCAAGGGTTCAATGTGAGGTAAAGGTATTGGAGGTGGGTTGATATACTAAGACAAAGGAAATAGTTAGGTTATTGATTTAGGAGTAGGTTCTGATTGTGGTACCATGTACCAAGTGTGGGTATCATGAATGTTAGCTAAGGTACTTAAACAACTAAGGTAATACCTAGATAAAATAGGTATGGAGGTGTTATGAGTACACCTTAGTGTTTATAACTACGTATGACAAATAATTAGCTAGTGTGAGACTAGTATTGACCAGTAAACCTTAGTAAGACTTAGAATCCTCGTATTTAATTAGTTAAACATGCTCATTCCTTTAATTCATTATTTTGACATTGATATTCCATAATTAGGTCATTGTGATCCCGCCTTGGACATTGATCCTCACACCTTCCTCAGGACCACAAGCGAGTACATTCTCTGACAGTTTTCATTCTTGTTGATTAATTCTATAATTATAGTTGTATAGTATACTTGATTCTGACACTGTGGATACATGGGTTAGCATCATAGATATCTATCATGAGGAGTCGTGATTGGAATCCATCGTGCTAGCTGGGGATGGGGAAATATTAGCAGATTATGTGATCATACCCCACCTTACATGCATCATAGCTCACCCCACACATCACGTTGGGTGTAGCATGACCATTTATATACCTCATAGCCAGTTATATATGATTAGCCTGACTATTGCTCGCATCATAGCTAACCAGATGGTTAGCCTGACCTCACATGTATCATAGCCAATCATATATAACATGCCAGATCTCGTCCCAAGCCGATCACATAATAAACTAATATTTCAAACACATAGCCAGATATTTTATTCTTTATTTTAGTTCACTTGTTCTAGCATTCACTTATATTTCTATTCATTGCTAGATATACTATTTATGATTACATATTCTCTAGTATTCCATACTTCCAGTATAACTTTCATCTTATATTTCCTTACACTATTTTTATAGTTTTGTCAATATAAATGAAACTGCTATTTAATGCTTGTGCTTCGCTCCAATCCTGACTGGATAACATTTTTCAGAGGACTTGGAGGACTTCTGTCCTACCCACTATGGCCCGTGCGCAGAGGGAGATTTTGTACCAGAGATCCTAGAGGAAACCCTTACCTTAGAGGAGGCACCACCTACAGGCATTTAGACTGTCTTATTTATGTATCATTGTTCTAAAAACTGAGACGTGGGTTGTATTTATTGTTGAGACTTTTTAGTGGACAACTAGACTCCAGACTTGTGTTGTATTTGTTATTGTGCTTGACTTATGTCAGTACTCTTTATTCGTATATCTCGTCGTGCCATTTATTTCCAATAGTCTTTGTGATTGAGTATATATTAAATTGTTGATCAATGTATTATCATTGTTCTCCCTATGGAGTTGAGATCATTGACAGGTTATGAGTTATGTTTGATAGTCTTGAGACCTAGACATCGTTCTACCGCCGATGCTGCGACGTAGGCTGGACGTACCCACGGCTCATGCCCAATTATCGGGTGCGGGTCGTGAAAATTGGTGTTAGGAAGCACGACTTGATACTTTATACCATATATTATTATGACTCGATGTTCTAGTTAGAGGATCTGATCTAACGTATCGTAGATACGATTCGAGATGTCGCATGGGAGGGGAGAACATATACTGGACGCTTGGGCTACTTTTCCATATTGTTACAGTTTTCTTCCCAAAGCTTCAGAGACTCATTAGTTACCACCGTTTTCTTATAGGAACTGTGGAGTCATCAATAGTTACCACAGTTTTCTTACAGGGACTGTGGAGTACACCGTGATATCCCGCGAGTATGAGTGGTATTCTTAAATTATATTTCACATAGTCGGTTATTCTAGATTTACCCCACCTTGAGTAGTAGTAGTGTGTATATATATATATATATATATATATATATATATATATATATATATAATACTATTTACTTATGCCATATTATTCTTTGTTCCTTGCTACGTCCCTCTGAGGACCTGGTTCCCTTCCAGGTTAGCTGAGTAGGCTTGCAGAGTTCGTTGTTAGAATATTATTGTGTACCCATTTTACTATATTCCACAATAGGTATTTACTCGTCCGTAGTTTATGATTCATTTATGATATTTGTATCTGCTTGATAGCCTAGTGTTTGGTAGACTCATATTATTTATTTGGAGTCTATTCAGGTAAGTATGATTATTGGGCTGTGTACTAGTACTCATATTCCCTTTTTTATGTTCTTGTCCTATGGATTGAGTTATAAAGTTATTATAGAGATAGCTACACAATCTAGGACAACTTATACATGTTCAAATTGGACTGGAGTTATCTTTGATACATAGTTGGCTATTGGCACGAAGCCTGGTCCTGTGTATTTTGGGACTGGACGTGACATAGTTTTTGTGGTGGCCCATGCAGGTCCTGATTTATCGTTTTAGTTACGTTACGTTATTGTACTGAGCGAGCCTGCAATAGGTAATTGTGTTAGGATCTCAATCCAAAACTATTATTAAATTTTTTTCTTATTTTTCACTATCACCCTTGAATCTCGTACATGTATTCGATTAACCCCTCTTGAACTCTTTATTATTGTTTCTTGTCTTCTCCTATTTCGGAGAGACGAATGCTCGTGCACGTAGGTTCCCTCCATAAGCAGATCCTCAATAAGATAAATAAGGCCTACTTGATGGAATATTTTGTATGAAGATAGTTTTTCATAGTTAGGGAATGATATGATAGATTCCTTTCTATATATTTGAGATAAAATAGATTGATGGTAGAAAGCTTGGTATAAGAATGAGACCTAATAGCAAGATTCTAGAGATAGATAATTTTACCCTTGCTTAAATAAGAGTGAATCGAAAGAATTAAATGTTAGAAATATTATTGATTGTAGCAGTCCAAATAATATGTAATGGTTTACAAGAATGCATAGTTAGATGTTTAGGATTATTTATAGCCCGTGATGATATGAGTAACTGTGTTATGAACTTAGGAAGAATAAAACTTGAGGCTCTCATCTTGGAGAAGGGTATCTGATATCGGAACGAATAATTTTTATCATTATACTATGATAATTTAGGATAATAATAGTGGAAAGGGCAAATCAAGAAATACAAATTTAAGGAATGCATTATGATTGGATATGTGACATAAGCTAAGGCAAGAATTATGAAAAGGATTAACTTGGATGAAATATATGATGACATTATGAGAAGGATAAAATTTTGAAACCAATTAATGGGAATGAACTCTTACAAAGATAATACTACGTTACGACTGTAATTAGTTTAGAAGATTACACTTAGAGGAGGTAAAAGAGAGAATACATGATGAAATGATGCTTATTTTAGAGGGGGATAAACATATAGATAGTAGCCTAAGGGAATGTCGGATCAAGGGACTCGACAAGAAATAGATTGAGGAATAAGAAATCGACACCATTAAAAGCTTAAAGGATTATTCAAAAATAGAAAAACAAGTAGGGGCGAAGATTAATTATATGACAGAAGAAAGAAGATATGAAAATAAAATTATTGACAAACCAATATTGGTAAATTTGTACAAGAAAATTTAATTTTAGGGTTGAACCTAAGACTATGCTTAAAGAACTTGATGAAAGATGATAACAAAACTTATAAAAGAATGGATCTATAGGGATCAAGAACAGGATAAAATTTTATATTGAGGCTAAAATAAATTTTTAGAAGAAAACCAATAGGAGAATTAGACTACAAATTTATAAGTATAGCATAGAGTAGATATAAAAGTAGGAGATACTAGAAATTTGAGTTTTCAAGACAGTATCTTAGGGAACCTGGGTAGAGATGCCTAAACTTATAAAGAGCAGGAGTTATATGAACTATAGATCTAGATAGAAAAGCTTGAGAGTTTATGTTTTATTTGGCTGAGAGATTCACCTTGGGGATATCCAGCCTTATTTATGCGGAGGAAGGATGGATTGGCATGTTGGTGCATCGATTATGGGAAATAAAATATATAGCAATGAAGAGCAAGTATCTCTTGTTGCACACCGATGGCTTATTAGATCAACTGAGGGACGAAGTTATTCTCAAAGATTGATCAACTTTTTGACTACCATAAGATAAATGTGTGAAAGAAGGATATTCCGAAGACAGTTTTCCAAACAAGATACATACGGCATACTATGAGTTTCTAGTGATGCTGTTTGGTTTAACCAACGTGCCAACTATTTTCATAAACCTGATGAACAAGGTTTTCCACCCGTACTTGGATAAATTTATACTAGTATTCATTAATGATATCTTAGTGTACTCCAAGAGCCACAAGGAGCATGAGGAGCATCTTAGGATCATGCTGGAGATGCCGAGGGAGAAGAAACTTTATGCAAAACTCAAAAAGTACGAGCTCTATTTAGACATGGTATCTTTTTTTGGTCACCTAATCATGGGGGATGGTCTATCAATTGACCCATAGAAGATCACAACAGTTGAGATATGACCCACCCCTACATCAATTACAAAGGATTAGGAGTTTCCTCGAACTTGCTGAATATTATCGGAGGTTCGTGGAAAATTTCTTGAGGATCGCTGACCCTATGACATGTTTGACGCGTAAGGGCCAGGAGTTTATTTGAACCGAGGAGTGTCAGACAACTTTTGATGAGTTGAAGAAGCGTTTGACGACAACACCGATCTTGACTCTTTCTTCTGGACTTGGAGGATTTTTTGTGAACAACGGTACATCTGGGAGTGGAATAGGATGTGTTTTGATGTAGCATGGTAATGTTGTAACCTATGGATCAAAATAATTGAGGACTCATGAGAAAAACTATCAGCCGCATGATCTAGATTTAGCTGCGATGATATTTGCACTAAAGCTATGGAGGCACTACCTTTACGGAGAGCGCATCAAGATTTATACTGATAATAAGAGTCTGAAGTACATCTTCACTTGAAGGATCTCAACATGAGACAGAGGCGTTGGAAGGAGTTGATGATAGACTACGATATCGAGTTGCAGTACTATCATGGCAAGGCGAACATTGTAGTGGATGCCTTAAGTAGGAAGCCCATGGCATACTTCTTGACAACTCAGTACCACTTGAAAGAGGATCTTCAGGATCTCGGGATAAAGGCTGTGTTGCTAGACATAGATGGATAGTTGGACATGCTAGAGGTTTAGTCTATATTGGTCGAGAGGATCAAGGCATCCTTTCCTACCGATAAGAGATTTTGGAGGCTACGAGAGATGATAGAGGGCGGCATGCAAACGAGACTTCGGATTCACGAGGATGGAACATTAAGGTGTGGAGATCGCCTATACGTTTCGAGTGGCGAGTTACGCCATGAGCTGATGATTGAGGTGCATAGTTCAATTTATTCTAGTCACCTCAAAAGTACGAAGATGTACCAATATTTGAGATAATATTACTGGTGCCATGGGATAAAGAGAGAGATTGCATGATTTATGACGAGATATTTGGTCTGTCAACAGGTCAAAGCTGAACATCAGATGACAGCAGGACTATTGCAGCTGCTTCCTATTCCTGAGTGGAAGTGGGAGCACATTACTATGGACTTTATCACAGGATTTTTGAGGAACCCCAGGAGGAAGGATGCAGTATGGATTATCATGGGCCGACTCAATAAGTCGACACATTTCTTGCCCTTCAGAGTACGAAAATCCACGAAGATATTGGATGACATATACATGAGGCAGATAGTACGACTACATGGAGTGACTGTCAGCATGGTATCAGATAGATATTCTATATTTACATCTTATTTCTGGCGGAGTATGCATAAGAATATAGGAAATTGCCTCAAGTTTAGCACTACATATCATCCGTAGACAAATAGCCAGTCGTAGCCCATGATTCAGATGCTAGAGGATATGTTGAGAGTGTACATGATCGACTTTGGAGGATCTTGGAAGGACCATCTCCATTTTGTAGAATTCTCCTACAATAATAGCTACCAGGCGAGCATACCATTTGAGGCACTGTACAACAGGAAGTGTCGATCGTCGGTATGTTAGAGACATTGGAGAAAGTCAGATACTTATCCCAGAGCTAGTGAATCATATAGTAGAGAAAGTGAAGCAGATTCAGAGCCACCTCCGCACAACTGAGGAGAGGTAGAAGCATTGAGTAGATACGCACCGCCGACCTTTGGAATTCAAGAAAGGTGATCATATATTTTTGAGGATATCGCTTACTCATGGTACCATCAGATTTGGGGGCAGAGGCAAGCTGAGTCCGTGGTACATTAGGCCTTTTGACACCTTGGAGCGAGTTGGAGATGTGGCTTATCGTCTTGCATTACCTCCATCATTAGAAGGCGTATATGACGTATTTTACGTATTATAGTTGAGAAGGTATATAGAAGACCCTAGTTACGTGCTAGATCATTCGGATATTACCATTGGGCCGAGTATGACTTACCATGAAGAGCCAGTTGAGATACTCGACCACAATGAGAAGGTATTAAGAGGGCAGACTATTCGTCTTATTCGGGATGCATGGAAGTATCATTCACCGAGAGAGTTGACATGGGAGCGCGAGGATTCTATGCGATATTGTTTCTCTCACTTGTTTGAGGATCAAGATACAAACTTACGTATTGATGTCATTACCATTTTAACTTGATATTCTTGCTCGTGCCATTATTCTAATTTCGGGAACAAGATTCTTCTAAGTAGAGAAGAATGTAAACCCCCTTTTTTATAATAAATAAATTAGTATGCAATAATAGAAGCTTAAATAAATATTTTTTTGTTAGTATAACCATTAAGTATAAATTCCAAATAAGTTATCCTATACTAAGTAGTTAAGGTTTAGTCTTGCTAATACAATTAAGAAGCAACCCACTACTAGACCATACTTGGTGGTTTGATAATAATAGCACTTGGTTTTTTATTTTAATTCAAATTTTATTCTTTCCCACCCTTCGCACAAACCCATGGTTTTATAAACCAGAGGCCAAACCAAAACCACTTATACTCTAACCCGTGTGCACCTTGGCATTGGAAGATGCAACAACAAATTTCTTATACATGGAACTGTGGAAACCGACCCATTAATTAGTTGCAGCCCACTAGTTGCCAAACACCATATCATAATACTCAAGCCCTAAGAAAAACCTAGGTTAGGCCCGTAACCCTAACTCTACCGAACATGACCCAAAACCAAGATTGTAGCAACTTACACATACAGACTCGGACCCAAACAACTGTTCAAACCCTAACCGTATGGAGCGTCTCCCATTGGTGCAGACCACTGCGGACTGCAAAAATACGGTCGACTGCAAACTGCGAGCATATGGTACTGCTAGGACTGACATACACCCTCAACAACTATACAATCGATTACTCATTCCCTCCTTCATCCGTCCGTCCCCTAACCCTAACTCTTCTAATATAAAACCCATCACATACTACACCTTCTCTATCCCCTGAAACCGAGCTGCCTATACCATTCTTCCCTTGTCACCATCGACCCCCCTATCGTCTCCTTCTATTATCTCGCAGAGCAGTGTCCTCCTGACCACTACTGCATCCACCCGTGGTTGTGCCACCCTTATCTTCCTGTGTGGCACATCGACGACTTCGACTGCCGTTTGAACCTGACCACCTCCTGTGCACTCACCGTCCATCCACGTCCTGAAGTAGGAGCTTGGTGTTTCGACGACCCAACCATCGATTCATCTTCCTCCTTGTTGGCTCGAGTTTTTTGCCTGCCACGAGTACATTCATCCTCTATTGTTACCTCCTTCTATTATAGTTTCTTACTTGATAGCAATTGTATTTGTGGGTTAATTTTTTATGTATGCATTATATAGGAAGGTAATTTATTTAAATATGAGTTGAATAATTAAGTGTGTGTTATTTCTTTATATGTGATTTTAACAGTAGGAGTAGGTTAATTAAGTACTCGTGTATTAGGCTATGTATTATGTCATGTAGGAAATGGTAAGAGTAGCAGTTTGCACGAGTATATATTATGGGTTGCCCCTATAAGGGTTGTGTTGATGCTTAGATTCTTATTTGAGAGATTGATGTGGTTCATGGAGAGAGAGAGCAATGTATATATAAATGTTTGGATAATAACTATATAAATATGATTGTCGGTGTGATTATGTGTTGGATATTGGGTGCATGTTGTGATGTTAAGCAGGTGATATATGGTAGAAATTATTTGGAAGTTTGGTTATAATGTTAGTTATTGGAGATAAAAAATAATGAATAAAATTATGGCAAATGATAATAGTCAGTAGTATGTGGTGTGATGATTATAAACTACAAACTTCATTTAAGGGTGTAGTTCAGTTTAGAAGAAGAAAGGAATTAAGGAAGTTGTTGTCTGTAACTGGGATAGGAGAGAATCGATGAATACCAACTGTGTGTGTCTGTAATAATTGTGTGTTTACTCTGTGAAGATGAGAAGGGGATTTATAGAAGTGTAAATGAGAATCCTAAGTCTTATGGTGTAAGAAATTACCGATTGAAAAAAAGGAATAATGCATACAGGTGTAGATGGAAACTAGTTGAATGTATAATGCTTACACCAGAGAATATAAAAGAGAATTCTATACTATGTGCATGCTGTTGGTAAAAGATAAGAAGTAACCTAGCATCGTATCATTTTTAATTTAGTAATCTTTTACAATTAATTCCTTAACCACTTTCAAAAAATAACCTATTATTGAAATAAAGAATTTATAGCTTTGTATGGCTATATCTGAACCTAAACTAAATTTATATATTTTATGATAATTCCTATCTACAAGATAGTTTCTAGCTAAATAATTAACTAGTTTTAAATCATCTCTAGGTTCCTTGGATTCCTCGGACTTGGGAATTGGACCAACTTCTTCTTCTCAACTTCCGAATCCAGGCATGTGTACCTTGCCAATATGTATTTTAATTCCTTACTTAATTGATATGTATCTTATGTTCATAGTTTATATTATTATCCTTGGGCTGTTGTTCTATACTTTGCGTCCGAGTCAGATTCGGGTGTCGACGTCCGTTCATAACGTCAAGTAGATAGCTAGAACTTGACATCGCGATATCTTAGACACACCACCATTGGTACGTCAGACCTTAGGACACTGCTACATGACACTTTCATTATGATAGATTTCGTACTTGATGTTCTCATAGTAATCGGTATATGTATTGGTGCTAGGAAGCGCGACTTGATACTTTACACCATGTATTATCATGACTCGATGTTCTAGTTAGATGATCTGATCTACCATATCATAGATATGATTCGTGAGGCCGCATAGGAGGGAAGAATATGTATTGGGCGCTTGGGCTACTTTCCCATATTGTTATTGTGGTCTTATTCCCAGAGCTTCGGAGACTCATTACTTATCACAGTTTTTATAGGAACTGCGGAGTCATCATTAGTTACCATAATTTCCTTACAGGGATTGTACAGTACACCGTGACAACCCATGTGTACGAGTGGTATTCTTAAATTGCATTTCTCATAGTCGGTTATTCTAGATTTACCCCACCTTGAGTAGTAGTAGTGTGTGTGTGTGTATATATATATATATATATATATATATATATATATATATATATATACTACAATACTGTTTACTTTTGGTATGTTATTCTTTGTATCTTGTTACGTTCCTCTGAGGACCTATTTTCCTTCCAAGTTAGCTGAGTAGGCTTCCAGAGTTCGTTGCTGGATTATTGTTGTGTACCCATTTCACTATAATCTAATATAGGAATTTACTTCTTTGTAGTTTATGATTCATTTCTGATATTTATATCTGCTTGATAGCCTAGTATTTGATATACTCATATTATTTCTTTGGAGTCTATTCGGACAAGTATGATTATTAGGCTGCAGACTAGTACTCATATTCCCTTTCTTTATATTCTTATCTTGTGGATTGAGTTATAAAGTTGTTATATAGATAGCTAAATAATCTAGGACAGCTTATACGTGTTCAAATTAGACTGGAGTCCACTTGATACGTAGCTGATCATTGTCACGTAAGCCTGACCTTGTATTTTTTTGGACTTAGAAGTGACATATTTTTCCACCGTGACTTCGTTAGTGGTTTCCCTCCCAACAGTGACTTGCGGAGGCCGAGCAGACCCCCGATGATCAATCACCGACGACCGATCGTCCCTCCGGCCATCCATGGCTATGATCGATGAACCAAGTCGCCCAATCTGATGAAAGAACGACGGCGAACGACGAGTCTCGACGAGATCCATAGCGTCGAAAGCTTCTTCTCCGGTCAAATTCCCGGCGGAGCAACATCTCTGGTGGTACTTCCAGTGACACATAAATCATCGAAGCTCGACGAGGTGAGCGCTACAACTAAGAAATCTAATGCCACCGAGAGTTCATAAGCAGTCGATCATTGTGAGACTCATCTCACTGTATTCGTATTTTATGCGGATATGTATTTTGTGCTAGTTATTGTATTTTATTGGATATCGAGGAAGCTCAAAAACTTTAAAACTTTACTATTTGATCAGTATACCGATAGTATACTACAGTATACTGACGTTATACTGTCCGACAGATATTTGTTTTACTTTTTTAGATATTTTTGAGATATTTCTCTATAAATAGTAATTGAGATATTTTTTTCTTTCTTTCTCTTTATCTCTTCTTTCTTCTTAATTTCTCTCTCGAGCTTGGAAGCATTGTCTTGAGACCTGGAGTGTAGTTTCTGAACCCGTTCGTAGTGGTGGACTAGAAGTTTTAGGCTGGGAGCTCGCATTAGGCAAGTACACCTTGCCGATTTTGTGAACTTCTTTTACTTTCTATTATTTTACTTTCCTGGGGCTTTGGTTATTGCTTTTTAGCTTAGACTTGCCTTACTATTGTTGTTTATATCGGATTTATAGCTTAGTGACCATCTCGGTTTTGATTTCTGGTAGAATCTTGTTCCGTCCCTTTTTGGTAACTCGGTAACGGAAACAGTATCGGAGTTGTGACCGTAAGATTTAGTCTATATTATGATATGAGACTTACCCTAGACTTAACTTCTTGTTAGACTTAGTTCTGATAATTTTTGGGGTTTGATTTGGGTCCTGAAAATTAGACTTGACTTAACCATGTTTACTCTTTAAAACCGACATATCGACGATATACTACAGTATATCGACGGTATACCGATTTCGACCGACTTAATTTTTAGATATTTTTTTTGAACCCTATCGGCATACCGACGGTGTACTAT
Organism: Iris macrosiphon; assembly: GCA_036927795.1. Lineage (NCBI taxonomy): Eukaryota > Viridiplantae > Streptophyta > Magnoliopsida > Asparagales > Iridaceae > Iris > Iris macrosiphon. The sequence continues at coordinate 94,822,985 of JAYESA010000011.1, read as the reverse complement.
AGTATACCGATGGTATACCGATCCTGCCGATATTTCTTGACCGACTTCAGGATATTTGTCTTGCTCGACATACCGACGGCGTACTGGGCTGTGTCGATGGTATACCGATTTGTGGAGTTTATTTTCTAATAACTTTTTCACAAATTGGAACGACATAACGATGGTATACGACAGTATACCGATAGTATACCGATTTATTGGAATACATAACTTGCTGTATTTTTTCTATCTCTTTAAAATTTTTGGTTTTTCGTGATTTCATATTGATACTTCTGGCTTTTGCTTATATACGCGATGACTTGACCAGATTAGAACATGAACTTACATGGCTTCAAATAACTTGACTTGACTTGGCTTTACTCGATTTTACTCGACTTTGCCTGGCTGCACGTGATGACATAATTGACTGGACTTGACTTGGCATAACTTTATATGGCTTCATCGGATATGGCTTGACTTGGTTTCACTTGGCCTCATCGGGATTGACATGGCTTCACATGGTTGTGTCACTACCATATCTTGAAAATAGGGGTTTTTTGTCATTTTATATATTATAGGTATTATGTGTATTTATTTTAAATAATCGTATGATATATGTATATATATATATATGTTTATTATATATAGTGTTCATTAATGCATGAGTTAGTAGACTAGACCTAGATGCCCACTAGATGGAGCCCTGACCGAAATATAGTATTATGGATTTAATTTGTAATTTTTTGGATTAATTATTTAGGGTTATAATTAATTATTGTGATTTTATTTAATTATTGTGCCTTACCGTTGCTTCGATATTTGGAGCTCTACCCTAACTTTTGCCTTCCAACAAATTTTATAACCTTGCCCTAGACATACCCGTCTTCCATTGTGACCTTTGTGTAACTTATAAATATGCCGTCTTGTGCTTCATTTTAGTCGTACAATATTCGTCGCGGACGTTTATTTTAAATTCTAAATAAATCAAACTTTGTATCCTTGTGCGTTCCAATCGATATTGGAGACACAATCTTGACCTATTTCGTGCAACCCAAATTATGGTAATATTTTATTCTGAGTCTTCTATGTCCATGATATTTGTGTTCCACCTAATTTTAGCCCTATGTACTTCTAATTAATTTTAGAACACCAATTACATTTGTTTTAATTAAATTAAACCAAAAACTCAACTTTGTATAATTTTCCAATTGTTGGGCACTTTTATGCAAAAGTTTATTAAGGTGTCCACCCCATTGGACACAACACATCAGGAAACCTATTTTCCCTTCATGTGAATTTTTCTATAATTTTGGAGTGTTTAAACTCAATATCAACCATCATTGAACCATAGCCCTCCATTTTTGAATCAATGCAATCTTAGCCCTCCAAACACCTACACAAGAAGCCAAGCCCAATCCCAAGGAGGATGTTGACCAAGCCACTTTTCTAGGTCAACATCAACACCCTTTACACTTGTATATTTATATATAAAACTTTGTTTTCCTTTTCCTTCAACCCTAAAACTACACCAGCCGACATCTTCTCCCTCCCTTTCCTGTTCACCATCCCTTCCGCCCCGTCAACCCCCCATGAACTGCTGCTCACAACTGAGTTCTCCACCACCCATCAACACAGGAGCCGTCTCCTCCCGACCCACCAGAGCCCAGTCCCGCCTGAGCCCTGGACCCCCGCCTCTCCTTCAACTCTCCCCTACCGACCGGAGCAGACTGTTCCCTTTCGACCAAAACCGCCATTCTTCGCCCAGACACCCCGCTGAACCCGCTGCATCACGGAGGAGCCGCCAGCATCTCGACCCCGCTGTACATCCCGGCCACCCCGTCGATAACTCGATCGGATCTCCTTCCCCCGCCCTCCTCGACCGGAGCTGACCCGCTGCTCACCACCATCCATCTCGCACTCATCCTCCTCCTTCACCCGACCGGATCACGACCAAGACCCGCCTCCCTCGTCATCTTCTTCATCTCCGATCGACTGAACACCCACCATGCTGCCGTCGACCAGAGCCCCGACCATCCCGTTGCACCCCGCCGTTCGCCAGAATCCGCTGTACCTCGACCATCGACCTCCCTGATCACAACCGGACCTCCTCATCCCGATCCCCTCGACTGAACCACCACCACCACCATTATTACCTCGACCACCACTACTCTACACTTACACCACCATTATCACCATAGTCTTCCCCGGCCAACTCTGGGCAGACCAGTCCCGTCCTGTTCTTCCCTCGACCCCGAGCACAGCAGGCCTCGACCCTGCCTCATTATCATCATCATCATCATCATCTCATCATCACCAATCACCATCGTCATCGCCGTCATCGTCGATCTCGTGCACGTGCACAGGTTCGAATCTGTCCCTCCTCTTTCATTTTATGAGATTGTGTGTGTGTGTGTGTATATATATATTAATCAGGATCAGAATTTCTTATGACAGTTAGTTGGCATGTGACTATGAGTCGATGAACCCAATCTCGTATACGTATACATATACGCGTATGCGTATATCATTTAGTTATATATATATATATATATATATAGAGTCGATGAACCCAATCTCGTATACGTATACATATACGCGTATGCGTATATCATTTAGTTATATATATATATATATATATATATATATATATATATATATATATGTATATGATTAGTATGTATACATTTCTCAATTTGGTACATACATATATATATATATATATATATATATATATATATATATGTATATGTTTAGTATGTATATATTCTTCAACTTGGTATAAATATATATATATATATATATATATATATATATATATATATATTAAGTAGGTGTATATACTATGTGGTAATTATATACTGTGCTAGTTAAGACTATATGTATATTTATATATATACAGTATGCCCTAATATTAATTACGGATATTCCGTATTTACCTTGACCATGTGACCCTGAAAATTGGTAGTAGATTGCCTTATGTACACTAACGTACTAGCGAGCCCTGTGTTAGTTTGACTGTCTAATTTTACACAGGAATTGAGGACGTGGCACCCGTGCAGCTAGACGCACATTTGACCCTGCTAGTTGACCAGTGTCATACCTAGTGTAGCCCCTGAGTTCAGAGTATTTATGATTGTGTTTATGTTAGTATATCGACTGATTCTGTATTACTATTATATGATGTCTATAGGTCTGTTGGATTGTTCAGACAAGACTTCGGAATCAGGTTATTGGTATTGCGAGCAGAGGACCCCAGACGAGTACATTCTCTGATAGTTTTTTGGTTTATGATATCCTCTATGTTCATTGTATTTAGTGTAGATATCCATATTTCTTGACACGATGGTTACATGGATTGGTATATCCGGATCTCGCTATGAGTTGTTATTCCTTGTATATGGTGTATCTTGTACAAGTCTTGTTTCATTGGTTATCTTGTGCATGTATAGACACTGATTCTCGGGAAGACTTGCTACCTTCCTAGAGAATCCCGTGCCATAGCGTACCATAATTGGATCTACTATACCAGTCGGGGATGGAGAGTATTTTATGTAGATATGTGATCATAACCTTCATGTACAAGTATTGTTCTCATGTCAGTGTTGGTCATACACCGCACGTATGACTAGCCAGGCCAGTATTCGCGTACAAGTTCCCAAGCCGATCATATGATAAAGCTAGTACTCACACACTTAGTCATTAGTATTCTTGTTTATTATCATATTGTTCATTTTTGTATTTATTTCCAATATTTCCTTTATAATGTATCTCTTATACATGTATACGCATCTTGTATATTTATATCTTTTTACTACTACATAGTTTATATCATTGTTTTAGAACTGCTATTAGAGAGGTACTTCATTCCATCCTGACTGGAATTATTTTTCCAGACTGTGACATAGAGGACTTATTTCCAGCATACTTGGAGACTTGGATATTATTGATTGTAGGTTAGACTATTATTGTTGTTTAGACTTGTCTTGTATTTCACTTAATTCTTCAATATCTCATCGTGCTTTATTTCTATGATTGAGTATTCCATATTATAGTGTGATATATGTGTCTCCTTATGGAGTTGGATATTCGGGTGTGATCGATTAGTTAGTATTGTGACCTAGACCACGTTCTACCACCGATGCTGCGGCATAGGCTGGACGTACCCACTTACTCGTGCTCCTATACCGGGTGCGGGTCGTGACATATTTTTAGTGGTAGCTCATGCAGGTCAGACTTCGTAAGTTATGCGATGTCGTGGTAGTGCGACGTCTTAGTTGTACTACTGCGTGATAGGATATAGGACATAGGATACTAGGATGAGAGAGGATATTCAATCACAAATTTTTAAGAGATTCCGGGGACGACCCTTGAGAATATTATTATAATTTCTAATTCAAATCTTTTTCCCTTGTTTCGTCCGTTCTCACTTGTTAATATTGAATTTGATTCTTTTTGATCAATTATTAAATATAATTCTTGGTGTCGTTGTTGAGTTTGATTTCTTATCAAGATAAATTTTATGGACTAAAATTTATGGCATCATCTGATGATATATGTTGATGGGGACAGTGAGAAAGGTAAAACGTCTGCTTTGGTTATGGAGCCTAGAATTTATCGCAGCCATATTAGATGGCGTATCGGAAACGTAGGTACCTGACTTCAGATGTATATATCTTAGTTATGAAATTTAGAATTTCTCATAGCTATACTAGTCGGCACAACGAGGATGCTAGATGACTTGATTATAGAGTTGCATAACTAAGTTATGGAATCTATCGTTCATCGCAGCTATGCTTACTGGCGTGGCGAGGATTCTAAGTGTCATGATTTTGGACAGACGTGTATGATTATCAGGTTGTATCTTAAATTGGTTCTTAAAGTAATACTTATATACTTCTATTATTCTAAGACCTTGTTCTATTATTTTCTTTGCTAGTAGTAGAAATACCTTCAGTCCTTGGTCCAGTTCTTTTTAAGATTTATTTCTTTAACGTTCCTTGTTAGTGTGATAATTGATGACTTAAAATTAGGTCCGTGTCTTGTATCAATGTTGACTAAGTATGACTTGTGAGTTGGTAAGTATTTCTTGGTTGGACATGTGAGCAGTAGGCATCAATCTAGAGTTAACCCGTAGCGTAGTACCTTGTAGCAATAGTTTTATGATAGGTGTCATTATAGTTAGTATTGGTACTATAGATAGAAGGAGGAGTAAAGAGTATAAGATGGTTCCAAGAGTTAGTATCAAGCCAGCATGCCCGTCCTGGATAGTCGTAAATTCATGTAGTTGGGTGATCCATGTAAATAATTATATATCGAGGAAATTGTATTAAAAATTATTGGAGCATGATATTCAATTTGATGGTTGATTACTTGGGTGTGTCAAGAGTAAAGAAATATATATGCATAAAAGGTATTAATGAGTGTGCCATGGGTATAAAAATATCAAGATTGGTAATGGAAGATATATAGTGTAACATGATTAGTATGTAAAAGATTTAAGAGAAAATATATTTACATCAATTGAGATATGGAACCATATACCTGCCTTTGAGAGTGAAGTGAAGCATGTGTATTATATAAGTTATAAAAAGTGCAAATGATCGTGAGTTCTAATAAGTGTGATGAGGTGATCTAATGATGAAGCTAGTGTTACCATACCAATAGTGCTAATATTTCAATATCAAGGATTAGTTGAGCAAGGTGCTAGTAACAGTAAGTACCTTGTGTGATGATATTAGATTGGTGTATCAGTTAATATGGATAGAAATTATTGGAAGTAATAGTGCAAGTAATCTGGGCAGTGCAAATTTCAGTACACAATTGAGGGTTGTAGACAATTGGTGTATTTTGTGTATCTTGTGTGTTAGAGACTGTGAATATATAGGTATACTTAGATAGATGTGGATTTAAATTTTATAAATACGCATCGATTGGACTTAAATTAGAGGAGTAAGATGATTAATGGATTAGTGTTTGAGATTCAAACTTTTCGGATGAGATTTTTTTTTAAATTTTATAAATATGCATTGATTGGATTTAAAAAAAAATTAGAGGATTGGATATTAAATTTTGTATTTAGTGGTTAACTTAAAATTTTGGAAGAGATTGTGATAAGAATGTAATTTGATTTTATATTTGAAAATTTATAGGAGTATGATATTTATAGAATTTTGAAGATCGTGAAATAACAATATGGATTTACTTCATGATCATGTGATTTGATGAATTTAATTTTTTGATGGTAAAATAAATAAATAAATAAATACGACTATTGAGGATTTTAATTTTTGAAGACAAAATTCTTTTAAGGAGGATAGACTTGTCACTACCACATCCTGAAAATAGGAATATTTTTGTTATTTTATATATTATAGGTATTGTGTGTATTTTTTTAAATAATTGCATGATATGTGTATATATATATGTGTATTATATATAGTGTTCATTAATGCGTGAGTTAGTAGACTAGACCTAGATGCCCACTAGATGGAGCCCTGACCGAAATATAGTATTATGGCTTTAATTTGTAATTTTTGGGATTAATTATTTAGGGTTATAATTAATTATAATGATTTTATTTAATTGTTGTGCCTTACCATTGCTTCGATATTTGGAGCGCTACCCTACCTTTTGCCTTCCAATAAATTTCACAACCTTGTCCTAGATGTGCCCGTCTTCCATTATGACCTTTGTGTAACTTATAAATATCCCCTCTTGTGCTTCATTTTAGTCATACAATATTCGTCGAAGACGTTTATTTTAAATTCCAAATAAATCCAACTTTGTATCCTTGTGCGTTCCAATCGAAATTGGAGACACAATCTTGACCTATTTCGTGCAACCCAAATTATGGCAATATTTTACTCTGAGTCTTCTATGTCCATGACATTTGTGTCTCACCTAATTTTAGCCCTATGTACTTCTAATTAATTTTAGAACACATATTATATTTATTTTAATTAAATTAAACCAAAAACCCAACTTTGTATAATTTTTCAATTATTGGGCACTTTTATGCAAAATTGTATTAAGGTGTCCACCCCATTGGACACAACACATGAAGAAACCCATTTCCCCTTCATGTGAATTTTTCTATAATTTTGGAGTGTGTAAACTCAACATCAACCATCATTGAACCATAGCCCTCCATTTTTGAATCAATGCAATCTTAGCCCTCCAAATACCTACACAAGAAGCCAAGCCCAATCCCAAGGAGGATGTTAACCAAGCCACTTTTTTAGGTCACGTTCAATCCCCTTTACACATGTATATGTATATAAAACTTTGTTTTCCTTTTCCTTCAACACTAAAACTATACCAGCCGACATCTTTTCCCTCCCTTTCCTGTTCACCATCCCTTCCCTGCCTATACTCGACCCGCCGGAGCTCAGCCCACACCGGAGCAGCCTCATCACCACCAGTACCCTACCGCCTCAACCGTTCACCGTATGAAACCGACGCCGTTCTCCGCCCCGTCAACCCCCACACGAACCGCTGCCCACAGCCGAGTTCTCCACCACCCATCAACACCGGAGTCGTCTCCTCTCGACCCGTCGGAGCCCAGTCCCGCCTGAGCCCTGGACCCCCGCCTCTTCTTCAACTCGCCCCTGCCGACCGGAGTGGACCGTTCCTTTTCGACCGAACCACCGTTCTCCGCCCAGGCACCCCGCTGAATCCACTGCACCATGCCGGAGCCGCCAGTATCTTGACCCCGCTGTACATCCCGGCCACCCCGTCGACAACTCGACCGGATCTCCTTCCTCTGCCCTCCTCGACCGGAGTCGACCCGCTGCTCACCACCATCCATCCCGCACTCATCCCCCTCCTTCATCTGATCGGATCACGACCCAAACCCGCCTCCCTCGTCATCTTCTTCATCTCCGGTCGACTGAACACCCACCACGCTGGCGTCGACCAGAGCCCCGACCATTCCGCTGTACCCTGCTGTTCGCCCGAACCCGCTGTACCTCGACCAAAAACCTCCTTGAGCACAACTGGACCACCTCATCTCGATCCCATCGACTGAATCACCACCACCATTATCACGTCGACCATCACCACTCTACACCAACACCACCATTATCACCATAGTCTTCCCCGGCCAAATCCAGCCAGACTAGTCCCGTCCCCATTCTTCACTCGACCGTGAGCACAGCAGGCCTTGAGCATGCCTCATCATCATCATCATCATCTCATTATCATAAATCACCATCGTCATCGTTGTCATCGTCGATCTCGTGCACGTGCACAAGTTCGAACCTGTCCCTCCTCTTTTATTTTATGTGATTGTGTGTGTGTGTATATATATTAATCAGGATCAGAATTGCTTTTGACAGTTAGTTGGCATGTGACCTTGAGTCGATGAACCCAATCTCGTATACGTATATATATACGCGTATGCGTATATCATTCAGTTTGGTATATATATATATATATATATATATATATATATATATATATATGTATATGATTAGTATGTATACATTTCTCAATTTGGTAAATATATATATATATATAGTATGTATATATTCTTCAACTTGGTATATATAGATATATATATTAAGTAGGTGTATATATACTATGTGGTAATTAAATACTATGACAGTTAAGACTATATGTATATTTATATATATACAGTATGCCCTAATATTAATTACGGATATTCCGTATTTACCTTGACCATGTGACCCTGAAAATTGGTAGTAGACTGCCTTATGTACACTGACGTACTGGCGAGCCCTGTGTTAGTTTGACTGTTTGATTTTGCACAGCAATTGAGAACATGGCACCCGTACAGCTAGACGGACATTTTATCCTGCTAGTTGACCATTGTCATACCTAGCGTAGCCCCTGAGTTCAGAGTATTTATGATTGTGTGTATGTTAGTATATCGACTGATTCTACATTACTATTATATGATATCTATAGGACTGTTGGATTGTTCAGACAAGACTTCGAAATCAGGTTATTGGTATTGCCAGCAGAGTACTCCAGGCGAGTATATTCTTTGATAGTTTCTTATTTATGATATCCTCTATATTCATTGTATTTAGTGTAGATATCTATATTTCTTGACACTATGGTTACACGGATTGATATATCCGGATCTTGTCATGAGATGTTATTCCTTGTATATGGTGTATCTTTTACATGTCTTGTTTCATTGGTTATCTTGTGCATGTAGAGATACTGATTCTCGGGGAGACTTGCTACCTTCCTAGAGAATCCCGTGCCACAGCATACCATGATTGGATCTACCATACCAGTCGGGGGTGGAGAGTATTTTACTGTAGATATGTGATTATACCCTTCATGTACAAGTCTTGTTCTCATGTTAGTGTTGGTCATACACCGCACGTATGACTAGCTAGGCCAGTATTCGTGTACAAGTTTCCAAGCTGATCACATGTTAAAGCTAGTACTCACACACTTAGTCATTAGTATTCTTGTTCATTGTCATATTGTTCATTTTTGTATTTATTTCCAGTATTTTCTTTATTGTGTATCTCTTGTACATGTATATACATATTGTATATTTACATCTATTTACTGCTACATAGTTTATATCATTAATTTAGAACTGTTATTAGAGATGTACTTTGTTCCATCCTGACTGGAAATATTTTTCTAGACTGTGACATAGAGGACTTGTTTCCAACATACTTGGAGACTTGGATATTATTGATTGCAGGTTAGACTATTATTGTTGTTTAGACTTGTCTTGTATTTCATTTATTTCTTCGATATCTCATCGTGCTTTATTTCTGTGATTGAGTATTCCATATTATAGTATGATATCTGTGTCTCCTTATAGAGTTGGATATTCGTGTGAGATTGATTAGTTAGTATTGTGACCTAGACAGCGTTCTACCGCCGATGCTGAGACATAGGCTGGACGTACCCATGTACTCGTGCCCCTATACCGGGTGCGGGTCGTGACATGTTGTACTTGGTTTTACTTGGCTTTATCCGAATTGACATGGCTACACTTGGCTTTACCTAGCATCACTTGGTAACACGTGGCTTGGTTGTTATCGTGGATTACATGAGTCCATTTGTGCATGTATATTAAACTTGTTTATATTATTATTAGAACTTGTTTTGTTGCATCATGTCTAGTATGGATTCTACGAAATGCAATACATGAATTCATACAATAAATTTCTAGGGGTTAATAACTAGAGATTTACTTAGTACATAGCTAGAGATTTTCCTAGATTGCATGTAGTCCCGGTTATTTATACACTTATCTTGAGGAGTATCTAGTGGTGGTTTATATTATAGAGTATCTTGAGGAGTATCCGGTGCTGGTTTTTACGTATAAATATCCCAGACGGACTTTAGGGACTTACAATCAAAAGGAACTCTAGCATATCACATTGTATTATAATTGTTAGTAATTAGGATTGTGATAAACCTAGTTAATTAAAGTATGAAGCTGTACTTATATGATTTACTGTGATTTATAGATGATGGACAATCTAGACTTTACATGATATATCTTTATTGATTATCAGATCAGGATATATCTTATTGCACTTGTTACTCTATTTATTATCAGTTCAGGATATATCTCATTGCATGTTTATAGTATTTTTTACTATCCTGAGATCTTTTACATTCAGCCTTTACTTTTCAGTATTTGTATTGCTTGTGTTGTTGGTTTAAGTTCCTAGATTGCCTTCTTTGTGGTACTTGCTATTTGGGGGTCTGACCCCACGGGTTTTGTATGGCTAGATCCAGTAGCTGCACCGGAGGATCTTCTGTACTTTCCTAAGGATGGTGGACACCAAGAACACCAAACCACTTGAGTGGGTTTTCTTACTTCCCCACTCTGATGTACATTCTACTTTTGTTGGCCTTTAGCCATCGAGCACATGTTTAGCTTATGTTTTGGTTTGATCAGTTAGCCTACGGGCATTAGCATGATTGACATATCCTAGGGTTGATCATGTATGACTCAGATTCTGGCTAGTTTATTCATTCTATGTTTATTAGCATCATGATCATCTGTATATTATAGTTTGGGATGCTTTACGATTATATTTCAGCTGATCTTACATCTTGTTATTAATCCTGTTATTTTTTGATTGAGACACAAGGGTTTGTTGGACCAAGGCTTGACTGATGGTTTGTAGTAGTGACCCCTCATGTCTTATAGCTTCACCGTATATGTAGAGTACCGGAGTGCTCTAAGTATACGTAGCTGGCCTTGTCAACCTCGTTCTCCAGTATTCTGGTTCTGGGGCGTGACAATCATCTCTACTGGTGAGTTCTTCTAAGATCGATTATTTGGTTTCGTTTCTTTTCGATTTTGTTCTTATTTTATTCGAATTTTGATCTATTTTGATCCCAGTTGATCAATTACAGTTTCTTGATTTGTGTCTCGACAAAGACGATTTGAACTCAAATTGATGAGTTCTTTAATTTATGCCAGTAATCTTCTTCTTCAATCCTTAGTTCTTTAAAATTTTTGATCATTATATGATCAAGGAAACATGTTGATGATCTATTCATTGTGTCGACCACTACCTGTTTGGTAAAAGGTCACAAAAGCAATAATCATCCTAAATTGATAGGATCTGGATTCATGTCCCCTGAGTCAGACACGAGGAACTATTGTGGCCGATTGATCCGACACAACTTTTAGACACTACAAGTATGATTCTTCTATTTCCATCTTTGCTCTCATAATCTAGTATTTTATATTGAGTATCAGTCATACACTTGTATTCTTGTCAAATACGGCATCGATACCGTGGGGACACAGGTTTATATATGTGTCAGAGCTCTAGGAAGACAACAGAGTTCCATTATGAACTCCTGTGTCCAATTGCTCTGTGTGTGTGTATGTGTGTCCGATTTAATGACACTTGCTCATAGCTATCCTCGTATTTAAGAGCAGTATTGGTTTTTATATGTATGACATAGAGATAAATCTGTTTGGATGTTGATGGGGAAAGTTTGGGTATTCTGACTTTGAATGAGTATTAGGCGGGTTTCTGGTTCGAATTTGGTTTAAAAACGAGTTCTCTGTAAGTTGACTTCAAAATTCCTTAAAAGTATTTGCAGGCCTGTTTTGACAATAGTTGTAGATTTGGTTATCAGAATGGTCAATAAGTTTTATTTTGTTAAAGGATCGGGCCCACTCTATAGCTGTCCCTATGAAACAATTATGAATTATTCAAAATATAGGTTAAATTTTTAAGTTAGTAATTAATTTGTTAGATTAGTCAAGAATTTGTTAGAATTCAAGAATTTATTAGGTTAAATTTATATAGTTAAAGGGTTGGTTTTAGATTCTAAGAAGACCTATTTTAATTTAGAATCTAACCCCTTTATTATCTTCTAGCTCAATTTAGCATGATCATCACCACTTTGGGATATTCAGACAAGTACACTACGACTTGATCCCTTAATTTATATTTCAGCATTGCATTGATTTTATTTTGGACACTTGCTCGACACGAGTTATTTTACATTGATTGTATCTTGATTGTAAATTTATTGCAATATCGGGATGAAAAAATATTTAGTTTATATGTGACCAAACCCTTTAGTGTAATATTGTGAATAACTTAGTCGAACATCGTGCATGTGTAGCTAAGCTGTACCATTTTATTGTGCTATAGTACTTACCAGTCGGTCACATATTAGACTGATATTTCAATTCACTATTGCATGATTGTGGTTCCATTGTTTCAGTCATTATACCATTTGTCACCATCACATTTTCCATCAAGGGTAGTTTGGTAATTTAGCACAGGTATTTTTATTTTAGGAGTATCGTATTTAATTATTGTGTATGTATGATTATTTATTTATTTATTATATTATTTATTTATTGTTAGATGCTAGATTTTTTTGGACTTGTGTAGTGGATCTAACTAGTTAGTTTAGATGCATAAACCCAACATTTATTCTAGTTTAGATTGAGCCCAATAATTAGGCCCATCCATTAGGAGGATGAATTAATTAGTGAAACCATTAGACGAGAACCTTCTCTCCTTAATTAATTTCTTTATGGGAGGCCTCAAGGGGTAAATTGGATATTTTATATTACATGGGATAGGGGGCTAGGGCCGGCCACATTTGGAGGAGAGAGAGTCTTTTTTTTTCATTTTTCGTTTCAATTAGATCTAGATTTTTCCCCTTTTCAATTTTACCATTCTCTCATCAATTTCTTCTCAAATTATTTCCCTATTCTTCATTGGAGGCTACTACAACAAGGATCTAAAAGAAGGTAGCAAGGATCTCCAAGAAGGAATCCAAGATCTACAAGGAGAAGGCTACATTCTTCATTTGGAGATTTTTATTAGAAATCCATCTCCTAATAGGTACATTTTAGTTTTTTTCCTCTCTTATTAGGTTCTAAATCTGAGATTTAACCATGAGGAACCATCCCACATGCATAGGCTACCCATAGGAATTGGAATTAGGTTCATAGGAGGCCTATGGAGGAAGTTATGGGTGTTTTGTGTCAATTTTGGAGGAATTCCGAGATTAGCACATATGGTGTTTGTCAATTGGTCAATTAGATCAATTTGACGTGTGTTTGATTGTTTGTGACTAGTATTGTATCCATAATTGGGTACATGTAGGTCGTGTCTCGTCAATTTGGTCATACAGATTATTTTTGGGGATTTTCCTCCGACACGGGAATTTGTGCATATCACTTTTTGACACGGACACGTAGTTTAGTTAATTATTGTTCGTATTATTTATAATTAGTATTCTAGACTTGCATGTGACCTTCATGATGAGTTTGGTTGTGTGGTGGAGCTGTATCGTAAGCGTATCATAGAATGAGTGTGATAGGGTGCGGTACACTCCACATATTTGTTTCATTGCCCTCAATTCTATGAGTGCTTGTGTGTTTATATATATATATATATATAATATATTATATTATATGATATATATATATGTATATGAGCAAGTATTTATATTATATTGTATAGATGAGTATACATATGGCTATGTGTTTATGTGTATAAGTTTATATCTATGAGTGCATATATAATGAGATACAATATCTATATCTATGAGTGTGTGTATATATATATATATATATATATATATATATATATATATATATATATATATATATATGTGTGTGTGTGTGTGTGTGTGTGTGTGTGTGTGTGTGTTTGTGTTTATATCTATCTATATGTGTATATGTGGTTGTATATATATATATATATATATATATATATATATATATATAGATGAGAGGATTGATATATATACGAGTTGGCATATATAGGAGAGTATCTATGTATATGTTGTGTGTTTGTGTGTGTGTGTGTTTGAGCGAGAGATCGGGACAGTGGGCTACTCAGCATGCTCGGGCCAGGGAGCTAGCGAATGCACTTCATATTACAGAGCAGCAGGAAGCACACTGTGCAGTGGCCAACTGTACAGCAGTAGCAAGTTCAATATGCACAGTGAAATTCAGCAAAGGGGCGCAACCTCACTATAACAGAATGCATCAATACTACAGAGGCAGTGTGCACTGGGATGCATCGAGCAGCAGCAGGCAAGGGGTCGGGCACCTGCTGTCACGCCCAGTCCCAAAATATTTTGGAACCAGGCCACGTGGCATTGGCAAGCTGACACATCTCTGAGGATATCCCAATTTAATGGATCCTAGCGAAGCGTGCTACGCTGTCCTAAATCTAACAAGTCTAATATCAACAACAGTCAATGTCTAATCTCATCCACAAACAACAAGCAAAATACTGAAATGAAAGACTGGAATATAAGGACATAGTCGAATGACCTAATACAACTGAAATATGTCTGGTGGGAACAAACCCACTACAAAATGTTGGAGATAAAGTACTGATAGTACGAGTGACTGGAACAACGGCTAACTAGGTAAGGAGCTCCAGTCATAGGCGGAAGGCCTACCAATCTGATCAGGGGTACTCTGATGGAAGTACCTGCAGCTCCTCGTCAAGAGCAAACCTCGTCTCCATACCTGGCCCGTAAACTGTGGGATAATAGGCCTCGTCCAGATCTGGAAGATAACCAGGTCCTCAGAGGGACGTAACAAGATACAATATGCATGCCAGATATAGTACTGAATAAAAGTAAAGAGGGGTGTGCTAACCATCTAAGTGAATGCAATGTAAGGACAACCTCGGAACGTATAAGTAGGTGTAGGCATAACATCCAACGTCCTCTAGAGTGTGGTATCTGCAACATCCATCATTCCGAAGAATGAGGTATCTGTATATATGTAACGTCCAACACTCTAAGGGACGTGGTATCTGCAATGATATATATATCCGTACCACTCCGAAGAGTGGGGTATCTGAATAAAGGAAATCATCGGATCCGTAGCTCCTTTGGATACTACAGAGTCTGATGGGTGTATCCCATACGTCCATCAGTTGTCCTTTCCGCCCAATGTAGATACGCAAGTCGAATACACGACTTGAGTGTACCGTATCTAGATGTCAAGTCTCAATTAACTATATTACTCTAGAATACATGCTAGTCCGTGATGCATGTCGTACGTACCGATAGCAAATCGGGTACGTGGACCCGCATCCCAATATGAGTGTACTATCACGATACGTGTATAGTGCCATGGTCAAGGAAGATATCAAAATATCCTCACAGTCGAAGGTGAGTCAGCTAGCATCTAGGTCTAGTACACTATTCATCGATGCATTGTCGACTGCACCCGAGTTAAACTCGGACGCACACAGTTCATGTATATTTGCAACATTTAACATTTAATTTTAAGCAGTAATCCAGCAAGGTATACTTGCCTGCCCCGGGTAGCTGCGAAATCCAAAGCCCTGCTCCTGATGCCTCGGGAGTAGTGTCCAGCAATCCTATATAGGATGTAGAAATGACCAAATTAGTCGCTACAATAGCACGACTAATACAAGCTGTTCGTATCTACAGCTGACATAGGGTCGGGACTGTATATATATAGTTATTATAAGTATATACATATACACTAAATCATATTTAATTATATTAAATAAAACATTATTTTTGTTTAATAGTACGAAAATAGTACTTATGTATTAATTAGTATAGACTAATAATACACCTATTAAATCTCTGTACATAATTGGGTAACATCATAATTTCATATATATATATATACATATTTTTAGATAAAAAAATATGTACATCAATTTATATACAACATAATAAAGGTATATGAAATATGTATACGTACATTGCAGGTATCTATTTATATACATGTATATATATATATATATATATATATATATATATATATATATATATATATATATATATGCATATACATACTAGAGGGTCAATACGTAAGTATTTAATATATAATAATCATATAATATACTTAATTTTCCAGAAATGTATTTAACACCATAAATATTATATACTTAATATTCTTCATATTTAAAAAAATACATACATACATACATACATACATACATATATACATATGCATATGTATAAGTATAAATACGTAAATATACTAAGAAAATAGCATTATATTATATATAATATTTAATCACAGAAATTACTTTGATTATGATTTATATTAAATACTTACTATTTTATACATTATACATTCATACATATATTTATATATCTACATATAAATATATACCTTTATACGAAATAGGTGTTTATATACATACACAAAATACACATATATAATTATATTATATAATACTAATTACAATACATATATATATATATATATATATATATATATATATATATATATATATACATTACAGAATTTATACAGGAATGTTTTAAATATGAATATTGATAAATACTAAAATACAGTAATTAGTATCGAATACGTATTTAAATACCTAAACTAATACACATAGCTATACATTTATATTTGCAGCCTTAAATACGTATTCAAATACCCGTATTTATACATAAAATCATGTACCTCAGCGAAGCTCGGGTTGAGGGGGTCGAGTTGGTCGACCGTCGCCGGAGGGGGGTGGCCGGACGACGCTCCGGCGTCGCGCGGGGAGGGTCGGCAGCAGCCGCGGTTCAGAAAAGCTCCAGCGCTGTGGGGGCTATTTCTCCTCCGTGTGTCGTCGTCGTCGACTGAAAGTCGGCGGGAAGGAAGTGGACGGCCAGGGGGTGACGCCGGTAAAGTGTGGTGGGTGGCGGTGTTGCGGTGGCGGAGCACGGAGGGAACGGGTGGGTCTGCTGTTAGTGTGGGGAAGGGAGCAGCCGGGTCTGTGGAAGTCGGTGGGGGCTGCTCCGGCGTCGTGGTGGCGGGTGGCTCAGATGGCAGGTGGGGGGAAGGTTGGCGAGGGTGGTCGGTTCGGTGTGGTGGCGGCCGGTGGCGGCGTTTGGCCGGAGTCAGGCTCGGGGAAGAGAGTTGGGGTCGGGCTGAAGGAAGGATTCAGTTGGAGAAGTTAGGGTTTTAGGTATTTTGTTTTTCTTTTAATGAGTTGTAATGAAGGTATATGTAGGAGAGAGAGTGAGGGGGGGCTATCTTGGGGTTAGGGCCGGCTGTAGGAAATTTTTGGGGAGTTGGGGAAGCTTCTACATGATGAAGGGAGGGCTAGGATTTAGGTATTTCAAATGTAGGGCCATGATGTGGCCTACATAAAGTAATGTAGTACAAGGGAATGGGGGGAAAATTAAAGCATACGGTTAGGCATGACCATTGCTTTTCTCCATGATGGTTTGGGCCAATGAGAGGGGGACACCTCATTGCAATTTTGCAATTAGGCCCCTGAATAATTTGGTATTTGCACAATAACTAGAATTGGGGATTTAATGTAACCAAACACCATGTTAGGTGTTCCTCATTGGACTAGGGTGGTGTATGGTGTTTTGTATGAGGCTTGTGGGTGTGGATATGGATTTGGGTTGGAGTTGGGTCTAATTTAATTGAGGTTAGGTAGCCACATTAATTAATTTATAATTAATGTAACGGGTGTTTCTAATTTAATTTAAATAAAATCCGGGAGTCTAAATTTGGATGGACAAGGGTCTTTGGTGTAGTAGGCTCAGTATACAATAATATCGTGATCTGGGTTGGTCAGAACTGGTTGAGGTTGGGTCTCAATGTCAATTGGAACGGACAGCGAACGTAATTACGTAATTTAATTAATTTGCGCACGGACGTTTGTAACGACTTTTGTGCGACTAAAATCAGGCACAAAAATGGTATCCTGGGTTTGTCCTAGGT
Organism: Iris macrosiphon; assembly: GCA_036927795.1. NCBI lineage: Eukaryota > Viridiplantae > Streptophyta > Magnoliopsida > Asparagales > Iridaceae > Iris > Iris macrosiphon. Next base: position 94,804,822 of record JAYESA010000011.1, on the reverse strand, counting down.
TTAATATGATGGGTTTACAGGTCTAGGTCAAATATGTGGAATTTGTTTTAGGGCAACAGCTAGGTTATTATATCAATTAATCAAATCATTTCACAAGTAATTATAATACTATATATTAAATCATAATTATTTCAAGTTAACCCTAATTAGGTTAATAATATTAAATAATTCCTAATTTCTGGTCGAGGGGGTTTACAACATACCCTCCTTAGAGGATTTCGTCCTCGAAATTAAAACAGATATATAGAAAAACTGTTGAATGAAATAAACACTATAACATACATAGACCTTCGAAGAGATGGGGAAAGCGTTGCCGAATATCGTCCTCTCGTTCCCAGGTTGATTCACCTGGTGCATGATGCCTCCATGCGACACAAACTAGAGGGATAGTCTGGCCTCGCAGTACCTTCTCGCTTCGGTCTAGGATCTCTACCGGCTCCTCTTGGTATGATAAGGTTGGACCAACGATAATCTCCGAGTGGTCAAGAACATGACTCGGATCCGGTATGTACCTCCTCAGCTGAGATACATGAAAGACGTCGTGAACTCCTACCAGTGTCTGCGGCAAGGCCTATCTGTAAGCAACTTCTCCGATGCGCTCTAGCACATCGAAGGGTCCGATGTACCTCGGACTCAGCTTCCCTCTGCCTCCAAATCTGATGGTTCCTCTGGTAGGTGAAATCTTCAGGAACATATGTTCTCCCACCTGGAACTCTAGGGGTCATCGATGCACATTAGCCCTATGCTTCTGCCAGTCCTGTGTTGCTCGTAGATGCCCCTGGATCTTCTTCACCTTCTCCACTGTATGGACGATCAACTCTGGCCCTAGAATCTGCCTCTCGCCTACGTCGCTCCAACATACTGGGGAACGACATTTCCTACCATACAATGCCTCGTAGGCAGCCATATGAATGCTTGCCTGATAGCTATTGTTGTAGGAAAATTCGACCAAGTGCAAGTGGTCCTCCCAAGAACCGCTGAAGTCAAGAATACATGCCCTCAACATATCCTCCAGCGTCTGAATGGTGCGCTCGGATTGTCCATCCGTCTGCTGGTGGTACGAAGTACTGAACTTAAGGCGGGTACCAAGACTCTCTTGTATACTCCTCCAAAAGTACGATGTAAACCTCGTATCCCGGTCAGACACGATACTGACTGGCACTCCATGCACTCGTACAATCTCCCTCATGTACATGTCTGCCAAGACTTCCGTAGATTGGCCTACCCTGAAGGGTAAAAAGTGGGCAGACTTGGTGAGTCTATCTACGATTACCCAAACGGCATTGCGACCACTAGGACTCCTCGGGAAACCCGTGACGAAGTCCATGGTGATGTGCTCCCATTTCCACTCCGGTATCGGGAGCAGTTGAAGTAATCCGGCAGACCTCTGGTGCTCAACATTAACTTGCTGACACACCAGACACTTAGCCATGAAGCGGGCTATCTCTCTCTTCATCCCGTGCCACCAGTAGTACTGCCTCAGGTCTCGGTACATCTTCGTGCCTCCTGGATGTCCGGAATAGGTCGAACTGTGTGCCTTCGTCATCAGCTCCTGGCGTAGCTCTCCATTCGGAACATAGAGACGATCTCCACATCTCAAAGTCATGTCCTCGAAATTAAAATAAGGCATAATCTGTTCTTCCTTTACATACCTAGGGCAAGTCAATCGCAATATCTTTGCGATAGTTAAATTTTAATCCATCCTTCGTAATCACTTCTAAATTAAGATGGTCATTGTTCCAAAAAAAATTTTAACCCAGCGTTCTTCCTCATCAACATCCAGTTTTAAAATTTTAATCTGTATAACATTTTCGCATATCAAACTTTATATCGCGATCTTCAACTAACAAAAATCTCTCTTAGAAATAAACTAAACAATATTTTCCCTTCTATGGACTTTTGTACTCTTCCAATTTAAATTCAATTTATATCCTTAATAGTTCAAATAGGAAATCCTGTCATCAAAATTTCTTTTAATTTAATCTTCCAATTTAAAATTTAATCTGTCCATGTCCATGTTTAGGGTTCTATTTATTTTCCTCTAGGTTTAAATCGTTGATTCAATCCTCAATATTAAAATTTTAAATCATATGCTCACGTATCAGTATTTGTTTTGTCATATCCCAATTTTTTTAAAATTCATCAAACCCTTATCATATTAATCATTCTTCTAGAATTTTCAATTTAATAATCCATATTCACTCTGTTTCAAATCTCTAGGACATCTCGTATCCGAATTTGCATCACAATCTTCAACTGTTAAAGTTTCGTCTAGAAATTTTGATCAATTTTATTATTTCTATCCTCAACTTGTGAATTTCGTACTCTACAATTTTTTTTTCAATCTCTATTCTCGATATTTTCTAATAGGAAATCCCACAATCAACATTTAGAGGTCTCCATTTGAAATTTGAATTCTAGTTCACCAATCGTCCGAATCTAGATTTTCACATTTTTCCTCAAAATTTAAATCAATTATTTAATCCTTCAATATCCAAAATTTAAATCATGCGCTCAAGTAAAAGTATTTGGTCCGCAATTTTCAGATTCTAAAATTTTTTGAATCATCATCATTTTAATCATCCTTCTAAAAAAATCTCAAAATTTAAAATGACTTGAACCTCTACATCCAATCTTTCTCGACCCCAACTAAGAGGAGTTTCTCTTGAGTTGACAATGCAACTGCTACCCAACTTAGGGTCTACCCCTCTATCACATAAGGCTCTTACATTTCAGGAATCTTATTCCCCCACTTTTACTTAATCCTGTTACTCAATCCTCAAAAAGTTTTAACCCAAATATTATATGGGATATGCCCTTGGTTACAAAATAATCATCAAATAATGTATTCGACCTTTAGGGTACATCTCATACTATCTGTGTATTAACTTATGATAAGCACGAGGTTTCGTCTTTCCGAAACAAGGGAAAACGGAAAACAATAATAAGGAGTTCAAGGGGGAGCTAATAGATTAGCAGTATGGGGATAAAGGCATTCTAAAGAATTCAATGGGAATTGTCAAGGCAGTTATGGATTGAAATTCTATTTTGGTAATTTCTTTTTACTTGCTCGTATCAGTACGGTTATGTAACGGATACGATATGCTCAGGCATATCTAGAGGGTAGTACATTCGTACTATTTACTATATATCTCAATCCACGTAAAATAGTTATGCGAAGGGTGAACCAAGCGCACTATGGTTGATCAGACCGTAGTACTCTGATTCTGAAATGTATTAGTGTACGCGTCCAATAATACATATGTCGTGAACAAGCTTGATAAAAGGCTGAGCTTGCAAAGCTAGGCTGTAACAGCAACATAAGGCGAGGTAGTATAAGTACGCTAGATTTTGATGAAAGAAGGTACAAAAATAATTTAAGTTCACAAAACCAATCAAGGACAAAATTAAGATTTTTACAATCTCTACAGTTGTCATACTCACTACTTATCTCAGTCGTTAGTCGACCAAATAGGGGTTTGGGCCTATAATTTCTACCGTCTGAATAAATACTATCTTCTTATGCAAGTCTTAAAGTAGTGCCACCCTATTATACTTCATCAATAGACACATAATAATCTATAAATTTTCCAGCAATGCAACGAACATACCTAGGACTGGTGGAGCTGGCCTTGCACTATCTGTTTGGCCCTATTGACGTACTGGGGAAACTTCCGAGCCTGATGCTGGTTTGATCCACACCTAAAATACTGTCCTGACCTTCTTCTGTAATCTTTCTGAATATGTCCCTTCTTCCTGCAATAGTGACATGTCGGCATCTTTCTATGCGGATACGGTACAACCCTCTGTTGCGACTGTACTCCTGGATGCCGGATCGATCCTCCTACTCCCGGTTGTGCCTGAGCTAGTGTAGCTACACTGGAATGCCTCGATCCTCTGCTAATAACCTCTTGGATCCTAGCCTCTGACAGAACCTTCTCGTAAGAGATCCTCGCCTGGGTGGTAGTGTACCTCTGTAGCTCATACGTTAGACCATGATGGAACCTCCTGGCGTTCTCTAGATCTGCCATCAAGCTCCGTCTCAAAGTCTCGGTCTGATGCCACTACGCTTGCATCATAGTCTGGGAGAACTGGAACATCTGCGACTGTTCCTTTGGATATGGCATCTGGGGTGGAAAGGGTGGAGGTGAATCCTCTGGTTGTGTTGTAGGTGTCTTCTGAGACGTCGGCCTCTCGGTCTGCGATATCGGCGTAGTCCTCGAAGTCTGGCCCTCGAAGTGTTGCATCGGGATAGTCTAAGAAGTTTGACCCTCATGCTGCTGTGTCGGATCGTCAGAAGAAGTCTGGTGCCAATATATCATCGGGGCCTGGGGGATCACCGGTGCCTGTGGCTGAGGCTGCTCTTCGGGTGGTCCCTGGGTTGTCTCCTCCCTCGGTGGGGTGGTGGATGGCACTACGGCACCGTATGCCTCACGGTCGCTATGCAAGTTCATCTTGCTGTAAAAGATGGAACTTCATTAAAAGAGTACGGAATCAAACAGGATGCAGATATTCAAATAATTAGATACGAAAGCGGTTCAAAGACGATGATCAAGGTGGATGAGACCTAATAATTTCCATCCTATTGCAGGCTCGCTGGGCATGTTACAATACCACAAGCGATAGATGTTTGGTGTTTCAGACCTGCATGGGCCACCACTAAAACCATGTCACGCCCCAGTCCCAAAATATTATTGAACCAGGCCACGTGGCATTGGCCAGCTGACACATCTCCAAGGATATCCCAATTTAATGGATCCTGGTAAAGCATGCTACGCTGTCCTAAATTTAAAAAGTCTAATATCAATAATAGTCAATGTCTAATCTCATCCACAAACAACAAGTAAAATACTGAAATGAAAGACTGGAGTATAAGGACATAGTCGAATGACATAATACAACTAAAATATGTCTGGTGGGAACAAACCCACTACAAAATGTTGGAGATAAAGTACTGATAGTGAGAGTGACTGGAACAACGGCTAACTAGGTAAGGAGCTCCAGTCATAGGCGGAAGGCCAACCAATCTGATCAGGGGTACTCTGATGGAAGTACCTCCAACTCCTCGTCAAGAGCAAACCTCGTCTCCACACCTGGCCCGTAAACTGTGGGATAATAGGCCTCGTCCAGATCTGGAAGATAACCAGGTCCTCAGAGGGACGTAACAAGATACAATATGCATGCCAGATATAGTACTGAATAAAAGTAAAGAGGGGTGTGCTAACCATCTAAGTGAATGCAATGTAAGGACAACCTCGGAACATATAAATAGGTATAGGCATAACATCCAACGTCCTCTAGAGTGTGGTATCTGCAACATCCATCATTCCGAAGAATGAGGTATCTGTATATATGTAACGTCCAACACTCTAAGGGACGTGGTATCTGCAATGATATATATATCCGTACCACTCCGAAGAGTGGGGTATCTGAATAAAGGAAATCATCGGATTCGTGGCTCCTCTGGATACTACGGAGTCCGATGGGTGTATCCCATATGTCCATCAGTTGTCCTTCCCGCCCAATGTAGATACGTAAGTCGAATACACGACTTGAGTGTACCGTATCTAGATGTCAAGTCTCAATTAACTATATTACTCTATAATACATGCTAGTCCGTGATGTATGTCGTACGTACCGATAGCAAATCAGGTATGCGGACCCGCATCCCAATATGAGTGTACCATCACGATACGTGTATAGTGCCATGTTCAAGGAAGATATCAAAATATCCTCACAGTCGAAGGTGAGTCAGCTAGCATCTAGGTCTAGTACACAATTCATCGACGCATTGTCGACTACACCCGAGTTAATCTCGGACGCACACAGTTCATGTATATTTGCAACATTTAACATTTAATTTTAAGCAGTAATCCAGCAAGGTATACTTGCCTGCCTCGGGTAGCTGCGAAATCCAAAGCCCTGCTCCTGATGCCTCGGCAGTAGTGTCCAGCAATCCTATATAGGATGTAGAAATGACCAAATTAGTCGCTATAATAGCACGACTAATACACGTTGTTCGTATCTACAGCTGACATAGGGTCGGGACTGTATATATATATAGTTATTATAAGTGTATACATATACACTAAATCGTATTTAATTATATTAAATAAAACATTATTTTTGTTTAATAGTACGAAAATAGTACTTATGTATTAAATAGTATAGACTAATAATACACCTATTAAATCTCTGTACATAATTAGGTAACATCATAATTTCATATATATATACATATTTTTAGATAAAAAAAATATATACATCAATTTATATACAACATAATAAATGTATATGAAATATGAAATATCTATTTATATATATGTATATATATATATATATATATATATATATATATATATATATATATATATATATATATATATATATATATATACATATGCATATACATACTAGAGGGTCAATACGTAAGTATTTAATATATAATAATCATATAATATACTTAATTTTCTAGAAATGTATTTAACACCATAAATATTATATACTTAATATTCTTCATATTTAAAAAAATACATACATACATACATATATACATATATACATATGCATATGTATAAGTATAAATACGTAAATATACTAAGAAAATAGCATTATATTATATATAATATTTAATCACAGAAATTACTTTGATTATGATTTATATTAAATACTTACTATTTTATACATTATACATTCATACATATATTTATATATCTACATATAAATATATACCTTTATACGAAATTAGGTGTTTATATACATACACAAAATACACATATATAATTATATTATATAATACTAATTACAATACATATATATATATATTATAAAATTTATACAGGAATGTTTTAAATATGAATACTGATAAATACTAAAATACACTAATTAGTATCGAATACGTATTTAAATACCTAAACTAATACACATAGCTATACATTTATATTTGCAGCCTTAAATACGTATTCAAATACCCGTATTTATAAATAAAATCATGTACCTCAGCGAAGCTCGGGTCGAGGGGGTCGAGTTGGTCGACCGTCGCCGGAGGGGGGTGGCCGGACGGCACTCCGGCGTCGCGCGGGGAGGGTCGGCAGCAGCCGCGGTTCAGAAAAGCTCCAGCGCTGCGGGGGCTATTTCTCCCCCGTGTGTTAACGTCGTCGACTGAAAGTCGGCGGAAAGGAAGTGGACGGCCAGGGGGTGACGCTGGTAAAGTGTGGTGGGCGGCGGTGTTGCGGTGGCGGAGCACGGAGGGAACGGGTTGGTCGGCTGTCAGTATGGGGAAGGGAGCAGCCGGATCTGTGGAGGTCGGTGGGGGCTGCTCCGACGTCGTGGTGGCGGGTGGCTCAGATGGCAGGTGGGGGGAATATAGGCGAGGGTGGTCGGGTCGGTGTGGTGGCGGCCGGTGGCGGCATTTGGCCGAAGTCGGGCTCGGGGAAGAGAGTTGGGGTCTGGCTGAAGGAAGGGTTCAGTTGGAGAAATTAGGGTTTTAGGTATTTTGTTTTTCTTTTAATGAGTTGTAATGAAGGTATATGTAGGAGAGAGAGTGAGGGGGGGCTGTCTTGGGGTTAGGGCCGGCTGTAGGAAATTTTTGGGGAGTTGGGCAAGCTTCTACATGATGAAGGGAGGGCTAGGATTTAGGTATTTCAAATGTAGGGCCATGATGTGCCCTACATAAAGTAATGTAGTATAAGGGAATGGGGGGAAAATTAAAGCATACGGTTAGGCATGACCATTGCTTTTTTTCATGATGGTTTGGGCCAATGAGAGGGGGACACCTCATTACAATTTTGCAATTAGGCCCCTGAACAATTTGGTATTTGCATAATAACTAGAATTGAGGATTAAATGTAACCAAACACCATGTTTGGTGTTCCTCATTGGACTAGGGTTGTGTATGGTGTTTTGTATGAGGCTTGTGGGTGTGGATGTGGGTTTGGGTTGGAGTTGGGTCTAATTAAATTGAGGTTTGGTAGCCACATTAATTAATTTATAATTAATGTAACGGGTGTTTCTAATTTAATTTAAATAAAATCCGGGAGTCTAAATTTGGTTAGACAAGGGTCTTTGGTGTAGTAGGCTCAGTGTACAATAATATCGTGATCTGGGTTGGTCAGAACTGGTTGAGGTTGGGTCTCAATGTCAATTGGAACGGGCAGCGAACGTAATTACGCAATTTAATTAATTTTCGCACGGACGTTTGTAACGACTTTTGTTCGACTAAAATTAGGCACGAAAATGGATATCTGGGGTTTGTCCTAGGTTCAATATGATGGGTTTACAAGTCTAGGTCAAATATGTGGAATTTGTTTTAGGGCAACAGCTAGGGTATTATATCAATTAATTAAATCATTTCACAGGTAATTATAATACTATATATTAAATCATAATTATTTCAAGTTAACCCTAATTAGGTTAATAATATTAAATAATTCCTAATTTTTGGTCGAGGGGGTTTATACCTGCAGCCTGGGCAGGCATCTCATTCAGTATTAGCAGTAGCATTCACATCAAAGGAAATCAGTCAGTGTGCAACCGAAGTGGCAGCAACTCTGAGACAGGAAATCAGACAGTGTGCAGCTTGAGCCACTGTAGCAGAGTGTGCACATCAATGTGCAGTATCCTCAATGCAACAGCAGTGGCAACACAGCAATGTGCTACCACTGTAAACCCGAGAAGCTTCAACTGAGCAAGTGATGTCTCATGTACAGCAACAAGTTAGTTTGTGCAGTTTCATCAGTAGCACCGCAAGGTAATGATTTAGCGTGGGTGGTTCAGTTAGCTAGGTGAGTTAGTTGGTTAGTAGTAGTGATTAGAAGATATAGCTAGTAGCTAGATAGTTAGTTATAAATGCCTTAATTAGTTTAATAGTTAGAATGATTAGTGTAGAAGCAAGAAAAATACGCTGGGGAATTATTCGCGTAAAACCCTCAACATGTAGGAAGTCTACGTAAAACAGAGCTCCAGCACTGGGTGGCATGAAACATGATTCTAGAGCCATCGACGTACAATAGAGTTTCAACGCTATTCAGCGTAAAACATAGCTCCAGAACAGCCCGTATAATGTAGTGTTTCCAGACTGCTTCGGCGTAAAAAGGTTACTACATCGCCACTTCGGCGTAAAACCTATCTGCTTTTAATGCAGCGGAAAGTTGTACGAGGAACTCTTCGTATTCCTCGAATGAACCTGTCAGATCAAGCAGTGAACCTGACTCCTGACAAAGAGTACTGCACGGCGATCGAGAGGACGGCTGTAATGATGACTCTGGACAGAACTCCAGACTGTCGTCTAGTGACATAACCCTTGATATAAGATGTCGTTTACGCATTCAAGGAATACGCTGCCTATTCTACACAGGCAGATATGAGCTTTACGCTCAGAATGAGACGAAACCAACAGCCACGTCAAAAGTTGTTCTTTATACAGAACTCGAGGCACGTCTCTACAATTAATGCGGGAGATGGCGGCAGATCTCTGCATTTAATGCATGAGATTTGATTCTACTTTTAATGACTGGGTGAGCTATAATTAGGGCTAATACGTCCACATCACCATCCCCACACATTACGCCGACCTGGCTATTTTCAATTATAGGAGTACGCCGTATGCTATCTCCTCGAAATATGCCAACTCAGGCTATATTTGCAAAGGTGTGTGATAAGGCTGTCTGGACCAGAACACGTTCAAGACCTCAGTCAAAGAGGAAAAACTGGCTATCTTTATGCTAGCTACCTATCCATGTAGCATCAGGCTTCTATGCCTACTTGGCTTCTACGCCAACTTGACAGCTACTTGGCTTCTACGCCAACCTGACAGCTATTCGGCTTCTACGCCTATCTGGCTTCTACGCCAACCTGAAAGATATTCGACTTCTACGCCTATCTGGCTTCTACGCCAATAGGACAGCTACTTGGCTTCTACGCCAACCTGACAGCTACTTGGCTTCTACGCCAACCTGACAGCTATTCGGCTTCTACGCCTACTTGGATTCTATGCCAACAAGATAACTACTTGTTTTTTACGCCAACGAGACAGTTATTTGGCTTCTATGCCAACCTTCTCTATGCGAGGGGTAGTTACCTACCGAGGGGTAGTTACCTACGTGGCTTGCATGCCGTGATCTTCGATGAGCAGTTATACGCATTACCTCGTAATGGGACACGTGTCACACGCCTATTCAGAAGATCATTCATACGTGGATGGCAGTTATTATAACCACCGCATAAAAGGTGCAAATTTCTCCGCTGTTCGGTTTCTACGCCGACAGTGACCAAACCCTATAAATAGAGACCTCCGGCCATGGAGGTCCAAGGGGGTCCAGTGTGGGTAAAAGAGAGGTCAAGAAAAGAGGTCGAGAGGTCGAGGATTTTTCAAGAAAAGAGAGTATATCCAGAGAGTGTTGATTGACTACTTTGGCAACGAGAGTTCAACCCCTCCTGCATTCTTTGAAGCTTCTTTTTCGTCTTCTACAACACTTCTTCGTCATCGTGTGGTCCAAGGGACAAAGTGATCGACCGCAGATCAGACTCCTATAGCAATATTTCTCCAGAATCAAATTTTTGTACTTAACATCCTCGTATAGGAATAATTGTACTTTTTTTCTTGTTTGTAAACCAAAGAAATGATTTTGTATAAACCTAGTTTCAATTTCTTTTATTTATTATCAACACAAGATGGCGACTCTGTTGGGGACTACTTTCTCATATGACGAGAAAACCATTGTTCAATACGATGCTGTATATGTGGGATCAACGAAGAGGACTTTGGTCGTCCAATTCGACCAATCGGCTTATGAAGACATCCTTCGAGCAGGGGGTAGCTCTCATTCCCTCTCTGTCCAAGACAACAGGAAATTGCGTAAAGTATGGATGCCCCGGGCATCCTCTACCATTCCTGTAGATTCTCTCTCTCCGACCAACAAGGTTGTAGCATCGCAATCTGCGTACCTTACGCGTAAAACTTTGTCTCCCGTCTATGAAGTGGCAGACAAAACTTCTGGCAATGCCTTAGTGCCAATCCAGAAGTCTACTCCGCGCCTTGCGCGTAAAACTCTGTCTTTCGTCTGTGACGTGGCAGACGAAACTTCTGGTAATGCCTTAGTGCCAATCCAGAAGTCTACTCCGTGCCTTGCTCGTAAAACTTTGTCTCCCGTCTGTGCCGTGGCAGACGAAGCTTCTGGCAATGCCTTAGTGCCAATCCAGAAGTCTACACCGCACCCCGCGCGTAAAATTCAGTCTCCCGTCTGTGACGTGGCAGACAAAATTTTTGATAATGCCTCAGCACAAATTAAAAAATTCCAAAAGCGCCCCGCGCGTAATAATATATCTTCCCCCTGTGAAGAGGCAGATGGTCTTTGCAATCTCCACAAGGGAAATAAATGGCGGATTTCCTGACCTCTCGGCTTTTACGCCATCAAGAGAAGAATATGCCCGCCCTTCAGATTACGCGGAATGCTGATGGCCGATTGAGGATTTCCTCAGTTTTACGCCAACCTGGGCAATGTGCCAGATTACGCCAGGATAAGCCTCTCAGCGTAAAGAAGACCCGGTGCACGGGAACATAAGCTCCTCATGGATCTTGTGCTACTCACATGGCTGAACTGCTCTACTCATATGGCAGAGAAAGTGTTCTGGTTCCTAATCTCCACAGGCCCAATGATGTAAAAAGGCAGAATAAGTCTTCTTCTTATTCTTCTGCTAATATCGCTGATTTGCGTAATTTTTTAATCCAGAAATGCAAAGACAGGGATCAAAATCAAGATTTAGCGCCGCTAACTTCCAAGCATGGAGAGATCATGTGGGAAGATGCATCAAGATCTAATGTCGTCATGACATATGGGCCACATGAAGAATATGTCTTTATTATTCCACCGACTCACAACAATCAGCATCGAATAATCTTTGGTCGAATGCGGAATAGACCGTTCGTACAAGAAGAATCTCGTGAGTCCGATGCTAGAAAAATGCAAATCTACAAATATAGCCCCCAGGCTTGGAGGATTATGCAAAACATAGGTTACAATTTGAAGTTGAAACAAGGCCTCAACTATAGAAAAGGTAGACGAACACCGTTGCATGGTAATCCTTACTGTCAACGAACTCGTTTTGGATTGGGGTATATTACATCTCTTGCAAACTCCAAACCTCCAGAGTCTGATCTTGTAATACCAGAGGCAGGTCCTTCTAAATCAACTTTTGTGGACAAATGCCACGACATGTCTGGGGGTAGTCTACCTCGACAAAATAGGGCAGCATCCAAAGCTGGGGGTAGAATTCTCTCTAATTCCGAAGATGATGCAACGATGACCATCTTTCCGGAAGACCGTAAAACTCAGGCATCGGGAGCCCGAAGGCTAAAAGGGACTTTCTCCTTCAATGATGATGACATCATCGACATCTTCAATATATTGATGATGGAACACAAACTTCAGCTACCCAAAATAAGATACCCTAAAAAGGTTGGCAAAGTCGATGATCCAAATTATTGTCTCTTTCATCGGTATATTCATCATCCCACGAAGGCATGCTATGTACTGAAAAGGAGGATCCAGGAGTTGATCGATGCCAAAGTCGTTACTTTGCATTTATAAACGAGGGGACAATCACTGCAAATTGATTTCACTCTAACGTAACAATTTGCTCCCTCAAGAAAATACCAGATGATGAGTCCCTAAAGTTTCCCCAGAGGATTCTTCAGGTCTATCCCCACTCAGGAAAATCACTCCACAGTAAATTTTTCGGATACGAGTTCACGTCCATATTACCTCTGAACTATTGTCCAAATATTTCTTTGTTTCCCCAGCTGAATTTGCCATGTCCAAGTTGTAGAAGCATGAAAAATACGCTGGGAGAGCTATGCAGCATACTGATGCAGAGCAGCATAAATAGAGGCCTTCAGAGCCATCAAGCGTACAAGTAGAGCTTTCTCCGCTAAACACAACATGAAGTACAAGCTCAAAGGACCATCCGATTAAGTGCAGTACGTCCAGGCCGCTTCAGCGTAAACAGGGTTCTTCATCGCCTCCATGGCGTAAAACTCAGTCGCTCTCAAAGCAGCATTAAAGCGTACGAGGAACGCTTCGTCTTCCCCGAAATGAACCTGTCAAGTCACGCAGTGAACTTGACCTCTGACTCCTGACAAAAAGTGCTGCACGGCTACCCAGACGACGGCTGAAAATGATGACAGACCCCTCGGGACGTGCACCACAGTATGATGGCGGATCTCTGCATTTAATGCAGAGTATTTGGTTAAAATATCACTGAACCGTCGTTTACTGACGTCCCCTCAGCATAAACTGCTCTTTCGCGTACAAGGGGATACGCTGCCTTATTTTTCACAGGCAAACATGAGCTATTTTATGCTCCGCAGTAGACAAACCGCCTGTCACGTCAAAAGCTGTACTTCGTACGGGGCTCGAGGCACGTCTCTACGTCTAATTGTACAGAGCAGTGACAGTTTCTCTCAAGGCACGTCTCTGCGACGGATGCACAGAAGGGCTGCAGACCTTCAAAAACATGCCTCCGCATTTAATGCACAAGATGGTGGCAAATATCTGCAAGAGATTTGATTATTATATCTTCAAAAGCCATAATTCCGGCTAAGACGTCCACATTAGCACTCTGGCACGATACACAGCGGCTTCTACGCCCATTCAGGATCTGTGCTTATTCGGCTTCTACGCCCATTCGGCTTCTACGCCCACTCAGTCTCTACGACCATTCGGCTTCAAACGCCCACTCAGTCTCTACGACCATTCGGCTTCAACGCCTACTCGCCTTCTATGCCCATTCGGCTTCTACGCCTACTCGGCTTCTATACCTATTTGGCTTCTACGCCAGGGTGACAGTCATTTGGCTTCTACACCAAACTCTTTTACACGAGAGATACCTACCTACGTGGCTTCTATGCCGTGATCTTCACAGCAGATATACGCATTTTGTCTCCTTAGTTGGACACGCGTCACATGCTCACTCAAAAGGTCATCTATACGCAGGCATTGGTTATTTTAACCGTTGTGTAAAAGGGTGCTGTACTTTCCACTCCTCGATTTTTACACCGACGGAGTGGTCACTGTCACCAAAACTCTATAAATAGAGACCCCTATCAATGGGGAAAAAGGTCGAAAAACTTCAAACTTGAAGATCGAACAAGGTCGAAACTTTGAAAGAAGGATCGAACAAGGTCGAACTTCCAAGAAAGATCGAACCGGAGGTCAAGAGAGAGAGAGAGAGAGAGTCCGAAGCTCAGGCAAAGAGTAGGGATCGACGACTTTGGCATCGTGCATCTACCCTCCTTTGCAACCTTCGAAGCTGCTACCTGTCTTCCACAGCACTTCTTCAACATCGTGTGGTCCAAGGGCTAAAGTGATCGACTGCAGATCAGACACCTATAGCAATTCATACCCAGATTAAATAAATTGTACTCCCACATCCTCGTATAGGATTAAATTGTACAAGTTTGTTTGCAAACCAAAGGGCACGGGTTTCGTATAAACCACGTCGTTGAAATACACTTTCATTCTTTCGTTTAATACCACAAACAAGATGGTGACTCTACTGGGGATATCTTTCTCTTCTGATGAGGAAGTAATTACTCAACACGATGCGGTATCTGTAGGAACCGTGAAGAAGACACTGGTCATTTATTTCAACCAGTCTGCCTACGAAGACATGCTTCGAACCAGGGGTAGCTCTCACCCTCTCTCCGTCCAAGACAACAGGAAGCTGCACAAGGTGTGGATGCCCAAGACATCCTCCGCCATTCCTGTGGACTCTTTGATCTCTCCGACCAATAAGGTTGTAGCATCGCTCCCTCCGTGCCCTACACGTAAAATTCAGTCTACCATTACGCGCGGTATAGATGAAACTTCGGGCAAAGCCTCAGCGCTAACCCAGAAGTATCCACTGCGCTTTACGCGTAGAAATCAGACTCCCGCTACGCGCGGTACAAACGAAGCTTCCGACAAAGCCTCAGCGCTAACCCAGAAGCATCCCCTGCGCTCTACGTGTAAAAATTAGTCTCTCGCTACGCTCGGTACAGACAAAACTTCTGATGGTGCCTCAACGCCAAATCGGAGGTACAGATCACGCTCCACGCACAAGACAACATCTGACCTCTACGGCGAACCAGATGAGCGCTGTGATCTCCGTAAGGGAAAGCAAGCGGCAGAGGACTCAACTTCTCGGCCCTTACGCCAGCAAGGGAACAATCTGCCTACCCTCCGGATTATGCGAGAAGCCGATGGCCGACTGAGGGCCTCTCCACCTTTACGCCAGTCTGAGCAAATCTTCAAGTTACGCCAGGCAAAGTCCCTCAGCGTAAAAACAAGCTCAGGTTGCAGAAAGACACCCTCACAGGGGATTATCCGCCACCCAGATGGCCAATCTGTTGTACACAAGTGGCACAGGAAAAACCGGGGTGCCCAATATCCGCATGCCCACTGATGGGAACAGAAGAAACAAGCCTTCGTCTTCTTCTTCGACAACTCCTCCTGACCTGCGCAAATATCTAATCCAGAAGCGTAAAGAGAGGGAACCTTCCAACATGTCTATTACGCCTCCTAGCAAGCACTATTGTAATAGTCATAAGGTTGTGATTAATTGCTGTTGTTCCAAAGCAAAACGATCGATTTTCGACCGGTTGAGCTACTCTCTGTCTTTCCAGGAAGAGGAACCCACGCATGCATCTGTGAACATGGCTTCACACATACGTAGAGGAGGGTTAAGCTCAAGACGTCATCCCTCCAGGCCTCCGAGTCGAAGGAGGTTCAGTGAGCTCCTCAGGAACGCTGAAGCCGGGGTGTTCTAAAATACTCGCGCAAGATCACGACAACCAGCTTCGTGCTCTTCTGATTCCGATGCTGGGGGTCCCCAAGCCCCCGAATCATAGGTAGAAAGTATAGAGTCAACTTCTACAGCGACCTATACTAATCCTTAAATGACACCCAAGGAGATGGGAGTTTACGTCGTTGAAGATGAATGCGAGGAAGCTTCACCGTCAGGGAACGCGGAACAACGCATCACTATACTGGAGACATCTCTGAAACAAATGAAATCCATGATGGAGAACATGCACCAGATGATGCTAACTCAGCACGCAACTGCCATGGCTCAAGCTTCGGTCCCGCCAACTCAGATACGTGTGGGGGTGGACTTACCACCATCCAACCCGAGCCAAGAGCCTGCGCTAGATCAAGAGTCAGCAGTTCCTCCGCTTCCTCACTCAGATAATGCCTTACCTCCCGCTGGAGTTATGATACAACCAACTCCACACCACTCCGTAGCCCTGCTTCCGACTGAAAATTCGATACAGGCAGTACGGGAGTTGAAAGCCCAGTTCGACGCCTTGAAGCACAAAGATCAGCTCAAGAAACTGGGAATCAACTAGCCCTACCCAGCTATCTAGGAGGAGATCCCTTTCCCGCCTGGTACAAACCTCAGACTATGGCCCTGTTCGAGGAAAAAACATCACCAAGTCAGTATATGAACTATTTCAGTATGATGATGGTGTTGCTATAAGGGAACGACGCCCTCCTCACTCGGGTGTTCAAAGGCTGTCTCTCAGGAGTAGCCTATCAGTGGTACCATAGCTTGGCGGACAACTGCATTACTTCCTTCGAGGACTTCAGAGCTTTATTCTTTACGCAATTCTATGAGGGAGGAATGGACATGTCTATGTCCTCTCTCATCGAAGTCAAGCAGAAGGAAAAGGAGGACGTTCGCATCTTCATCGAACATTTTTGTCAGGCCACCTTACAGATGCCTCCAGGAGTTCCAGACTCTGTATTGGTAGACATTTGCAGGAAGAACCTCCTTCCTGTGGTCTCGGTGTTCACATGACCGTATCAGTTCCATGATTGGCCCTCGTTCATCATCTCGGTAGTAGCCGCCGAAGACAACAGTCGCAAGGCGTGCGACAATGGCATCATGATCTCCGCCTCTGACAGAGGCAAGAGGTCATCTCCTAGCAGCGACCATCCTCGTGGTCCCAAAGGAAAAGAAGCCCTGGCAATCAATATGGCCAGACTAAAGATTGCGGCAACCACGCAAACGAGACCCGGGACTTCCAGGCCCGTCGAAGTCTACTCTTTCGACGACGACGATATCCCAAGTATATTCGAGTGTCTCGTCAAAAGTGGCAAGATCACCCTTCCAGAGCCGAGGCGGCCCCAGGTAGTCGGCAATAATAACGACCCGAAATACTTCGTCTTCCACAGATACGTATACCACCCAACAAAGGCGTATTACATACTGAAAAGAAAGATCCAGCGGTTAATCGATGCTAAGGCCATCACTCTGCACAACACCGAGAAGACGGTCACGGCCAATATGATCTCTCTGCAGTTTGGCAATCTTTCTCCCCAAGAGATCCCGGATGGCATTGCACCCATCTCCTAGACAACGATGAACATCGTCAATCTCCCTCCAGCTAGGGATCAAAATCACGACCGGGTACCCCTGACTACCCGGCAAGGCGAGATTATGTGGGTTCATCCAGATTTGGTATCAGAGTTCAAGGAAGAAACTAAGGCTACTAAGCCTACATCCAAAAAAAGCTCCAAATGCAGGCCATGCCATATGGTCGCGACTTCTTCGGCATCAGACGAAGATGAGGCATTTGCTGCAACCCGTTCAAGGAAGGCCTACCTCAACGACTACGGAGCAAGTCAGGAAGGTGCACCGGCGGACGCTACAGCGGCCAAACCTTCAGAGCAAGGTCCCGTCGTACCAGATATTAGTTCTTCGAAACCAACTCCGGCGGAGAAGGGGAAGCAAAAAGAAGTGCGGTTTGATAAACCTGTGAAAAACATTCCAAGCAAAGGTTTAGAGAAGCCATACAACTTTGACATCCTGGTCCAACGAGCTAATACGCCAGCCAGGTTGTCCATCTTTGAGCTACTCAGGCTCTCCCAAGACACTCATCTAGCCCTGAGTGAAGCGCTGATGCAGGCGGAGGCATACTTGACCCAGCTCAAGTCCCCCGACGAAAAACTAGTGGCGTGTCCTCAATGCCACAGTGTAATGGAGGTGGTCCCGAATATCACTTTCACTTAAAATGACATGCTGTTAAAACATAACAGACATGACAGGCCCCTCTATTACACCGGATACGTCGGTTCCATGGAGGTCGACCGGATTCATATAGATCCAGGATCGTCGATCAGCATCATCCCTCATAGTCTGCTCAGACCGCTGAGAATTCCTACCAGCGAATTGGCTTATACCACTACTACAATCGTGGGTTTCAACGCCAGAAAAGTAAGCCGTTGGGGAAAATTTGCCTGAGGATCCAGATCGGCAACCTTAGATCGGTGGCCACATGTTACATCATCGATTTAGAGGTGTCCTACAACATTTTGCTGGGAAGACCGTGGATCCATGACCACAACATCGTTCCTTCAACCCTACATCAATGCCTTAAATATGTAGACGCACAAGGAACAGTACAAACGGAGGTGGCTGACCTAAACCCGTTCAAAGGAATATAATCCTACTATTCCGATGCTGTGTTGTACTCCCAAGACAACACGAAAGAAGTGTCAGGCGAGGCAGAGAAGGAATCCTACCGGGAGCCAGAAGAACCCTCTGCCATACTACCGCTGTCAATCAGAGTAAAAGGACGAACCACTCGTCCAAAAGCCATAGAGCCTATGGCTATCCACCAGAACAAGACCAGGTCAGGAGAAGGGAGTGATCCTCTGGTGATCACTTTGAATCGGAAGCCTCCACCCTTGGTTATCAACCTTCGGCGCAACAGGCAGCTGACTGATATAAATGCAACCAGGAACGGAGTTCCAGATGATAATAAATATCCTCTTTTCCAGTATATTGACGCTAAAATTCCAAAACAGGAATCCACTCCATGTGACGAGGTAGAACCCATAGCACAAAAATTCTTGGAAGCTATAAACTCCTACCGTCCGTATGTCTGGGAAGTAGCGTCATCATCCAACGTCATCACAAAGTATGGACCATATGAGGATTCTATCTTCATTGTCCCGCCTACCTGCAGCAGTCAGCGTCCAATATTCTTCGGCCGTATGCACAATCAACCGGCTGACCAGGAAGATCCTTTCGATGACGATACTGGGAAAATGCAAGTTCACTGATACAGCCCACAAGCGCTGAAGATTATGCAAAACATGGGCTATGACTTGAAGCGGAAGCCAGGCCTCAACTACGGAAGAGGCAGACGAACGCCGTCGCGCGGCGACCCCCGCTATCGACAAACTCGTTTCGGGTTAGGGTATGCCACCTTCCTTACGACTTCCAAGTCAGACGAGGATATCTTTCCCTCTTCCCAGAACGGCTCATCGCCCTCCGACTCACCTGATGCTCTCGAACAAACACTATCAGTAAATATGGTAGTGACAGATCCCTCAGAAGCAGATGAACAGGATTCTGAGCCGTTTGAAAATGACTCTTGGGCTCAACAAATGGATACGCAGTGAAAATTCTGCTTCGAGCAAAGAGAACCTCCCACCAAGGACGAAGTTATCTAAATTGATGTTGGGGGCAAGCTTTTGCCAAAGCCGATATTTATTAGCAACAATCTTCCCCCAGCTGAAAGGAAAGAAATCATACATCTGATAAAGGAATATATCGACGCCTTTGCATGGGATTATGAGGACATGCCAGGCCTAGACCCGAAGGTAGCTACTCATAAACTCAATATATTGACCAATTCGAAGCCAGTGAAGCAGCACCAACGCCGGTTCCGCCCAGATATGATTGACGCCATCGAAACTGAAGTCAAGAAGTTGATAGCCTATGGTTTCATCCGGGAAGAACAACATCCCGACTGGGTCGCCAACGTTGTCCCAGTCATAAAGAAAAATGGGAAGGTACGTATCTGCATCGATTACCGAGATCTGAATGCGGCCTGCCCCAAGGACGAATTCCCTTTTTCCATCACGAACATTATGATTGACAATACCTGCGGCTTTGAACGCATGTCTTTCATGGACGGGTTCTCAGGATACAATCAGATCAAGATGCATCCTGAAGACGAGAAGCACACTGCCTTCCGGACACCATTGGGGGTATATTGCTATACGGTCATGCCCTTCGGATTGAAGAACGCCGGGGCTACACATACCAACGGGCTATGAGTAACATATTCCATGAGCATTTACGCAAAATAGTGGAATATTACGTAGACGACATAGCCATCAAGAGCCGCCTCGAAGGTGATCACATTCAAGACTTGAGGACGGTATTCGAGTTAATGCGCCAACATCAACTCAAGATGAACCCTACGAAGTCCTTTCTGGGTGTATCTAGTGGCAAATTCCTGGGATTTGTTATTACCGCCAAAGGCATCCAAGTGGACCCTGACAAAGTTCGGGCAATCGTAGAAATACGATCGCCCCGTAATCTGAGGGAACTCATGGGATTTCAAGGACGTCTGGCTTATATCCAGCGATTCATATCCAACCTCTCGGGGAGATGTCAGCCCTTTTCTCATCTCATGAAGAAAGGTGTATCCTTCGTATGGGACGAAACCTGTCAGCAAGCGTTCGGAGATATCAAGTGCTACCACACTAGTCTGCCAGTTCTGGTGCCTACCATCATGGGAAGACCATTCTTGCTATTCGTTCGAGCGATGGATCATTGCTAGGAGCTCTTCTCTCACTGAAGAACGACATGGGTCATGAACGGGCTATCTACTACCTCAGCAGGATGATGGTCGGAGCCGAACATCGGTACAACCCAGTGGAGAAAGAATGCTTGGCCTGATGTTCGCTATCCAGAAGACGCGGTACTATGTCACCGGCCAGACTATCCATATCATCTCCAGGATCAACCCTCTTCATGTACTGATGAGCAAGCCCAGTGCTCTTAATTCTCGACTCGCGACTTGGGCGTTGCTGTTAACACCATATGACATGGTGTATGTACCGCAGAAGTCCATCAAGGGCCAAGTGCTGGCTGACTTCCTAGCTGCTCATCCGATCCCGGAGGCCTCCAAATTATATGAGGACATTCCCGATGAAGTTACAGAATGTAATTCCGTAATAGAAACTGACGCATGGCAACTATTCTTCGATGGTGCCTCCAGAACCGGTCCTAGGGAAAACGTCGTTTCAGGAGTAGGAGTCGTCCTGGTCACTCCTGATAAATTCGTCATCTACTGAGCATATTCTCTTAGCGAGCCATGCTCCAACAATGTGGCAGAGTACAATGCTCTACTAATCGGGCTCCAAGTCGCTAAAGAGCTGGGGGTCGAGTCCCTGGAAGCTTTCGGTGATTCTCTGCTTATCGTCAATCAAGTCAGGGGAATATATAAAGTCCGAAATCCAGACCTCATCCCCTATCACCGAGCAACGGTCGAGATAGCCATGACATTCAAAGGGTTCTTCCTAGAGCATGTACCTCGATCTCAGAATCTGGAAGCTGATGCTCTAGCTAGTCTAGCTGCAGATTTAGCCACTCTTATAAGAAGGCAGGATTCGGTAATCCTTCTTAACAGAGATTTATTCTGTGTGAAGAACAACTTTCACATAGAACGCAGCTATGCTGTGAACACAGATCCCCCTAGAAGAGACTGGAGAAGTCCCTTCATAGATTTTGTCGCATATGGAATCTTGTCGGAGGACCACAAAGAAGCAGTATCCGTCAAAAGACGATCATTACGCTTCTACTATGATGCATCTTCACAATGCCTATATCGCCGGACCTACGACGGACTGCAATTGAGATGTCTCTCTAACGACGAAGCACAGCAGATTATCCGTGAAGCTCACGACGGCGTATGCGGAGCACATCAGCCCGGTCCTAAGCTACAGGATTGCATCAGGAGAATAGGCTATTACTGGCCTACTATGATCGCAGATGCAATACGGTATGCAAGACAATGCAGAGCCTGTCAGGTTCATGCAGACTTCATACATCAACCGTCTGAACATCTACATCCTACGGTCGCATCATGGCCTTTCGAAGCATGGGGTATGGATATCATCGGTCCTATCCACCCGTCTTCTTCCAGGGGTCACCAGTTTATACTGGCCATCACGGATTACTTTTCCAAATGGGCAGAGGCAATCCCTCTTGCTGAGGTGAAGGCGTCTAATGTTATCAGCTTCATCAAGCATCACGTTATTTATCGCTTCGGGGTACCCCGGAGGATAATTCACGACAATGGGCCTCAGTTCATCAGCCAAGCGTTTCATCGATTTTGCGATAAAAATTGGATACACAATATCGCCTCTACGGCATATTATCCAGCTACTAATGGTTTGGCGGAAGCTTTCAACAAAACCATTATCAAACTCTTGAAGAAATTCGTCTCTTCAAACAAGAGAGATTAGAATGAGAAGCTGGGCGAATGTCTCTGGGCATACCAAACAACGGTACGAACACCGACAGGTTGTACCCCATTCTCGCTGGTCTACGGGAGTGAAGCAGTTCTCTCCATTGAAATCCAGATCCCGTCACTCAGGATAGCCGTGACTAATGAGCTGACTCGAGAAAAGAATGACCTGTTGAGGCTCCAAGAGCTAGAAGGATTAGACGAGAAATGCCTCCAAGCTCAACAGCGCATCGCGCTCTACCAAGCACGCATTTCCAAAGCTTTTAATCAAAAAGTAAAGGAAAGAGTGTTCAAAGTCGGCGAGCTAGTTCTAGCCGTAAGAAGGCCGATGATTCTTACTCACAGAAGTAAAGGCAAATTCCAGCCCAAGTGGGAAGGCCCTTATGTGATCGAGACAACGTTCTCAAACGGCTCCTACAGGATAGCCCAGCCTAATGGAGACCTATTAATGGCTCCTATCAACAGCAAATTCCTGAAAATGTACTATGCTTAATCTCTCCTGCTCGAGTGGAATATACCGAGGATCTCAATTCTGACAAAACTACTCCCAAAACGAAACTAGTTGGATCATATCCTATCATGTCTGTATGACCTCTGAATAGATATATCCTGCTAAAAAGTTTATTGAGAGTCTATCATGTCCATACTACCTCTGATATCACTCTCGCCTAAAACCTGTCATTTACATTCCGAAATGATGGATCCATAAAAGTCAGAAAAGAGTCGCTTTTATTTATTTCTGATAAGAGCAGAATTACATCTGGGAAAGCAAAAAGAGAAAGGATACATCATGATGGGGGAGCGGTCAGAGCACGAATCAGCCGCTCCAGTGCAGCTATCTTCTCATTCCTGGAAACCAAGGCATCGGCGGGAGCCCGCTCCAGCCATGCCTCGGGATTGTTCATAAGGGTCAGCTCAGCCCTTGCCCGAAGAGAGCCCGCACGGGCAGCTTCTGCACGCTCTAAATCCCGTCGCACTGTGCTCAGTCGACCAGTCGCTACATCTAGACCTGCCAACGACTGAGAAGCCCACTCCTCTGCCAGAGCGAGTTTTTCCTTCAGCTTGCGGGCCCTCGCTGCGTTCCCTTCGTGCTCGGATCGGAGCTTCATCTCAAGAGCGAGAGCCTCTTCCACGACAGCTTTTCTTTTATCCATCTCCAGCTTATGTGTTTTGATGGAGTTGTCTAGGCTTTCCAGCTGTGTAGAAAGCCGCGAAGTAATGAGGTCGTATCTGGCCTGGACCTCAGCATCAAAGCTGCCCCGAGTTAGCTGCAAGTATTCGTTAATGGGTTGCTTTAAACCATTAACCACCGCCTCCAGGGCGTCAGCTACCCCAGGATCGTCGAACTCCCTGACAGCCCCGATCAAAAACTGAGAAGTCTTCTTCAGGCGCTCGAAGTCTAGACTCTTCGCCAACACCATTGATATCATCATTTTCAAACCGATGTAAAAGAGGCTGGTATATTGCTCGGTCAGCGCAACTAGATCCGATTGAACGCCAGGAGTGGTCATGATATCAGTAAGTCCCCCGCCAGGAATGACTGCAGATGAGGTGGCCACAACCGCCGCCTCGATGGGTGGTGCAACGACGACGGTCGAAGTCATCGACATACTCGCGAGAGGCGAGGTCACGATGACAGGTTCATCCTCCTCTCGAGATGATAAAACCACTCCAGGTGAGCTGGCCCCTGAAGGTATTTCCTCCTCAAAGTCGAAAGCCTCCGTATTATCGCCAGAAGCCGGAGCAGAGCCAGAAGGCGCTTCAATGCTGTACTCCCCATGGACGCCGTTCCCTTAGAAGAGGACAAGAAAGTTGATATCAATATAATGGTAATCTTTCTAAAAGGAGACATAAAAACGATATTTACCCGGAGCCAACGGTATATATGGCGCATCTGCAGCCGATGTAGTTAAACCACGCCTTAATGACGCAATGTGAACTATCATACCTGGAGAAGGAGGTAGGCCGACTGACATCGCTAGAAGTTCTGCCAAGCCTTCGCCAAGATGCGGTCGAGGTTCGTCAGCTGGAATCTTGCTAGACGTGTTCGCCGACACAGCGGGAGTTTTATCCGTTGCTGGTCTAGGGAAAGATTCTTCCATCTGCCTCGGCCACACAGGCAATCTCGTTCCACTACCTGGAGCAGTAGCAACGACTGCGACCTCTAGCGAAGATTCTCCGACGTCGCCAGCCGGAACTGTAGAAGGTCCCTCTCTAAAAGTCGAGTAACCTCCAGCCAAAGAATTATCCCTGATATGGGGAGATACAGGCTCACTCCCAGGAGCCTCAATACCAAGAATGCGGAGAGGACGAGCAACCGTCTCCTTTCTCCTCTTACGAAGAGAAGCTTCCTTCGTAGTAGAAGCCTGTCGCTTCCCAGAAGAGACTACCAAAGCCCCCGCAGGCGGAGGCACTTCACACCTCGGCACCGACACCAGAGGCTCATCCGGAGTGCCAGACTCCTCACCCTCGTCAGAAGAAACCGAGGGGACTTCAACTCTTCCCCCAGGCTTGGGAGAAGGCACCCTGAAGCTTCCACGTATGTCAAAATCATGATGGAAGGTGTTAATCGCCACATAGAACTGGGCATAAGAATGGAGAATGCGGAGCTCCGTAGAGGTTATAACGACCGACACAATAAAGATTGCTCCCGTGCAACCCATGATAAAATATCGCCACCCTCTGGCTCCATCAATGAGTCCGCCCCTGGACCTGAAGCTGGTGACGGCATTGCCCACGTGCAACTGATCGTACCCAAACTGCCTGGCGAATCGACTAGGCAAGTAGGGCTCGAAGAAGCAATGGTCTTCGCTCCTGTACAACAGATGGGAGGGTCTAATGCAGACCAACCAATTGAAAGCTTCCGGAGAAAGATCGGTCTTCTCTCCACCTGAATCCTCAAGCCTCATCCCTGATTGATTGCGATGTACATGAGGGGGAGTACAGAGGAGCTTCCAGCCGTGACTGAGATTCAACACCAGCCGACAGTCCAAAGTTGTGTTCACATTCCAGGGAGAGTCCTTGTAGTTCAACTAGAAGTTACCCCCCGAGCTGCTACCAGAGCCGGGAGACATCACCTGGGGATTGTGGAGAATTAACCATCCCATCAAGTACAGGTATGGTAATTCCACCAGGGGAAAACTCTCACGCCGAGCTTCATCGACGAGCAACCCCTCAGTCATGGCTCTTAGGCCAGCCTATATACGGCACACCATGGCAGGAAGCAAGCCCAGTCTTGCCCCGAACACCAGACGCACTGTCGGCCACAGGATGTTCCGGTGAATGCGGTTCGCGGACGCAGTACCGAGTACTACTACTCGACGCAGCCATATCGAGAGAAAACCGGCCAGCTGGGCTTCCTTAGACAGAGGCCTGCGGCAGCGTCTCAAGTAACTGTAGGCCTTATTGCCTTCGGGATACTTTCCTACCCCCTCAACGAGAATCTGATCTGGAGCCTTAGCACCTTCCATAAGATCCTCGACGATTTGGGCACTGAACACGCACAAACAGTTCACGGGCTCATTCTTGCCCCCCGAGACTTTCTCCGACTTGGCGGCCCTGGCTCGGTGGAAGAAGAGGTAGGACATCCACTTGGTGGTGTGAGCCAAATCAGAAGGCTCGTTATAAAAAGTGGTACACGCGAAGTATTGACACATCAGCTCCTGATACACTTCCGCCACCCGAGGGTCCAAGTCCCCCAACTCCCGGTTGGTGGGAACATACTCTTCGTATGGGGTATCCCCCATCGGCAGTCTCGAGACCATTGCCATCTCATGGAGGGCTAATCCCAACTCCCCCAGTGGAGTGGCGAAAGTCCCGGTGAGCAAAATATATCGCTCCATTATTGCCAAGAACAAGTTAGGGTTGGGAGGCAACCCAATACTAGTCGTACTCACAACGGCATACAGTCCAATGCCCTCCAGTTCTCTCCGAAAGTGCTTCAAAGCCCAGTCAACAAGGCAAGTCCATCGGAGGTTTGTTGGGGTGATCCACCCATTGCACCGAGGATTCTCCTTGGGGTATACCCCACCTCGTCCCATAAAGTCATTGCAGAAGGTCGGCAATTGGACCGACTGGATCACTGAGCTGTCTTCACTCGGGATACTGCCCAGGTACAGTCCCCGGAACAGCGTCATAACGCCGGAAGGGCGGCTGACAAATGACCCCTGGTCAGCCCCTTTCAGATGAAAGATCTTTCCCGACTTGCCATAAAGATCGGGGGTCAACGTCCACGACATCCTCCTGGGATGCGTCGTATGGAAGAAAGCCGAGATGGGATAATCCTTCGGCTTCGTTGGCAGATACAGAACCAAATTCCCGGCAAGAAAAACCCAGGGTTCCCTCTTGGGCTTCGTTTGGGACTGTTTATCAATCATGTCCCCAAAGAGGAAAGTCGGCTTTATGTACTACTCCCCGTCTACGTATGTCAGAGGCTCCCCGTTGATCATGTTCAGCAGCGTCCGCTCGCCCTCAGGATACTGGGGTCCGGAGATAGAAAATGCCACGTGGGACAGATCCTCAAGATAGTTCGAGTGCAGCATCCCGACAGCGGAACCCATCACCTCGGTCAGTGGAGACTCACCCAAATCAACTGCAAAAGTGCAAGAAAAATATGTCATTACAAATCTTGCACAAACATACAGACCAAAGAAATGACAGTCTGTGCTCTACGCCAAGATTGTACAAATTTGGTCATTTTACGCCGGAAGTCCCCTCCACAAGCGTAAAACTCAAATTTTACGATATACGCCAATTTTTGCAGCCAGAGCTTTTACGCTCGGAACTACGAAAATATGGAGTTTTTACGCTGGCACATTATAAATATGGGTGTAAAAGATGAAAATGCCTCCTTGCATCACCTTCCTCAAAGAGACTATCAGCACAGAAGACGACCTAGCGCGGTCACGTCCAACGTGTGCGAAGGATTTTTCGTCATTTTTTGTCATCCCAAAAGGCTCTACCTCTAAGACCGGGTGCGCTGCTCGTCGGCGGGATATTTCGCTCAGAGTGAAGTTCACCTTGCCCGACCAAAGACTCCCTCGCTAGGGCAGAAGAATGGGAAGAAGAACCTATACTCTTTCCCTTAGTGAAGGAACGAAGAAAAACTCGAACAATCGAAAGCTCTCTTTCACAGAAGACAGATAAAAAGTATTTCTCTCAAAGGCTTGGGATATATATAGAGTTCGAGTCGACTCCTCGAATCCTCGGACGGACTCCTCGAGACCCTAACCAAATCTCGTAATTAATAGGTGGTTATGATTAGATGCTACGTCAGCCCACTACTCTCAAAAGACGAACAGTCAACAAAATTCGAAAAGTTTTTCGTGCAAGACGGTTCAGCGGTTTCTACGCTAAAGGAGCTTTCTACGCTCGACGGCAACAGATCTACGGTTTTACGCTCGCAAGCTATAAGTCTATGGTTTTACGCCCGGATGCCTTTGTGCTCGGTAGCTTTTATGCTCGAGAGGCTACAAACCTACGACTTTACGCTCAGTAGATACCAAATCGATGATCTCACGCTCGGTGGCGCTCAGTTTACGCTCAGAAGCAGCAGATCCACAAACATCACGCTTGGAGAAATTTTCTTTTCAGGAGCTACAGATCTACAGTTCTACGCTAAAGGAGCTTTCTACGCTCGACAGCTACGAATCTACGGCTTTACGTTCGACAGTTATAAGTCTATGGTTTTACGCCCGGATGCCTTTGTGCTCGGTAGCTTTTATGCTCGAGAGGCTACAAACCTACGACTTCACGCTCAGGAACCACAAGTCTATGATTTCACGCTTGATGGTGTTCTACGCTCACAGGCTACAAATCTACAGTTCTATGTTAAAGGAGCTTTCTACGCTCGACAGCTACGAATCTACGGCTTTACGTTCGACAGCTATAAGTCTATGGTTTACGCCCGGATGCCTTTGTGCTCGGTAGCTTTTATGCTCGAGAGGCTACAAACCTACGACTTCACGCTCAGGAACCATAAGTCTACGATTTTACGCTCGATGGTGTTTTACGCCCAGAGGCTACATACTGATAATTTTACGCTCCATAACTTTCCGCATATCCGAACAGTCCCCAAAGCGGTCAATTGCAAAGAGTTCACACAGAAGATACTTGTTCTTGACCCTAAAGTACCCAAAACATACAGAGTTCAAACATTAAGAAATTACTCTTTTTGGGTCCAAAATTGGAGGTTCATCCAGACTCCAGTCTGAATATCTCGTCTATCAAGATGACAAACTCAGTTTGACAGACAAATCCTCGACCCTGTTCCAAGGGAGTTTCGAGAGGTCGTTCTTGAAGACGAAGTCTGAACAAAAGTTCTGTTCATCAAAAGCAACAGTTCAGAGCTCTACGCGGTCCCTCAGTCCTAGCAACAGGACAATTCTAAATGTTCAAAATGCTTAAACAGGTTCTATGGACTATTCGTTATGCGTAAAGGACAGGGCCTAATACTCTTTCTATCAGAGTCGGCATAAAGAATCAGATGTGTCGAAGCTACACATATTCAGACTTCACAGCAACGTATGGCAAGATGATCATATGAAGAATAAGACGATTTTATGAAAAATCAAAATCATGATTATATATGAGGAAAATCCAATCTAGAAGGGTTTTTCTCTATTTTTCATGATTACATCTGAGGGAAACTCCGTCTACAAAGGAGATCCCCCCTCGTCGTCTGAAGATCGCCCAGAAGCTGTTCTGACAGGTTCTCACTGGGCTTCAATTCTTCATCCATCTTCTCTAGTAGTCAGTCAGTTCCAGCAAACTGACTGACATGGCAATGATCAACGGCAGGAGGATACAGAGCTGGGCCTACATAAATTATGCAGATCCCATGCTCCGTGCACCTCTCAAGCCGGGATAGAGCAAGTCTGTCTGACTCTCATCACCGGAGGCAACGGGAGAAGACACCACTTGCAAGCGGTGTAGTCAAATACGACCCTTCCCCTCTCCTGGGCAAATGGCATATAAATTGCTGATTATCCCGAACAAGGGAGGCTATGATATCCTTCCATGATCCATCGTTGCAGTAGACACTTGCTCAAAGATGCCATCTTTTTCAGCTCCCTACATGCTGGAAGAACATGATCTCCTTCTTCCTCAGGTCGACCCGACGAACTCCGGCGATCATCTCTGCATGGTGATGGGAATGTGGGGAGAACAGGTTAACCCCCCTAGCCTTTTTATTGGCGAAAGAGATCACAGCGGTCCCCAATAAATCCACCATAAAGTCAGCATCGACCGTTTCAACGCTCCATTCAGAAACATTTTGACTTACGAGGGGCCGTTCATGCTTCATTCAAAGCGTTTCAAATTCTGAGGAATTTAAAATCTTTGAAGGGGGTCTTGTAGAAGCATAGAAAATACGCTGGGAGGAGCTATGCAGCATACTGATGCAGAGCAGCGTAAACAGAGGCCTTCAGAGTCATCAAGCGTACAAGCAGAGCTTTCTCCGCTAAACACAATGTGAAGTACAAGCTCAAAGGACCATCCGCGTAAGTGCAGTTCGTCCAGGCCGCTTCAGCGTAAACAGGGTTCTTCATCGCCTCCATGGCGTAAAACTCAGCCGCTCTCAAAGCAGCATTAAAGCGTACGAGGAACGCTTCATCTTTCCAGAAATGAACCAGTCAAGTCACGCAGTGAACCTGACCTCTGACTCCTGACAAAAAGTGCTGCACGGCTACCCAGACGACGACTGGAAACGATGACAGACCCCTCGGGACGCACACCACAGTATGATGGCGGATCTCTGCATTTAATGCAGAGGATTTGGTTAAAATATCACTGAACCGCCGTTTACTGACATACCCTCTGCATAAACTGTGCTTTCTTGTACAAGGGGATACGCTGCCTTGTTTTATACAGGCAAACATGAGCTGTTTTACGCTCCGCAGTAGACAAACCGCCTGCCACGTCAAAAGCTGCACTTCGTACGGGGCTCGAGGCACGTCTCTACGTCTAATTGCACACAGCGGTGACCGTTTCTCTCAAGGCACGTCTCTGCGACGGATGCACAGAAGGGCTGCAGACCTTCAAAAATACGCCTCCATATTTAAAGCACAAGATGGTGGCAAATCTCTGCAAGAGATTTGATTATATCTTCAAAAGTCGTAATTCCGACTATGACGTCCACATCAGCACTCTGGCACGGTACTCAGCGACTTTTATGCCCATTCAGGATCTGTGCTCATTCGGCTTCTATGCCCATTCGGCTTCTACGCCCACTCAGTCTCTACGACCACTCGACTGCTACGCCCACTCAGTCTTTACGACCATTCGGCTTCAAACGCCCACTCAGTCTCTACGACCATTCGGCTTCAACGCCTACTCGGCTTCTATGCCCATTCGGCTTCTACGCCTACTCGGCTTCTATGCCTATTTGGCTTCTACGCCAGGGTGACAGTCATTTGGCTTCTACGCCAACCTCTTCTACATGAGGGATATCTACCTACGTGGCTTCTACACCGTGATCTTCGCAGCAGATATACGCATTTTGTCCCCTTAGTTGGACACGCGTCACATGCTCACTCAAAAGGTCATCTATACGCAGGTATTGATTATTTTAACCGTTGTGTAAAAGGGTGCTGTACTTTCCACTCCTCGGTTTTTATACTGACGGAGTGGTCACTGTCACCAAAACTCTATAAATAGAGACCCTTATCAATGGGGAAAAAGTGTCGAAAAACTTCAAACTTGAAGATCGAACAAGGTCGAAACTTTGAAAGAAGGATCGAACAAGGTCGAACTTCCAAGAAAGATCGAACCGGAGGTCAAGAGAGAGAGAGAGAGAGAGTCCGGAGCTCAGGCAAAGAGTAGGGATCGACGACTTTGGCATCGTGCATCCACCCTTCTTTGCAACCTTTGAAGCTGCTACATGTCTTCCACGGCACTTCTTCAACATCGTGTGGTCCAAGGGCTAAAGTGATCGACTGCAGATCAGACACCTATAGCAATTCATATCCAGATTAAATAAATTGTACTCCCATATCCTCGTATAGGATTAAATTGTACAAGTTTGTTTGTAAACCAAAGGGCACGGGTTTCGTATAAACCCCGTCATTGAAAATACACTTTTATTCTTTCGTTTAATACCACAAACACAAGTAACCTCTGAACAAACCTTCCTGGTCCGGCTATCGATTATCAAGTCCATATTACCTCTGAGATCAATTGTCATCTCAACTTAAACACCCGTACTTAACTTTAAGTATGCTAGTGGTGTTAAGCCCACAAAAAACTGCCATGTTCATATTACCTCTGAGCAGAGATATACCTCCATCCCCAATGGAGTCACAACTCAAAAGTTTGTCATGTTCACATTACCTCTGAGCAAACCTTCTGAGTTTTTGGCTATCGATTATCATGTTCATATTACCTCTGATATCGGTTGTCATCTTAACTTTACACCAGTACCTAACTTTAAGTACGCCAGTGATGTTAAGTCCACAAAAATTGCCACGTCCATATTACCTCTGACAGGGCTTGTCCTAAACTTATCACTTGCACTCTCGTGCACAAGAAGTAATAGGTCAAAAAAAAACCCTCCCTGTGGAACATCCGTAATGGAAACGAATTGTTCATGTCCATATCACCTCTGAACTATCCTCATTTTCCCCAGTGAGGAAAGAGTCCGTCCATGACCAACCCCCACAGAGTCGTAATTTTACCACGTCTATATTTTCTCTGTCAGGATTTGTCTCAAACCTATTACTTGCACTAACGTGCGCAAAAAGGAAAGGGTCCACAAAAATCTCCTAGCAGGATGTCTTTACCAGCCACAATACCTATCATGTCGCCATTATCTCCGATAGGGCTTGTTTCGAACTTATTATTTGCACTTAACGTGCGCAACAAATGATAGGTCCAACAAAAACCCCTAGTGGGATATCCTCGACAAATACAGTATCGTACTAGGTCCATATTACCTCTGGTACGATGTCCAAAATTTGTGCAAATAATCATAAAAAAATGGAGGGCCCTTATATGATTGCAAATGGCGCTTACAGATTAGCCAAGCCTAATAGAATTTTGGCAATGGCTTCTATCAACGGCAAATTCCTGAAGAAGTACTTTACTTGATCTCCTTTGTTTAACGGAGTGTGATGAAGATCTTATTCTGACAATACCATGCACAAAGGTTAGCTGGATCATATTCTATCAGATTCGTATGACCTCTTAATGGGTATACTTAACTAATTTGTAATCCTATCATGTTCATATTACCTCTGATAGTGTTTAGTATACAAATTTAGTTGGATTATATTCTATCCGGTTTATATTACTTCTGAATAGATTTACATTCAGTAAAACCTTAACAAAAGAATGTCATGTTGTCACTACCACATTCTGGAAATAGGGGTAATCTCGACTTTTAATAATATTTAATATTATTGTAGTTACAATTATGCAATTGCTTGAAAATTTTTGTTTTAAATAATTATGTGATGTGTAATTAAATATATCATTATATACTGTGTTCATTGTTTTGAGCTAGCAGGCTGACCTAGAAGCCCAGTAGATAAACACCTGTCCAAATTATGGAATTCTATAATTTATTGTTTTATCTAGAATTTATTTATTGGAGATTTTAATTAATTACCGTATTTTAATTAATTATTGCGCATTGCTTTGCTTCGATATTTGGAGCGCTATCCTGACTTTTGTGTTCCAACAAATTTCACAATCTTGCCCTAGACATGCCCGTCTTCCATTCTGCTATTTTTACAACTCATAATTATGCTCTCTGTGTATTATTTCTGGCTGCACAAAAATCGTCGCGGACGTTATTTAATAAATTCCTAATTGTATCGTTGTGCGTTCCAATTGAAATTGGAGGCAATCTTGACCTATTTTTCGTGCGACCCAAATTAGGGTAATATTCTGTTCTGAGTCTTCTTCATTATTGGTATTGATGACCTGACCTGATTTTGGCCCCATGTACTCCTAATTAATTTTGGAACACAACTTGCATTTTATTCTAATTAAATTGAGGATAACATTTTGACTGATTTTATAAATCCTAATTTAATTCTAATACCCGATTAATTAAACCCGTGCCTAACGCACAACACCCTCTCACCATAAAAATTTCTAAACACATTTTTCTTCACAAATTTTGTGTCATTTTATGTGTTTGTGCAATTTCCCAAATTTAAGGGGCTAAGTTGCAATTATTCAATTGTAGGAGTCATCACCCCATTGGCCAAGACTAAATGGAAGGGTTATTTATTTGTGGACCAAATTACACTTTTCCCACTCTACTTTACATGAAAACAATTTTCTCCATATCAAATCCTGGCCACTCAATTAAAGTGGGTACATCACCACCCTTCATCCACATCTCACCCCCTCCTATTTAATATACTATCAAGCCCTAATCCCAAAAAAAATTTTAACCTAGGGAAACGCACCTCCCCAGCCCCAACCGTAGCTCTCTTTCTCTTCTTTATTTTCATTTTTCTCTTCTTCTTCTCTTTTCTTCTTCTTCCCTTCTTCTCCTACTCACTCATTTGAATTAATGAGAGGGGGGGACACCACCACCACCACCCTATAGCATCTTCCCGGCCACCCCCTAGCTGCTGAACCCCCGGCCAAGCACTCAATCCCGGCGAGCTTTCCTTCCGCAGCCGGCCTGCTGCTCCGGCGGCTGCACAGTCAACTCCGGCTTCCACATCACCCGACCCGCCGTTCAACCAAAGCTCCCCGCTGACTGCACCCAGGCCGACTCCCCCGGCCGGCCTGCACTCCGACCCCGCTCCCTGCTCCTTTCCCGACGGCTCTGCGTTCAACTCTCCGGCGCAGCTCGACTACTCCTCCTCCCATACAGCCTCTCCGGCGACCCAATCACACCACCAGCCACCTCCCTGGCTGCTCCTTCCCTCGCTGCTGCTGTTCTTCCCCGAGTTCCCCATCCCGATCACCTCTCCGACCCGCTGCTCGGCCATCTCCCCTCACGAGATCCACCCTGCGACTTTACGAGCCGAACTCCTCTCCGGCAGGCCAGCAGTTTCCTTCTCCTGCAGTACTCAGGCGGCGGCCGACCCTGGCAGACTCTCCCTCCGGTCCGACGAGCCTCCCTACAACCACAGTGAGTTTTTTCTCCCCTCTTCCCTCCTTCTTTATATAAGTATATAACTTAGTATATTATACCATGTATTGTATATATATACGTATATGTGTGTGTGGGTGTATACGTATAATAGGCATTGTGTACTATTTAGTGTATGTTCATATTATATATATTATATTTTTATTTATATATATTATGCATTTTTGGTATATGTACAAATATATATATGTAGGTATTTTAGTATAGATACATATTGGTATAATATGTATTAATGTATATTTCAGTATTTAAATATAAATAAATGTAAATTGGTATATATGTATATATAACCGTATTTTGGTATAAATATGTGTACCTATATATATATATACATGTATAAATATATTTTTGGTATATATATATATATAGTATATATATATAAACTGTATTGATATATATGTACTTGTAAAATATATTTTGGTATATTACCTGTATATAGTATTGTATTATTTTGGTATGTATGTATATATATATATATATATATATATATATATATATAATATAAGTTAATGTGTATTTTGGTACATGTATACTAGTTTATATGTATGAGTGATGTATAATTTTTCACATAAATAAATTATATTTCCACTTATGTACATACAGTTATACCTATTTTGTATATCCTTTGGAATAAGAATATATATGTATTATGGTTAATTATTAACAATATGTTTAATTGGGGTATCTACTAGGTGATCCTAGGTGACCAGTATCATACCTAGAGAAGTCCCGAACTCAGTATTTTTTAGACTGTGTTAGTGTAGCATCTGATGCAAATGTGGTTTTGCTTGTGATATGTTTATAGGACTGTTGGTTTACCCAGGGGATACTCTGGAACCGGACATCAATAATTACCAGCTAAGGACCCAAGGCGAGTACATTCTCTGATTAGTTTCTAATTTATAATATCTCCTATGTTCCCTGTATCTAGTGTAAATATCCATGTTCTTGACACGTTGGTTACACGGATTGGTATACGCGGATCTCGTCATGAGATGTTATTCCTTATTCATGGTGTAGCTTGTACAAGACTTGTTTCCTTGATATCTTGTGCATGTACATACACTGAGACCCGGGGAGATTTGCTACCTCCCTAGGGAATCCCGTGCCATAGCGTACCATGATTGGATCTACTATACCAGTCGGGGGTTGGGGAGTATTTTAGTGTAGATATGTGATCATACCCAACTTTTTATGCATCATAGCTCACCCCACATCTCACGTCGGGTGCGGCCTGACCATCTCCATGCTTCATAGCTGTTACGTGTGATTAGCCTGACCTATACATGCATCATAGCTAACCAACGGTTAGCCTGACCTTCATAAATTATAGCTAATCACATGTAACCAGCCTGATCAAGTTCCCAAGCCGATCACATGTTAAAGCTACTACTCACACACTTAGTCATAGGATTCTTGCTCGTTGACATATTGTTTCCCTTCCTGCATTTACTTACAGTATTTCCAGTATTTCTTTTATTGTACATTTCTCGTACCTATACATGCATCTGGTATATTTCCATCTAGAACTGCTACATAGTTTATATCATTAATAAAGAACTGCTATTTAGAGATGTACTTTGCTCCTTCCTGACTGGAAAATATTTTTCCAGACTGTGACCTTAGTGGACTTGTTTCTGACACTTGGGGATTGGTTGTTACTGATTGCAGGTATGATTATTTTGTTATTTGACTTGTGTTGTATTCTTTTGTTTCTTCAAATTCTTATCGTGCTGTAGTTGTGATTGAGTATGTTGTTCATTTTTATAGTGTTATCCGTGTCTCCTTATGGAGTTGGATACTAGTGTGAGATTATTTAGATAGTACTTGACCTAGACAGCGTTCTACCGCCGATGCTGCGGCGTAGGCTGGACGTACCCACGCTCTCGTGCCCTTATTCCGGGTGCGGGTCGTGACACATGTTAATGATACCTCTGATATCACTTTCATCTTAGCCTATTATTTATATTCTAAAGTGATGGGTCCACAAAATCAGAAAAGGCATCTTTATTATCTCTGAGAAATTACAGGAGAAACATAAAGGTACATCATTGGGGAGGAGTAGTTAAATCCCTAATCTGTCGTGCCAAACCAGCCATCCTCTCATTCCTGGAGTTTAAAATAGTGCTGCGAGCCTATTCCAGTCGTGCCTCATCATCGCTCTGGCGAGATAGCTCGGACCGAGCATCAACAAAACTGGCATGGATGACACCAGCACACGTCAAGTTATGCTGAGCTATCTCCACTTGGCCCTTAAATACATTACGAGTCGCTGATGTCTTAAGAAGTCTCTCCCTGGCCTGAGAGAGTTCAGCTTCAAAATCTCGAACCCTCGCCGCATCTCCCTCATATTCGGCCTGGTACTTAGTTAGTTGAGGAATATAATCCACCACGACAGCCCGCTCTTTATCCATCTCCTGCTACTGTTCTTGGATGGATTTGTTCAGAGTTACCATTTGCTCAGCAAGCTCTGCAGTTAAGGTATCACGCCCCAGTCTCAGGGGGTTTACATAAGGAGTCATACTTAGCTTGAACTATATCGTCGATGCTGCCCCGAGACAGTTGTAAATACTTGTTAATGGGTTATTCCAAACCATTATCTATTTGCTCTAGCGCATAAGCTCTGTCATTATCATTGAAATTTCTAATCTGCACGATAAGGAGATTGGAGGACATCTTCAGAGCAGCAAAACCTAAGTCCTTCTCTAGCACCAACGATATTAACTCCTTCAAAATAAGATAAAATATGCTAGTGTACTGATCCACTAGCATAGCAAAGCTCGAATGGACGTCAGGAGTGGCCGCAATATCAGTAAATCTTTCTCCAGGAATGACTGCAGAGGAAGTCGCCACAGTCGTTGCCTCTACAGACGGCGCTACAAAAGAATGAACACCAGTAATGGTAGAAGTTGCTGGTGTACTCAACGAAAGAGGCACAGTTGCTATGATCGGCCCATCCTCCTCTGAAGATATCGAGACTGCAGTGGGCGAGGCTACACCCAAAAATGTTGCGGAGGAAGGATCGACAGCTTCAAAGCATGCCCCTTCAAAGTTGAGCGCCACCGTTTCATCGGTAGGATCCATAACAAAGTCAAAGGTTGCGTCAACTCCACCCTCTCTCGAGATGTCTTCACCTGAAAAGAAGACAAGAGAAAGTTAATATCAACCTGATGTTAATTTTTCTAAAAGAGGCGTAAAGACAATATTTACCTATGGCCGATGGTATATATGTCGCGTCCACAGCCAGTATAGCTAAATCATTTCTTAATGATGCTAAGCGAGCTGTCATACCTAGAGAAGAGGGTGCACCAACTGACACTGGCGGGTAGTCTTCCCAGTCTTCACCAAGATCCACTCGAGGCTCATCGGGTGGAATCTTGCTGGAAATACTTACAGACAAAGTAGGGGTTACTCCCATTATTGGTCTGGATAAAGGTATATGAAATCTTATTATGCTCGGCCTCGGAGGTGATCTCGTAGCACTACCAGAAGCAGTAGTAGCAGCGACGATCTCGAGCAAAGAATCTCCGGCACCACCAGCCGGAATTATGGAGGTTCCCTCTCTAAAAGGCGAAGGACCTCTAATTAAAGAATCATCCCCAACAGGGGAGACTACAGGCTCGCTCCTAAGAGCCCCCCTGGTGGAAGCCCTTTTCGGACCTCTACCAATCTTCTTCTTGCGAGGGGAAGGCTCTTTCGGAGTGGAAGCCTTCCGTTTCTGGGGAATAATGAGAGGCTCTGCCGGCGGAGTTATTACGCCTCTCGGTATTATCGTCAAGAACTCTTCTGCTCCGGCGATGTCCTCATTCTCATCCGAGGAAACAGACGGAACCTCATCCCTTGCGGTAGACCTATGAGAGGGCATCCTAAAACTTCCATGCAAGTCAAAATCATGATGGAAGGTATTTATGGACACATAGAACTGCGTATATGAGTGAAGGATGCGTAACTCCATAGAAAGAGAAGTCGCGGGCACGAAAAAAGTTGTACCAGTATAGCCCGTGATGAAATACCGCCATCCTCTGGCTCCATCAATAAGTCTACCTTTGGACTTGAAGCTGGTAATGGCATTCCCCACTTGTAGCTGATCATACCCAAACTGCCGGGCGAACCGACTGGGGAAATAAGGCTCCAGGTAGCAATGGTCATCGCTTTTGTACAACAAATGAGAAGGTCTAATGTAGATAAACCAGTAGAAGGCTTCAAGAGAAAAAATGGTCCTCCCATGGCCCCTATCCTTAAGTTTCTTCCCCTGTTGATTGATATGTATAGGGGGAACGATACAGAAGAGCTTCCAGTTGTGGGCAACATTTAACGCCCACCGGCAATCTATGACGGTCATCATGTTCCAAGAGGAATTCTTGTAATTGAACAAGAAGTTATTTCCCGAACCGCTGGCAGGACCGGGAGACATCATCCTGGTGTTGTGAAGAATTAACCATCCCATCAAGTATAGGAATGGTAATTCCACTCGGAAAAAGCTTTTATGCTGAGTATCATCAGCTAGCAGCCCATCAGTAAGGGCCCTCAAGCCTGCTTGTATTCTACATACCATAGCAGGAAGCAGGTCCAGTCTTGCTACGAACACTAAATGCACCGCAGGCCATAAGGTGTTGCGATGGATGCGATATGCTGACGCGATGCCAGGCACTACCCAGCGGCGAACCCAGGCGGAGAGGAAGCCAGACAATTGAGCTTCCTTTGCCAGAGGCTTGCGATAATGCCTCATATAACTGAAGGCTTTCGTGCCTGCAGGGTAACCCCCTATCTCCTCGTCAAAAATATGATCTGAAGACCTGGCGTCTTCAATAAGGTCATCGACCGTGTTAGCATTGAGCATGCTCAGGAGGTTCAAAGGCCTATCTCGACTTTCTACCACCTTGTCCGGCTTAACATTTCTGGCCTGGTGGAAGAAGAGATAGGTTACCCACTTGTTGATGTGAGCCAAATCAGAAGGCTCCTTGTAGAAAGTGGTACAGGCAAGATAGTGGCACATCAGCTCCTGATATACTGCCACTGCCCGAGGGTTTGTATCCCTCAACTCCCTGTTTGTAGGGACGTACTCTTCATAGGGTACATCCCCCATTGGCAGCCTTGAAATCTCTGCCATCTCATGAAGGGCTAAGCCTAACTCACCCAGCGGAGTGGCAAAAGTCCCAGTAAACGAGTTGTATCGCTCCGTCAAGGCTAAAAAAAAGTTAGGGTTGATAGGGAGCCCAACACTTGTGCCGTTCACAGCCGCGAACAAGCCAATACTTTCCAGCTCCGTCTGGAAGTATTTCAGGGCCCAGGCAGTCAAACTGGCCCACCGAAGATTTCCCGGGCTAAGCTATCCGCTGGTCCGAGGGTTGACCCTGGGGTACAATTCTCCCTGCCCCATAAAGTCATTACAAAAGGTCGACATCTGAACCGGCTGGATCAGCGATGTATCCTCGCTCGGGACACTACCCGACAGTAATCCCCTAAAGGGCATAACAGGGCCCGAGGGACGGCTCATATAGGGTCCATGACATCTTCCTAGGATGTGTAGCATGGAAGAACACAAAAATAGGATAATCCCTGGGCATCTTGGGCAGATACATCACTGTGCCCTCAGCAGTAAACACCTAATCCTCTTTCTTGGGTTTAGTCTGGGACTGTTTGTCGATAACGTCCCCGAACAAGAAGCCTAGCTTCTTATACTCCATCCCGTCTATGTATGTCAGGGGCTCCCCACTGATTATACTCAGCAACATGCGTTCTCCTTGGGACGAGATTAAGGTTCCCCTTTCTTCAGGATAATTAGCTCCAGAAATAGGGAATGTCACATGGGACAAGTCCTCCAAATAGTTTGAGCTCAACATCCCGACAGTAGAGCCCATAACTTAAGCCAAAGGAGAGATCTACAAGTTCACTACAAAATGCAAGAAAATCAGTCAGTTTCTATACTAGACGATATACTCTTGCAGTTCACGACAAAGATTATCAGCCTGAGCTTTTACGCCAAGACTGCAAAAATTTGAGTCTTACGCTGGAACTCATTTCCAAGGCATAAAATTCAAGGTTGGCAGTAGACTGTAGAAGCATGAAAAATATGCTGGATAGCTATACGCAGCATGTTGATGTTGGGCAGCGTAAAAAGATGACTTCAGAGCCATCGACATGCAAATAGAGCTTTTTCGCTGAGCACAGCATAAAATATAAGCTCAAGGACTATCCGCGTAAAGCAGTATGTCCAGGCTGCTTCAGCATAAAAAGGGTACTACATCGCCTTTATGGCATAAAACTCAT
Organism: Iris macrosiphon; assembly: GCA_036927795.1. Classification (NCBI taxonomy): domain Eukaryota; kingdom Viridiplantae; phylum Streptophyta; class Magnoliopsida; order Asparagales; family Iridaceae; genus Iris; species Iris macrosiphon. The sequence continues at coordinate 94,764,131 of JAYESA010000011.1, read as the reverse complement.
CCGCTTTCAATACAGCATTGAAGTGTACGAGGAATGCTTCGTATTCTTCAAAATGAACCTGTCAAATCATGCATAAACCTGACGTCTGAACTCCTGACAAAGAGTACTGCACGACTATCCATACGACGGCTATAATGATGGCACGGCACAGCGACCCAGACTGTCGTTTAGTGACATCTTCTTGGCGTAAACTGCTTTTACGCATACATGGGAATACGCTGCCTAGTTTTACACAGGCAGACATGAGCTTCTTACGCTCCGCAGAAGACAAACAGACTGCCACGTCAAAAGCTGCTCTTGGTATAGGGCTCAAGGCACGTCTCTGCATTTAATGCGCAGAGAGGTGACACGTTCTCGAGGTACGTCTCTACATTTAATGTGCAGAATACTGATAGATGCCCGAGGCACGTCTCTGCATTTAATGCGCAGAATACTGACAAATACCCGAGGCACGTCTCTGCATTTAATGCGCAGAGTGATGGCAGAGCTCGAGGCACGCCTCTACATTTAATCCACGAAATGATGGCAAATGTTCGAGACACGCCTCTGGAATACGCTGCCTAGTTTTACACAGCAAACGTTAGCCTCTTACGCTCCACAGAAGGCAAATAGACTGCCACGTCATTAGTTGCTCTTAGTACAGGGTTCAAGGCGCGTATCTGTATTTAATGTGCAGAATAATGGCAACTCTTCAAAGACACGCCTCTGCATTTAATGCTCAGGATGGGGGCAGATCTGTGCATTTAATGCAAGAGATTTGATTATATCTCCAAAAGCTGTCATCTCAGCTTCTACGCCCACTCGGCTTCTATGCCCACTCGGCTTCTACGCCCACTCGGCCTCTATGCCCACTCGGCCTCTATGCCCACTCGGCTTCTACGCCCACTCGGCCTCTATGCCCACTCGGCCTCTATGCCCACTCGGCTCCTACGCCTACTCGGCTTCTACGCCCACTCGGCTCCTACGCCTACTCGGCTTCTACGCCTACTCGGCTTCTACGCCTACTCGGCTTCTATGCCTACTTGGCTTCTACGCTATGGTGATAGTTATTGGCTTCTACGTCAACCTCTTATATACAAAGGATAACTACCTTTGTGGCTTCTACGCCATGATCTTCGCAGCAGTTATACGTGTTGTCCCTTAGTTGGACACGTGTCACACGCTCATTCAAAAGGTTATCTATACGCGGGCAATGGTAATTATAACCATCGTGTAAAAGGGTGCTGTACTTTCTTCTACTCGGTTTCTATACCGACTGAGTGGTCACTATCACTAAAACTCTATAAATAGAGACCTCTATCAACAGAGGAAAAGGTCGAAAAAAATTGGTCCACAACTCGGAGAAAAATTGGTCAACAACTCGGAGAAAAATAGGTCGACAGGTCAAGAAAAATAGGTCGACAACTCGGAGAATAAAGGTCGAAGATTGGTCGAGAGAACCAAGGTCAAGGAACCGAGAGTCAAAGAGTCTTTGAGGGTGAAGAATCCAGAGCTCAGGCAAAGAGAAGTGATCGATGACTTTGGCATCGGGCATCCACTATCTTTAGCAACCTTCGAAGCTGCTTTCTGTCTTCTACGGCATTTTTTCATCATCGTGTGGTCCAAGGGACAAAGTGATCGACCGCAGATCAGATTCCTATAGCAATATTTACCCAGATTAAATAAATTGTACTCGACATCCTCATATAGGATTAAATTGTACAACCTTGTTTGTAAACCAAGAAGGGCGGGTTTCATATAAACCTTGTCTCTATATTATCTTTCCTTCGTTTATTTATCAAACTACAAGATGGCGACTCTGCTGGGGATATCTTTCTCTTCTGACGAGGAAGCAATTGTTCAACACGATGCGGTATCCATGGGATCCGTAAAGAAGACCATGGTCGTCCAGTTCGACCAGTCGGCCTACGAAGACATGCTTCGAACAGGGGGCAGCTCTCACTCTCTCTCTGTCCAAGACAACAGGAAGCTGCGTAAGGTCTGGATGCCCAAGATATCCCCTACAATTCCTGTCGACTCTCCGACCAACGGGGTGGTAGCATCGCTCCCTCCGCACCTTGCGTGTAAAATTCAGTCTCCCGTCACTGACGGAATAGACAAAACTACTGGCAATGCCTCAGTGCTAATCCAGAAGTATACTCCGCGCCTTGAGGATAAAATTCAGTCTCCCGTCACTGACGGAATAGACAAAACTTCTGGCAATTCCTCAGTGCTAATCCAAAAGTATAATCCACGCCTTGCGCGTAAAATTCAGTCTCCCGTCACTGACGGAATAGACAAAATTTTGGACAATGCCTCAGCGCTAGTCCAGAAGCCTACACTACGCTCTGCGCGTAAAAACCAGTCTCCCGTCCCTGGTGGAACAGACAAAATTTTTGACATTGCCTTAGCGCCAAATCAGAAGTTCCAAACGCGCTCCACGCGTAAAGATGCATCAGCCCTCCACGAAAAAGTAGATGATCCCTGCAGTCTATGCAAGGCAAAGCAAGTGGCAGACTGCTCAACTTCTCGGCCTTTACGCCAGCAAGGGAAGAATCTGCCAGCCCTCCGGATTACGCGAGAAGCTAACGGCCGACTAAGGACCTCCTCGGCTTTACGCCAGCCCAAATTACGCCAGGTGAAGTCCCTCAGCGTAAAGAAGGCTCAAATTGCGGAAAGACACCCTCCTCGGGGATTATCCGCCACCCAGATTGCCAACCTGTTGTATACGGGTGGCACAGGGAAAACTTTGATTCCCAACATTCGCATGCCCACTGATGTGAACAGAAGGAACAAGACATCTTCTTCTTCTGTAAATCCTCCTGACCTGTGTGGGTATCTGATCCAAAAACGCAAGGATAGGGGATCTTCCAGCATGTCTATTACGCCTCCTAACGAGCACTATTATAATAGTCATAGGATTGTAATTAATTATTGCTGTTCTGAAGCAAAATGGTAGGTTTTCGATCGGTTGAGCTACTCTCCGTCTTTCCAGGAAGAAGAGCCTACACATGCATCGGTGAACATGGCTTCACACATACCTAGAGGAAGATCGAGCTCAAGACGTCATCCCTCTAGAGCTCCGAGCCGAAGGAGATTCAACCAGCTCCTTAGGAACACTGAAGCCGGGGTATTCTGAAACACCCGTTCGAGGTCGCAACAACCGACTTCGTACTCATCTGATTCCGAAGCAGGTGGTCGCCAGTCTCCCGAATTAGATGCCGAAAATATAGAGTCAACTTCTACGGAGACCTATACTGATCCTTCAATGACACCCAAGGAGATGGGAGTTTATGCCATTGGAGATGAACGTGAGAAAGCTTCTCCGTCTCGGAGCGCTGAGCAATGCATTACTGTATTGGAGACATCTCTGAAAAAAATATAATCCATGATGGAGAACATGTACCAGATGATGCTGACTCAACACACAGCTGTTATGGCTTAAGCATCAGTTCCTCCAACTCAGATACGTGTGGGGGTGGACTTAACACCATCCAACGTAATCCAAGAGCCTGCTCTAGATCAGGAGTTAGCAGTTTCTCCGCATCCTCACTCGGAGAATGTATTACCTTCCGTTGGAGTCGCGATGCAATCGATTGTTCATCACTCCGTGGTCCCGCTACCGACTGAAGATCCGATACAGGCAGTACGGGAGTTGAAAGCCCAATTTGACGCCCTAAAGCATAAGGATCAGCTCAAGAAATTGGGAATCAACCAACCTTACCCAGCTATCTGGGAAGAGGTCCCTTTCCCTCCTAGATACAAATCACAAACTATGGCTTTGTTCGAGGGAAAAACATCATCGAGTCATTACATGAACTACTTCAGTATGATGACGGTGTTATTACAAGGGAACGATGCCCTCCTCACTCGGGTATTCAAGGGCTGTCTCTCGGGGGTAGCTTATCAGTGGTATCGAAGTCTGGTGGACAACTGCATTACTTCCTTTGAAGACTTCAAGGCTTTATTCTTCACACGATTCTATGAGGGAGGGATGGACATGTCTATGTCCTCTCTCATCGAAGTCAAGCAGAAGGAAAAAGAGAATGTTTGCAATTTTATCGAACGTTTTCGTCAAGCCACTTTGCAAATGCCTCCAGGAGTTCTAGACTCGGTATTGGTGGATATTTGCAGAAAGAACCTTCTTCCTGTGATCTCGGTGTTTACAGGACCATATCAGTTCCATGATTGGCCCTCGTTCATCATCTCAGCGGTAGCCGCGGAGGACAACAGTCAAAAGGTGCACGATAATGGCATAATGATCTCGGCCTCTGATAAAGGCAAGAGGTCATCTCCAACATCGACCATCCTCGTGGTACCAAGGGTAAAGAAGCTCTGGCGATCAACACGTCCAGGCAAAAGACTGTGGCTACCACGCAGACGAAACCTGGGACTTCCAAGCCCGTTGAAGTAAACTCTTTCGACGATGACGATATTTCGAGCATATTCGAATGTCTCGTCAAAATCGGCAAGATTACCCTTCCTGAGGTGAGACAGCCCAATGAAGCCGGCAGTACCAATAACCCCAAGTACTGCATCTTTCATAGGTACATACACCACTGCACAAAGGCGTGTTATATAGTAAAGAGGAAGATCCAGGAGCTGATCGACACTGAGGCTATCACTCTGCCCAACAGCGAGAAGACGGTCACAGCCAACATGATCTCTCTGTAATTTGGCAATCTGCCTCCCCAAGAAGTCCCGGATGGTGTTACACCTATTTCCCGGACGACGATGAACATCGTTAATCTCCCTCCAACTAGAGGTCAAAATTATGACCTGGTACCCCTAACTACCCAGCGAGGCGAGATTATATGGGTTCATCCAGATTTGGTGCCCGGGATTGAGAAAGAGACTCAAGCTGCTAAGGCTAAGTCTAAGAAGAACTCGAAGCGTAAACCATGTCACATGGTTATGATAGACTCGGCATCAGATGATGAGGTCTTGGCTACTGGAACCCGTTCAGGGAAAGCTTACCTCAAGGACCATGGAGCAAGTCAGGAAGATGTACCGGCAAACGCTTCAGCTACCAAGCCGTCAGAACCAGAGCCCGCCGTACCAGGGGCCGGTCCTTCGATACCAACTTCGGCGGACAAAGGGAAGCAAAAGGAAGTGCGTTTCGATAAACCTGTGAAAAGCATTAAAAACCAAGGTTTAGAGAAGCCATACAACTTCGACATCCTGGCCCAATTGGCTAATACACCAGCCAGGTTATCCATTTTTGAACTACTCAGGCTCTCTCAAGACACTAGTCAAGCCCTGAGTGAAGCGTTGATGCAGGCGGATGCATACTTGACCCAGCTCAAGTCCCCTGACGAAGAACCAGTAGCATGTCCTCAATGCCACAGTGTGATGGAGGTGGTCCCGAATATCATTTTCACTTAAGATGACATGCTGTTAAAACATAACAGGCATGACAGACCCCTCTATTACACCGGGTATGTCGATTCCATGGAGGTCGACCGGATTCACATAGATCCGGGATTATCAATCAGCATCATTCTTCATAGTCTTCTCAGACCGCTGAGGATTCCTACCAGCGAATTGGCTTACACCACCATTACAATCGTGGATTTCAACGCCAGAAAAAATAAGCCGTTGGGAAAGATTCACCTGAGGATCCAGATTGGCGACCTTAGATCAGTGGCAACATGTTATGTCATTGATTCAGAGGTATCCTACAATATTCTGCTGGGCAGACCTTGGATCCATGACCACAACATCGTTCCTTCGACTCTACATCAATGCTTTAAATATGTAGACGCCCAAGGAACAGTACAAACAGAGTTTTGCTGACCTGAACCCGTTTAGAGGAGTAGAATCCTACTACTCTGATGCCGTGTTGTACTCTCAAGACTACATGGAAGAGGTATCAGGCGAAGCAGAGAAGGAATCACACCGGGAGCCAGAAGAACCCTCTGCCGAATAACCTCTGTCAATCACGGTGAAAGGACGGACTACTCGTCCAAAAACCAGGGAGCCTATGGCTATCCACTTGAAAAAACCAGGTCAGGAAAATGGGGTGATCCTCTAGTGATCACTCTGAACCAGAAGCCTCCATCCTTGGTCATCAACCTTCGGCGCAGCAGACAGCCGATTGATGTAAACACAACCAGGAACGAGGTTTCAGATGATAATAAAGATCCTTTTTTCCAGTATATTGACGCTTAAATTCCGAATCAGGAATCCTCTCCCCATGACGATATAGAACCTATAGCACAAAAGTTCTTGGGAGCTATAGATTCCTATCATCGGTATATGTGGGAAGTAGCGTCATCATCCAATATCACCACGACATATGGACCATATGAGGATTCTATCTTCATTGTCCCGCCTACTTACAACAGTCAGCATTCAATAGTCTTCGACCGCAAGCACAATGGACCGACTGCACAAGAAGATTCTTTCAACGACGACGTTGGTAAAATGCAGGTTCACAGATACAGCCCGCAAGCTCTGAAGATCATGCAGAGTATGGGTTATGACTTGAAGCTGAAACCAGGTCTCAACTACGGGAAAGGCAGACGAATGCCGTTGCACGGTGATCCCTATTATCAACGAACTCATTTCGGGTTAGGGTATACCACTTCCCTTTCAACTCCTGAGTCAAACGAGGATATCTTTTCCTCTTCTCAAAAATGGCTCCTTGTCCTCCGACTCATCTGATGCTCTCGAACGAACATTATCGGTAAATACGGTAGTGGCAGATCCTTTCGAAGAAGACGAGCAAGAATCCCAACCATTTGAGAATGACGCTTGGGCTCAACAAATGGATACACAATGGGAATTTTGCTTCGAGCAAAGAGAACCTCCCATCGAAGATAAAGTTATCCAGATCGATGTTGGGGATAAACTTTCGCCAAAGCCGATATTTATCAGTAACAACCTTTCCGAAGAAGAAAAGGAAGAAGTTAGCCAGCTAATAAAATAACATATCGACGTCTTTGCGTAGAATTATGAGGACATGCCAGGCCTTGATCCAAAGGTGGCTACTCATAAGCTCAATATATTACCCGATTCGAAGCCTGTGAAGCAGCACCAACGCCGGTTCCGTCCGGACATGATGGACGCCATTGAAGCTGAAATCAAGAAGTTGATAGCCTGCGGTTTCATTCGGGAAGAACAACATCCCGACTGGATCACCAATGTTGTCCTGGTCATAAAGAAAAGTGGGAAAGTACGTGTCTGCATCGATTATCGAGATCTGAATGTAGCCTGCCCCAAGGATGAGTTTTCTCTTTCCATCACAGACGTCATGATTGACAATACATGCGGTTTTGAACGTATGTCTTTCATGGAAGGATTTTTAGGGTACAATCAAATCAAGATGCATCCTGAAGACGAGAAGCATATTGCCTTCCGGACGCTATTGGGGGTATATTGCTATACGGTCATGCCATTCGGATTGAAGAATGCCGGGGCTACGTACTAACGGGCTATGAGTAACATATTCCATGAGCATTTAGGCAAGACAGTAGAATGTTACGTGGACGATATAGCTGTCAAAAGCTGCCTCAAGGATAATTACATCCAAGACTTGAAGACAATATTTGAGTTGATGCGCCAACATCAACTCAAAATAAATCCTACAAAGTCCTTTCTTGGTGTATCTAGTGGCAAATACTTAGGATTTATCATTATCGCCAAAGGCATTCAAGTGGACCCTGATAATGTCAAGGCCATCTTAGAAATGCGACCACCCCATAATCTGAGGGAACTCAGGGGATTTCAAGGTCGTCTGGCTTACATCAGGAGATTCATATCCAACCTCTCTAGGAGATGTCATCCTTTTTCTTGTCTCATGAAGAAAGGTATATCCTTCGTATGGGACGAAGCCTGTCAGCAAGCGTTTAACGATATCAAACGCTACCTCACTAGTCCACCAGTTTTGGTGCCTTCCGTCATAGGAAGACCATTCATGCTGTATGTTCGAGCGATGGATCATTCTCTGGGAGCTCTTCTCGCACAGAAGAACGATATGGGACATGAGCAGGCTATCTACTACCTCAGCAGGATGATAGTCGGAGCCGAATACCGGTACAATCCAGTAGAAAAAGAATGCTTGGCTCTGATATTCGCTATCCAAAAAATGCGACACTATGTCACGGGCCAGACTATTCATATCATCTCCAGGATCAATCCTCTTCGGGTACTAATGAACAAGCCAAGTGTTCTTAATTCCCGGCTTACGACTTGGGCGATGTTGTTAACACCGTATGACATGGCATACGTCCCTCAGAAGTCCATTAAAGGCCAAGCATTGGCTGATTTCCTAGCTGCTCATCCGATCCTGGAGACCTCCAAGCTATACGAGGATATTCTCGACGAAGTTGTAAAGTGTAATTCCACAATGGAAGGCGATGCATGGCAACTATTCTTCGATGGTGCCTCCAGAACTGGTCGCAGAGGAAACGTGGTCTCAGGAGTAAGAATTGTCCTGGTTACTCCTGATAAGTTCATCATCTATCGAGCGTATTCTCTCAGCGAGCCCTATTCTAATAATATGGCAAAGTATAATGCTCTATTAATTAGGCTCCAAGTCGCTAAAGAATTGGGCGTCTAATCTCTGGAAGCTTTCGGTGACTCTCATCCCTTATCACCAAGCAACGGTCGAGATAGCCATGACATTCAAAGGATTCTTTCTAGAATATGTGCCCCGATCTCAGAATCTGGAAGTTGATGCCCTAGCCAGTCTAGCTGCAGATTTAGCTATTCCTATAAGAAGGCAGAATTCGGTGATCCTTCGCAATAGAAATTTATTCTGTGTAAAAAATAACTTTCATATAGAACGCAGTTACGCTGTGAACAAAGATCCTCCCAGGAGAGACTGGAGAAGTCCCTTTATAGATTTTGTGGCATATAAAATCTTGCCGGATGACCCTAAAGAAGCAGTGAAGCAGTATCCGTCAAAAGACGATCATTACGCTTCTATCACGACTCTTCCTCACAGTGTCTATATTGCCGGACCTACGACGGACTGCTATTGAGATGCCTCTCCGAAGACGAGGCGCAGCAGATTATCCGTGAAGCTCACGACGGCGTATGCGGAGCGCATCAACCCGGTCCTAAGCTACAGGATCGTATCAGGAGGATGGGCTATTACTGGCCTACTATGATCACAGATACAATAAAGTATGTAAGACAATGCAGAGCCTGTCAGGTCCATGCAGACTTTATCCATCAACCTCCTGAATATCTACATCCTACGGTTAAGTCCTGGCCTTTCGAAGCATGAGGTATGGACATCATTGGTCCTATTCACCCGTCTTCTTCCAGAGGTCACCGGTTCATACTGGCCATCACGAATTATTTCTCTAAATGGGCAGAGGCGATCCCTCTTGCTGAGGTGAAGGCATCTAATGTGATCAGCTTCATCAAGCATTACGTCATTTATCGCTTCGGGATCCCTCGGAGGATAATTCATGACAATGGGCCTCAATTCATCAGCCAAGCGTTTTATCAATTTTACGATAAAAATCGGATACAAAATGTTGCCTCTACGGCATATAATCCTGCTACTAATGCTTTAGCGGAAGCTTTCAACAAAACTATTATCAAGCTCATAAAAAAATTCGTCTCTTCGAACAAAAGGGATTGGAATGAGAAGCTGGGAGAATGTCTCTGGGCATACCGCACAACGATACGAGCACTGGCAGGTTGTACCCCAATCTCACTCGTTTACCGGAGCGAGGCAGTTCTCCCCATCGAAGTCCAAATTCTGTCACTCAGGATAGCCATGGCTAGTGAGCTGACTCAAGAAAAGAATGACCTTTTAAGGCTTCAAGAGCTAGAAGAATTAGATGAGAAATGCCTCCAAGCTCAATAGCGCATTGCATTCTACCAAGCACGCATTTCCAGAGCTTTTAAACAAAAAGTAAAGGAAAGAGTATTCAAAGTTGGCGAGCTAGTCTTAGCTGTGAGAAGGCCGATGATTCTTACTCACAGAAGTAAGGGTAAATTCCAGCCCAAATGGGAAGGTCCTTATGTGATCGAGACGACGTTCTCAAACGGCGCTTACAGGTTAGCCAAGCCTAACGGAGACTTGTTGATGGCTCCCATCAATGGCAAATTCCTGAAGAGGTACTATGCTTAACCTCCTCTGCTCAAGTGGAATATGGCAAAAATCTCATTCTGACAAAACTACTTCCAAAATGAAACTAGTTGGATCGTATTCTATCATGTCCATATAACCTCTGAATAGATATGTTTAACTAATTTGAAACTTCAAGACCTATCACGTCCATACTACCTCTGATAGTGTTTTATGTACAAATTTTAGCTAAAAGCATATTCTATCATGTCCATATAACCTCCGAATAGATATATCCTGCTAAAACTTACCAAGAGTATATCACGTCCATATTATCTCTGATATCACTTTTACCCAAACCCGTCATTTATATTTCAAAATGATGGGTCCACATAGTCAGATGAAAGCCTCTTTATTATTCCAGAAAAGAGCAAAATTACATTCGGAAGCAAAAAAAAAAGTACATCATTTGGGAGGAGCTGTTAGGTCACGAATTTGCCGTGCCAGAGCAGCCATCCTCTCATCCCTGGAGTTCAAGACGTCAGCGTGAGCCCGTTCCAACCTTGCTGCATCATTCTTCAAAGCAGCCAACTCGGACCGAGCATGCACAACATCGGTTTGGATGACACCCACATGTGTCAGGTTTTGCTGAGCAGTCTCCCGTCGAGCATTCAACACATCTCGGGTGGCCGACAAAGTAAGAGCCTTCGCCTCTGATTAAGCAAGCTCCTGTCTCAATCTGCGGGCCCTCGCTGTCTCTTCCTCGTATTCGACTTCGCACTGAGTCAGCTCGGGAATAACGTACTCGAATTGGACACGTTCTTCATACATCATCTACTGATGTGCCTGGATGGTTTTATTTAGGGCTTCCATCTGTTCAGCAAGCTGCAGAGTCAGGGAGTCGTACCTAGCTAGAACGAAGTGACCGGCGTACTCAAAGGAGGCATTATCGTAATGACAGGCTCATCCTCCTCCTGAGATACCGAAACCGTCTCGGAAGAGCCGGCACTCGAAAGTGTCTCCTCTTCGAAGTCAGGTACCTCCATGTCGTCACCAGGACCCGAAACAGTGCCAAAGGGCGCGTCAACATTACCCTCCCCGAAGAATTCTTCCCCTGAAAAGAAGACAAAAGAAAGTTACTATTGAAATGATGTGAACTTTTCTAAAAGAGGCATAAAGACGACATTTACCCATGGCCGATGGCATATATGTCGCGTTTGCAGCCAGTAAAGTTAAATCATTTCTTAATGATGCTAGGCAAGCTGTCATACCTGGAGAAGGTGGTGTGTCAACCGACATTGGCAAATGCTCTTCCAGGTCCTCGTCAAGTTCCAACCGAGGTTCATCGACTGAAATCTTGCTGGGTGCACTGACAGACACGGCAGGAGTTTCTCCCGATGCTGACCTGGATAAAGATATTCTTATTCGGCTCGGCCCCGAAGGTGACCTCATTCTACTACCCGAAGCGGTAGCAGCGACAACAGCCTCCTGCAGGAATTCTCTGGCACCACCAGCCGGAACTCCAGAGGTTCCCTCTCTAAAAGTCGAGGAACCTCCAATCAAAGAATCATCCCTAATATGGAGAGATGCAGGCTCACTTCTAGGAGCCTCATTACCGGGAATCCGGAGAGGACGAGTAACCGTCTTCTTCTTCCTCTAGCGAGGGAAAGTCTCCTTCAGAGCAGGAGCCCTTCGCTTACCAGAGATTACCAAGGGCCCTGCAGGCAGAGGTATTTCACCCCTTGGTACCGCCAACAGAGGCTCATCTGGATTAACGGACTATTCACCCTCGTCAGAAGAAACTGAGGAGATTTTGACTCTTCTCCCAGGCTTGGAAGAGGGCATCCTGAAACTTTCATGCATATCAAAATTACGATGGAAGGTGTTGGTTGCCACATAGAACTGGGCATACGAGTGGAGAATGTGCAGCTCCGTAGAGAGTGAAATGATGGGCACGGTAAAAATTGCTCCAGTGCAACCCATGATAAAGTATCGCCATCCTCTCGATCCATCAATGAGTCCGCCCCTGGACCTGAAGCTGGTAACGATATTGCCCATATGCAACTGGTCATACCCGAATTGCCTGGCGAACCGACTAGGCAGGTAGGGCTCAAAAAAGCTATGGTCTTCACTCCTGTACAGTAGATGGAAAGGTCTAATACAGACCAACCAATTAAAAGCCTCAGGAGAAAAAATGGTCTTCTCGTCGCCTAAATCCTGAAGTCTGATCCCTTGTTGATTGAGATGTATAGAGGGGACAGTGTAGAAAAGCATCCAGCTGTGACTGAAGTTCAGCACCCGTCGACAATCTAAAACTGTAGTCACATTCCAGGAGGAATTTTTGTAGTTCAACAAGAAACTACCCCCCCAACTACTGCCAGAGCTGAAAGACATCACCTTGGGGTTATAGAGAATTAACCATCACATCAAATACAGGTATGGTAATTCTACCCTGGGAAAGCTATCACGTCGAGTTTTATCGACGAGCAGCCCATCAGTCATGGCCCTCAGGCCAGCTTGTATGCGGCACACCATGGCAGGGAGCAAACCCAGTCTTACCCCAAATACCAGATGCACTACAGGCTACAACGTGTTACGGTGAATACGATCCGCAGATGCGATGTCGGGTACCACCAGTCGGCTCAGCCATATGGAGAGGAAGCCAGCCAGTTGAGCTTCCCTGGACAAAGGCCTGCGACAACGACTCAAATAACTATAGGCCTTAGTGCCTGCAGGATAATTCCCTATCCATTCATCGAGGATCTGGTCCAGAGCCCCACCATCTTCCATAAGATCGTCGACTACCTAAGCATTAAGCACGCTCAGAGGGTTCAAAGGCTGATCCTTGCCTTCCAATACCTTCTCCGGCTTAGCAGTCCTGGACCGGTGAAAGAAGAGGTAGGACGTCTATTTATTGATGTGAGCCAAATCTGAGGGCTTACCATAAAAAGTGGTGCAAGCAAGGTAGTGGCACATCAGCTCCTGGTACACTTCCACTACCCGAGGGTCTGAATCCCCCAGCTCCTGGTTCATGGTAACATACTCTTCATATGGAGTATCCCCCATCGGCAGTCTCGAGATCTCTGCCATCTCGTGGAGGGCCAATCCCAACTCCCCCAGTGGAGTGGGAAAAGTCCCGGTGAGCGAGATATATCGTTCCATCAGAGACAGAAACAGGGTAGGGTTGAGAGGTAACCCAACACTGGTAGCACTCATAGCTGCATACAGACCAATGCCCTCCAGCTCGGTCTGAAAATGCTTCAAGGCCCATTCAGCTAAGCGAGCCCATCGAAGATTTATAGGGGTGATCCACCCACTTGTTCGAGGGTTCACCTTAGGGTATACTCCCCAGTGCCCCATGAAATCATTGCAGAAAGTTGGTAATTGGACCGGCTGGAGCACTAAGCTGTCTTCACTCGGGACACTGCCCGGGTACAGTCCCCTGAACGGCGTCACAGAGCCGGAAGGGCGGCTAACAAACGACCCCTGGTCAGCTCCTTTCAGATAAAATATCTTTCCCGCCCGGCCGTGAAGATCGGGAGTCAGCGTCCAAGACATCCAACTGGGATGTGTAGCATGGATGAATGCCGAGATGGGATAGTCTCTCAGCATCTTGGACAGATACAGAACCAAGCCCCCGGTAGGGAGAACCCAGAGTTCTTTCTTGGGCTTCGTCTGGGACTGCTTGTCGGGGACTCTCCTTTGATCATATTCAACAGCGTTCGCTCGCCTTGAGCCGATATCAGGATTCCCCTCCCCTCAGGATATTGGGGTCCAAAGATGGGAAAAGTCACGTACAACAGATCCTCCAGATAGTTAGAATACAACATCCCGGCAGCGGAACCCATCACCTCAGCCAATGGAGACGCATGCAAGTTAACTACAAGAGTGCAAGAAAAACATATCAGTTCCTATAACTAGACATTACAGATCTTGCAGCATACGCCAAAAATCAACAGTCTGTGCTTTACGCCAAGACTGTAAAAACTTGATCATTACGTCGGAATCCATTTCTTAGACGTAAAATTCAAGGTTGGCTGTATTCAGTCTGTGTTTTACGCCAAAATGTCAAAAGTTGAATTATTACGCCGAAAGCGTAACACTCAATTTTATAGTATACGCCAAGTTTCGACAGTCAAAGCTTTTACGCCCGATTGCGAAAAAATAGAGTTTTTGCGCTGACACATTAGAAATGTGGGCGTAAAAGATGAAACGTCTCTGTGCATCATCTTCCTCAAAGAGGCTATCAGTACAGAAGATGACCTAGCACGGTCATGTACAACATGTGCGAAGGATTTTCTGTCGTTCTTTTTCGTCACAAAAGCTCTACCTCTAAGGCCGGGTGCACTCCTCGTCGGCAGGATACTTCGCTCAGAATAAAGTTCGCCTTGCCCGACCGAAGATGCTCTCGCTTGAGCAGAAGAGCGAGAAGAAGAATCAACATTCTTTCCCTTAGTAGAGGGGACTTGTTTCGGAGCCGTTACTGAAAACTTTGAAGGCTTGGATAAGAAACAAAGGGGAACTCGAACAGTCGAAGGCTTTTTTTCGCAGAAGACGGATGAAAAGTTTTTCTATCAAAAGCTTGGGATATATACAGAGTTCGGATGGACTCCTCGAATCTCGAACCAAATCTTACATTTAATATTTGGTTATGATTAAGGATTACGTCAGCCTATTTACTCAGAGAAGGCGGACAGTCAGCGAATTCGAAAAGTTTTCGTGCAAAGCAGATTCGTAGTTTTTTCGCTAAGGAGCTTTCTACGCTCGACGGCTACAGATCTACGGTTTTACGCTCAAAGGCTATAAGTCTATGGTTTTATGCCTGAATGCTTTTATGCTCGGTAGCTTTTATGCTCGAGAGCCTACAAACCTACGACTTCACGCTCATCAGCTACAAATCTATGATTTCACGCTCGGTGACTTTTACGCTCAGAGGCAACAGATCAACAACTTCACGCTCGGAAGATTCCTTTTCAGAATCTACAAATCTACAGTTCTATGCCCGGATGCTCTCATGCTCAGCAGCTTTTATGCTTGAGAGGCTACGAACTTATGATTTTACGCTCATCTATATTTACAGATCGATGACTTTTCGCATATCTGAAAAATACCTAGGCCAGAGTACAGTACATCTGAACAATTCTCAAGGCGGTCAATTGCAAGGGTTCACACAAAATATACTCCTTCTTGACCTCAAAATATCCCAAGTACCCAAAGCATACAGAGTTCAAAATTACTCTTCTTCATGGGTCGATTGGAGGTTCATCCAGAATCCAGTCTGAATATTTCATCTACGATTCAAGATGGCGACTCAGCTTTTGACAGTCATTTCTTGCCCTGTTCCAAGGGATTTTCGAGAAATCATTCTTGAAGATGATTGCCTGAACAAGAATTCTGTTTATCAGAAGTGACAGTTCAGAATTCTACTCGGTTTCTCATTCCTAACAGCAGGACCGTTCGAATACTCGACTGCTAAGCGGCTTTCTGCACATCCTTAGTTGTGCGTAAGAGACAGGACAGGACCTAACACTCTTTCTAAACAGAGTCAGCGTAAAGTTACCAGACGTGTCGAAGCAACACTTATTCAGACTTCACAGCAAAAATATATGGCAATATGATCATATGCACAAAAGAGGACAATTTTATTAAAACAAGATTACATATGAGGGAAATCCAGTCTATAAGGGTTTTTCTTCATTTTCATGATTACATATGAGGGAAAACCCGTCTATAAAGGACTTCCTCATCGTCGTCTGAAGATCGCATCCAGAATATGTTCTGCCAGGTTCTCGCATGGGCGGAATTCTTCATCCATCTTCTCCAGCAGTTAGTCGGTTTCTACAAACTGACTGACAAGAAATGATCAATGGCAGGAGGATACAAGACTGGGCTAGCATAAATTATGCATATCCCATCCTCCGTACGCTATGACAGATTGAGTTGATGTATTTCATCCAACTCAATACTCGAGGACAGAGCCTAGTTTGTCTGCTCTCTACGAACGACAGAGCTAGTTTGTCTGCTCTTATCCATGAACGGTAGGGCTAGTTCGTCCCTCGTCCACGAGTATCAGGAGAAGATACAGCTTGTAAGCTGTGTGGTCAAAAACGACCCTTCCTCTCTCCGGAAGAACCACCATACAAAGTTGCTGATTATCCTGAGCAAAGGAGGCTATGATATCCTTCCATGATCCATCGCTGCAGAGGACATTTGCTCGAAGATGCCGTCTTTTTTGGCTCCTTACATGCTAGAAGAACATGGTCTTCTTCTCACTCAAGTCGACACGATGAACTTCGGCCATCATCTCTGTGTGGTGCAGGAAATGTCGGAAGAATAGGTTAACTCCTCAGCCTTTTTATAAGCGAAAGAGATCACACCGATCCCCAATAACTCCGCCATAAAGTCAGCCTTGAAAGAATGTGTCAGACTTGACTGTTTCAGAGCGTTTCAAATTACGAGGAACGTTTCATGCTTCATTCAAAGCATTTCAAATTATAAGAAATTTAAAAGCTTTGAAGGGGGTTTTGTAGAAGCATAAAAAATACGCTGGATAGCTATACGCAGCATGTTGTTGTTGGGCAGCATAAAAAGATGACTTCAGAGCCATCGACGTATAAACAGAGCTTTTCTGCTGAGCACAGCGTAAAATATAAGCTCAAGGACTATCCGCGTAAAGCAGTATGTCCAGGCTGGTTCAGCGTAAAAAGGGTGCTACATCGCCTTTTTGGCATAAAACTCATCCGCTTTCAATGCAGCATTAAAGTGTACGAGGAATGCTTCGTATTCTTTAAAATAAACCTGTCAAATCATGCAATGAACCTGACATCTGAACTCTTAACAAAGAGTACTGTATGACTACCCAGACGACGGCTATAATGATGGCGCGGCACAACGACCCAGACTATCGTTTAGTGACATCTCCTTGGCGTAAACTGCTTTTACGCATACAAGGGAATACGCTGCCTAGTTTTACACTGGCAAATGTGCGGTTCTTACGCTCCGCAGAAGACAGACAGACTGCCACGTCAAAAGCTTCTCTTCGTACAGGGTTCGAGTCACATCTCTGTATTTAATACGCAGAGCGGTGACAGGTTCACGAGGTACGTCTCTGTATTTAATGCGCAGAGTACTGACAGATGCCCGAGGCACATCTCTGTATTTATTGCGCAGAGTGATGGCAGAGCTCGAGGTACGCCTCTGCATTTAATGCGCGGAATGATTGCAAATCTTTGAGACACGCCTCTGGAATACACTGCCTAGTTTTACATAGGCAGACGTGAGCTTCTTACGCTCAACAGAAGGCAAATAGACTGCCACGTCATCAGTTGCTCTTAGTACAGGGTTCGAGGCGCGTATCTGCATTTAATGCGCTGAATGATGGCAACTCTTCGAAGACACGCCTCTGCATTTATTGCACAGGATTGGGGCAGATCTCTGTATTTAATGCAAGAGATTTGATTATATCTCCAAAAGTTGTCATCTCGGCTTCTACGCCCACTCGGCTTCTACGCCCACTCGGCCTCTATGCCCACTCGGCCTCTATGCCCACTCGGTTCCTACGCCTACTCGGCTTCTACGCCCACTCGGCTCCTACGCC
Source organism: Iris macrosiphon (assembly GCA_036927795.1). NCBI lineage: Eukaryota > Viridiplantae > Streptophyta > Magnoliopsida > Asparagales > Iridaceae > Iris > Iris macrosiphon. The sequence goes on along the minus strand of JAYESA010000011.1, from coordinate 94,746,525 downwards.
AACTCGGCTTCTACGTCTACTTGGCTTCTACGCCATGGTGACAGTTATTGGCTTCTACGCCAACCTCTTCTACACAAAGGATAAGTACCTACGTGGCTTCTACGCCGTGATCTTCGCAGCAGTTATACGCATTGTCCCTTAGTTGGACACGCGTCACGCGCTCATTCAAAAGGTCATCTATACGCGGGCAATGGTTATTGTAACCATCGTGTAAAAGGGTGCTGTACTTTCCACTACTCGGTTTCTACACCGACTGAGTGGTCACTGTCACTAAAACTCTATAAATAGAGACCTTTATCAACAGAGGAAAAGGTCGAGAAAAATTGGTCGACAACTCGGAGAAAAATAGGTCGACAGGTCAAGAAAAATAGGCCGACAACTCGGAGAATAAAGGTCGAAGATTGGTCGAGAGAACCAAGGTCAAGGAACCGAGAGTCAAAGAGTCTTTGAGAGAGAAGAATCCAGAGCTCAGGCAAAGAGAAGGGATCAACGACTTTGGCATCGGGCATTCACTCTCTTTAGCAACCTTCGAAGCTGCTTTCTGTCTTCTACGACATTTCTTCATCATCGTGTGGTCCAAGGGACAAAGTGATCGACTGCAGATCAGACTCCTATAGCAATATTTATCCAGATTAAATAAATTGTACTCGACATCCTCATATAGGATTAAATTATACAATCTTGTTTGTAAACCAAGAAGGGCGGGTTTCGTATAAACCTCGTCTCCATATTATCTTCCCTTCGTTTATTTATCAAACAACATAGACACCAAAAATCTAACAGTCTGAGCTTTTACGCCAGATTGACAAAATTTGGGTTTTTACGCCGGAATTCAAATCCAGCGCGTAAAAATCAAAGTTTGCAGTTCTACGCCAAATTTCGACAGTCTGAGTTTTTACGCCCAGGCTGTAAAAATATGGAGTTTTTACGCCGACACATTAGGAATGTGCGCGTAAACAATGAAACATATCCGTCCATCGTCCTCCTCGAAGAGGCTCTCAGCACAAAAGATGACCTTGCGCATGCACGTACAACGTGTGCGAAGGATTTTTCCCAAAGTCTTAACCTGTAATGTCCGGAGCACAGCTCGACGGAGGAGCACTGCGTTCCGATCGAGGCTCATTCAGAATAATGGGAGTTGCTCGTGCTTGAGCAGTGGAGCGGAAAGAGGAAGCGACCTTCTTTCCCTTAGCAGTGGAAGCATATTTAGGTGCCATAGCCATTCTGAGTTCTTAAGAAAGAGACGAAGAAGAAGGGTTCTTGAAAAGCAAGGGTTTCGTGAAAACAGATAAAAGTTTTTCCTCTCCAGACCTTGGACTATTTATAGAGTTCGGATGACTCTTCGAATCCCTAACCAAATCCGATATTTAATAATCGGTTATGATTTAGGACTACGTCAGCCTATCATTTAGGGAAGACGGACCGACAGTGGATCCATATTTTACGCGCAGAGCAGATCTATGATTTTACGCTAAGGAGCTTTTACGCTCGAGAGGCTACAAATCTATGGTTTTACGCTCAGAGGCTATAAATCTACGGTTTTAAGCCCAGATGCTTTTATGCTCACAAGCTTTTACGCTCAAGAGGCTACAAACCTACGATTTCACGCTCAGAGGCTACAGATCTATGATTTTACGTTCGGAAGCTTTTTACGCTCAGAGGCTACAAATCTACCATTCTACGCTCGAAAGCTACAGATGACCAATTACAAGGGTTTACGCAGAAGATGCTCCTTTTTAGCTACAAAACATTCCAAGTGCCTGAAACACACAGAGTTCAGTATTGAAGATGACTCTTCTTCTTGGGTCATTTGGAAGTCCATCCAAAGTCCAGTCAGAATACTTTATAAAAGTTCAAGTATGGCTGGGTCGACAGACATTTCTCGCCCTTTTTTCAAAAGAGTTTGTCAGGAAATCATTCTTGAAGATGATGATCTGAACAATAATTCTTCATATCAGAGAAGTGACAGTTCCGAATTCTACGCGACTCCTCGTCCAAAACAGCATGACAGTTTGGATCTTCAACTTAAATGCTAAAGATCTTTCTACGCGTCTTCTGCTATGCATAAAAGACAAGACGAGATTAGATATTCTTTTATCAGAGTCGGCGTAGAATTATTCAGATATCGAAGCTGCACACTATTCAGACTTAATCACAACAAATATGGCAAATCATCAGATGCGTAAAAGAAGACAATTCTATTAAATCATGATTGCATATGATGGAAATCCAGTTTACAAAGGGTTTTTCATCTTCATGATTACATATGATGGAAATATTTTTCTACAAAGGTTTCCTTATTTTCATTTAAGATCACACCAAGAATCTGCTATGCCAGGTTATCATATTGGTATAGATCTTTTTCCGTCTTCTACGATACTTCATCGGCTTCTTGGACCGATGAACAAGAAAATGGTTAATGGCGGGAGGATACAGAACTGGGCCTGTATAAATTATTCAAGCCCACCCTCCATACGCCAAGGCAGATTATATTAGGGGTTCAGACCCAACTCAATACTGGAAGACATGGCCAAGTTGTCTGCCCTCGTCCGGTGCCATAATGGGAGAAAATAAAGCTTGCAAGCTGTGTGGTCCAATACGACCCTTCCCCTCTCCTGGACGAACTGCTATATGAAATTGCCGATCATCCCGAGCAAAGGAATCTATAATTTCCTTCCATGATCCATTGTTGTAGAGGATATTTGCTCGAAGATGCCTCTTTTTATGGCTCCTTACATGCTGGGAGAACATGATCTTCTTCTTTCTGAAGTCAAACCGACGAAGCTCGGCAACTATCTCTTTGTGGTGAAGGAAGTGTGGGAAAAACTGGTTAACCCATTCTCCTTTATATAGGCAAGGAAGAATACACCGAATCCCAACAAACTCCTAAAAATTTGCCGAGAAATCAGCCTCGCACAGCGAGTCAAACTTGACCGTTTCATGCTTTATTCAAAGTGTTTCAAATTACGAGGAATTTGAAAACTTTGAAGGGGGTCTTGTAGAAGCATGAAAAATATGCTGGGGAATCATTCGCGTAAAACCCTCAACAGGTAGGAAGTCTGCGTAAAACAGAGCTCCAGCACTGGGTGGCATGAAATATGATTCCAGGGCCTTCGGCGTACAACAGAGTTTCAACGCTATTCAGCATAAAACATAGCTCTAGAATAGCCCGCATAATACAGTATTTCCAGACTGCTTCGGCGTAAAAAGGTTACTACATCGCCACTTCGGCGTAAAACCTATCTGCTTTTAATGCAGCGGGAAGTTGTACGAGGAACTCTTCGTATTCCTCGAATGAACCTGTCAGATCAAGCAGTGAACCTGACTCCTGACAAAGAGTACTGCACGGCGAATGAGAGGACGGATGTAATAATGACTTTACACAGAACTCCAGACTGTCGTCTAGTGACAAAACCCTTGATATAATACGTTGTTTACGCATTCAAGTAATATGCTGCCTATTTTACACAGGCAGATATGAGCTTTACGCTCAGAATGAGACAAAACCAACAACCACGTCAAAAGCTGTTCTTCGTACAGAACTCGAGGCACGTCTCTGCAATTAATGCGCGAGATGGGGGCAGATCTCTGCATTTAATGCATGAGATTTGATTCTACTTTTAATGACTGGGTGAGCTATAATTAGGGCTAATACGTCTATATTACCATCCCCACACATTACGTCGACCTGACTATTTTTAACTATAGGAGTACGCCGTATGCTATCTCCTCGAAATATGCCAACTCAGGCTATATTTATAAAGGTGCGTGGTAAGGCTGTCTGGCCCAGAACACGTTTTAGACCTCAGTCAAGGAGGAATAACTGGCTATCTTTACGCTGGCTACCTATCTATGCAGCATTAGGCTTCTACGCCTACTTGGCTTCTACGCCAACTTGACAGCTACTTGGCTTCTACGCCAACCTGACAGCTATTCGGCTTCTACGCCTATCTGGCGTCTACGCCAACTTGACAGCTACTTGGATTCTACGCCAACCTGACAGCTATTCGGCTTCTACGCCTATCTGGCTTCTACGCCAACAGGACAGCTACTTGGCTTCTACGCCAACCTGACAGCTATTCGGCTTCTACGCCTACTTGGCTTCTACGCCAACAAGATAACTACTTGGCTTTTATGCCAACGAGACAATTATTTGGCTTCTATGCCAGCCTTCTCTACGCGAGGGGCAGTTACCTACGTGACTTGCATGCCGTGATCTTTGATGAGCAGTTATACGTATTACCATGTAATGGGACACGCATCACATGCCTATTCAGAAGATCATTTATACGTGGGTGGCAGTTATTATAACCGTCGCGTAAAAGGTGCAACTTTCTCCGTAGTTCGGTTTCTACGCCGACAGTGACCAAACCCTATAAATAGAGACCTCCGGCCACGGAGGTCCAAGGGGGGTCCAGTGTGGGTAAAAGAGAGGTCGAGAAAAGAGGAAGAGAGGTCGAGGATTTTTTAAGAAAAGAGAGTATATCCAGAGAGTGTTGATTGACTACTTTGGCAACGAGAGTTCAACCCCTCCTGCAGTCTTTGAAGCTTCTTTTTTGTCTTCTACAGCACTTCTTCGTCATCGTGTGGTCCAAGGGACAAAGTGATCGACCGCAGATCAGACTCTTATAGCAATATTTCCCCAGAATTAATTTTTTGTGCTTAACATCCTCGTATATGATCAATTGTACTTCTTTTCTTGTTTGTAAACCAAAGAAAGGGTTTCGTATAAACCTGGTTTCAATTTCTTTTATTTATTATCAAACAATTAGTATCTAGTGTAGCTATATGTATCTATGTATTGTATTAGTATATAATATATTTTATAGTTATTATGTGTGTTAGCATATAGTTTAGTTTATGGGTACTAGCTATATATTAGCTATATGTATGAGATTTTGAATTACCTTGGGATACCATGGTAATGTCAAGGTAATGGGTCGATACTCAAGGTATTGGGTTTGAGTATCGAGATAGGTATGTGGTAGTATGATACACTTTGGTTCAAAGCCATGGTATCCTATTTGCATTAGTTAACTAAGGTATTATGTGTATTGACTTATATATATGTATACATATATATATATATATATATATAAATTACTATTTTCATATGTAAAAAAAAACTTGTGTATCTTATGATACGACCTTTTGTGTGTCTCCTAGTATCTAAGTTTAGCTAGTGTGGTTTAGTTTCATAGTGTATTGACCTAGTATCCTAGAGTAGGACTCATACAACCTAGAAATAGTCGGTTTAACTTAGAAATGACTTTATGACATAGAATTATATCAGTTTAACTTATTTCTATTTCAGAATCTTGTATTGATGCAACATACCATATATAGGTCTGTGTGATACCAGCTTGGGCATCGAGAGACATACCTTGCTCAGGACTTCAGGCGAGTGTATATATTCATAATAGTGTATATATTCATGTTGTAGAACTGTATACTTGATTCAGACACAGTGGTTTCACGGACTAGTACTACATGGATCCCGTCAGGATATGTTATCCCCTATCATTTTCAGCGGATACTCATGCACATGTATTTTATCATGTGTAATGGGTATTTATTTATATTTTGTGTTCACACACTGCTCGTGTTCAGTGTGATTATATTCATGTACACCCACTGCTCATATTCAGTGGTCATATTCATGTTCGTAATGTGTCGTGATTGGATCCATTGGTATTAGTTGGGGATGTGAGATTAGGAGTTGATTATTTGATCAAAGCCCCATTGTTATTCGTGTATATACCGATTACATACAACACTTGTAATCAACTTACCTTATTAATCATGTTCAACCAAAACCGATCACATAATAAACTTGTAATCTGAGGCATATTAGTTAGATTTCAGTTACTTCTTTATATTACATATATTTATATTGTTTATTCTCTATTCCAGTATATTACCTATTTCCTCTTGTTCATTCATTCAGATGTTTAGTATCTTGTATTTTATTTCTATTATCTATTTAATATGCTCGATTATGTTATTGAAACTACTTTCAGAGGTATATAGTTTGCTCCAATCCTGACTGGATATATTTTTTCAGATGATTGGCTCATAGATCAGTATCCCACATTCTACGGACCCCAGTGGGACTACCTTTAGAGGATACTCTTGTAGACCAGGAGGACTTAGTTGCAGAGCCCAAGGAGATTTAGTTTATATTTTGTTGGACTTGTATTAGACTTTTGTTGAGATTCATAGCTTGTATATTATTTCAGACCATGGATTGTATCTTGTTTCTTTCTTTCACTACTCCATTCTGGTCTAGATTCGTATATAGTTTAGTTTATGTGTTAGCATATAGTTTAGTTTATGGGTACTAGCTATATATTAGCTATATGTATGAGGTTTTGAATTACCTTGGGATACCAAGGTAATGTCAAGGTAATGGATCGATACTCAAGGTATTGGGTTTGAGTATCGAGATAGGTGTGTGGTAGTGTGATACGCTTTGGTTCAAAGCCATGGTATCCTATTTGCTTTAGTTAACTAAGGTATTATATGTATTGACTTGTATATATATATATATATATATATATATATATATATATATATATTATTTTCATATGTAAAAAAAAACTTGCGTATCTTATGATACAGCCTTTTGTGTGTCTCTTAGTATCTTAGATTAGCTAGTGTAGTTTAGTTTCATAGCGTATTGACCTAGTATCCTGGAGTTAGACTCATACAACCTAGAAATAGTTTGAGAGATTTAGTTTATATTTTGTTGGACTTGTATTAGACTTTTGTTGAGATGCTGCGACGTAGGCTGGACGTACCCACGTACTTGTACGCGAATATTTGGGTGCGGGTCGTGACACATTTTTAGTTGTGGCCCATTGTCACTACCATATTTTCTATGAAAGGGTATTTTAGTAATTTCATATTTAAATAAGTATTGTGCATGATAAATAATTATTTATTGTATTATTTAAATTGTTGTTAGATGTTAGTTATTTATTTTGGACTTGTGTTAGTGGACCTAACTAGTTTAGTTAAACTCATGGACCAACATGAATTAATTGTTAGAAATTAGCCCATTTAGAAGGCCCATTGTTAAGGAGATGGATTAAATTAATTAAACCATTAGACTAGAAGCTTTTCTCCTTAATTATTTCTTCATTAGAGGCCCCAAGGGGTATTTTGGATAATTCATAGTAACTTGAGGGAGGGAAAAAGGGGCCGGCCTATTATAAAGAGGGGGAAAATTTTCTCTCTCCTCTTTTTATTTCAAAACTAGATCTAGAATTTCCCTCAACCAAATTCCTTCATTCTCATTTCATTTCTCTACCAAATTTTATTCCAATTCCTTCCCAAATCACTATTGGAGACTAGTGGAGCAAGGATCTAGAAGGAGGAGGTAAGAATCTACAAAGAGGAACAAGCATCTACAAGTTGGAGCCAATTTTATCACATTTGGAGGTTACATTAGGAATCCATCTCCCAATAGGTATAATTAAGTTTTTCTCCTTAATTTAGGTTCTAAATATGAGATTTAACCATATAAAATTAACCCTTATGCATAGGCTACCCATAGGATTTGGTTTTGTGTTCATAGGAGGCCTATTAAGAAAGTTATGGTGCTTTTTGTGTCAATTTTGGGAAAATTCCGAGATTGACAATTGTTGTGTGTGTCAATTGGTCCTATAGATTAATTTGGCATATGCTTGTGTGTTTGGGGCTAGTGTCATTTCCATAATTGGGTACGTGTATGTCGTATCTCAATAATTTGGTGATATATGTTTATTTGGGAGTTTTTTCTTCGACATGGAACTTTGTACATGTCATATTTTGATACTGACACGTAGATTTGTTTTTGACTCTTCGTATTATTTATAAATAATATATGTGGCTTGTTTGTGTCCTTCGGGGTATGTTTGGATGTGTGGTGGACTCGTGTTGCAAGCGTATCCTAGATCTAGTGGGATACAGGGTGATAATTTCCATATGTGTGCAACTTAATTATAGATCTAATTCTTTGTGTTCTTATTTCTTGGAGAAGTGTAATTATATATATATATATATATATATATATATATATATATATATATATATATATATATATATATATATATATATATATATTGTGGTGACAATATTTATGTATTATTTTGTCTTAGATCTATGTATCTATTATATATAGGTATGTATATATTTTTATGTAGCTATTATTCTACATAAGTAAGAATTATATATATTGTAGCATGTATATGTATATGTATGTGTAGATATATATATGTAGTTATATACCTACTTATATCATATATGCATTCATTTGTGTATGATTATATATACGTATACATGTATGTGTTGTTATATATATATATATCACTATGCTATTGTTATATGTATTTGATATGTACATATATATGTAGAGGTGTATGTATGTTATATATATGTTATTTGTCATAGTGTTATATATTATAGTTATATGTATTTTTGTATCTATTTATGGGTGTTATATATATATTTATATAGGTTATATTTATATATGCATTGTATATATAAATATAAGAGAGGGTGAGAACAGGAGTACTAGCGACAGCAGGAAACGTCGCGACAGCGACCGTCGCAGCAGCAGTAAAACAGCAGCGGCCACAACAGGGGAAACAACGACAGCATCCAGCGACAGTTGCAGAAATTTGTCGCTGAAACAGCAGCAATATCAATAGCGTATCTGGAGTTTTAGTGACAATTGCAGAAAACTATCACTAAAACAATAGTATATCAATATCAACAGCAGCTTCAGCGACAGCAGGCAGAATATTCAGTGCCAGTTTGCCAGTTTTATATATTAGATATTATATATATCTATCTATATATATGTATATGGTATTTGATATATATATATATATATATATATATATGCTAATAGTATTTAATATATACTATATGTATAATAATTATTGTAGTGTATGTATATATCTACGGGTAGATAGTATAACTAGTATTTTAGTATTACCTTGAGAAACCAAGGTAAGTACCAAGGTAATTGGGGATACCCAAGGTATTGGGTTTGGGTATCAAGATTTTGGTTTTATGTTGTGATACCAAGTTGGTTCAAAACCATGGTACCTATTTAATGTTTATAATTAGGATTCTATATTATTAATAATTGTATGACTTATATATTGATTTGTTACCTATTGATTTACGTATCCGGAGATACGGTATCCTAATATTTAAGATATAGGTTTTGTGACCTAGACTTTTAGTATTTGAACCCAATATCCTTGTGTTAGACTTGTGCAATCTAGTAATAGGTACATGACCATAGTTTGACTATGGTTGACCATAGTTGACTTATAGTTGACCTAGTTTGGCTATTGACTTAGAATTGACTTGTTGACCTAGAAGTTGATTAGTTTGACTTATTTTCTTTCAGGAACCTTGTATTGATGTTGTATTCCATATCTAGATTTTCGAGGCACCATGTCAGACATCGGTGAGACTATTCATTGGATTTCAGGCGAGTAGATTCTCTGATAGTTTCTCATTTATGATATCCTCTACGTTCTTTATATCTAGTGTATATATCCTTGTTCTCTTGACATGATGGTTATATGGATTGGTATATCTGTATCTCGTCATGAGATGTTATTCCTTGGTATATGGTGTATCTTGTGCAAGCCTTGTTTCATTTATTATCTTGTACATGTACAAACACTGATTCTCGGGAAGACTAGCTATCTTCTTGGGGAATCTCTTGCCATAGCGTACCATGGTTGGATCTATTATACTAGTCGAGGGTGGGGGGTACTTTAGTATAGATATGTGATCATACCCTCCTTGTATGAAGTCTTGTATTGAATAGTGTTAATCATACACCACACGTATGATTATCCAGACCATATATCTTGTATCATGTTCCCAAGCCGATCATATGTTAAAGCTAGTACTCACATACTTAGACATTAGTATTCTTGTTCATAGACATATTGCTCATTATTGTATTTATTTCGGTATTTCCTTATTGTATATATATCTCTCGTATCTATTGTGCATCTTATATATTTACATCAATTTACTGTTACATAGTTTTTATCGTTGATTAGAACTGCTATTAGAGATGTACTCTGCTCCTTTCCTGACTGGATATATTTTTTCCCAGATGACACTGAGGACTAGTACCCTACACATTATGGACCTCAGGATGTTGTGGGTCTAGAGTTTGAGACCCTTGTTCAGGAGGGACTTATCCCAACTGAGACAGATGACCCGAGTTTAGTAGCTTCTTAGTATTCTTGTACTGGATTTGTCTCCAGCTTATTTGTTAGTATTCTTTCAGACTCATTGATATATTATTTTAGACTCATGAGTTGTATGTGACTTTTCTATTCTTTTATCTGATTCATGCTCATTTCTATCGTAGATATGTGATTGAGTATATTATCATTGTCAGTGGTTCATTATATTATTGGATAGATTACCTAGACATCGTTCTACCGTCGGTTCTACGGCGTAGGCTGGGCGTTGTTTCTGACTTGTACCCTTACACCGGGTGCAGGTCATGACACATTTTTAGTGGTGGCCCATGCAGGTCAAGCTTCACAAGTTTTGCAATATCGTGGTAGTGCGATGATTTAGTTGTACTACTATGAGCCTGCGATAGGATATAGACTGAGATACTCAATCACATCTAGAAAAAAAAAATTTTATTCAACTATTCTCTATTGATATTGATACTTGATCTCTTAAACTGTCCTTTCCTTGAGTGTCTTACATCTTGTGCCATATTGATTCTTTCTTTCGTTTTTTCTCAAGATGCCGCCTAAGACTAGGTCACATCAGGGGAGAGCAGTTTCTGAGAGGTCTGCGATATCCCGAGGGCCTGCACCAGTCACTTCTCCAGTGATTGGACTGTCAGCTGCTTTTGGAGGTCCACCACCTACTCAGAGGACTGTGCCAACTATATCTAAGGGGCTTCCACCTCCACCTCTTGTGCCAACGGAGGCGACATAGATGTTTACACTATTTGTGAGATGCTCGAGGCAAAAAGGGCTCAGTCAGAGGCACATCATAGGCAGACCGACGTTCTACGGCAGGGCATCGGGAGTGCTCATCAGCTTGCTCATGCCGTAGTCGAGAGAGGAGTTTCGGTCCAGCAACAGGTTGTTCCTCAGGTTGCTCAGCTTTGGCCAGGCAATATTCAGGACTTCAAAAAACTGGAGCCTAAGTTCTTCAAGGGGACGGAGGGCATCGTCTATGCTAATGATTGGCTCGAGGACATTGAGCATCTTATGAGGGTATCCCATCTTTCTGAGGATCTAAAGGTTGAGGCGGCAGGACTTTAACTTTTCGATATCGCTCGTGCTTGGTTCAGGAATGAGCTAATTCTTGTTGACGCGGGACAGTCTTGGGAGGTATTCAAGGACCTTTTCAAAAAGAAGTTCTTTGCCCGGGCAGACAGGCTAGACTTGGGGAGGCAATTCGAGAGTCTCATTCAGGGAAGCATGTCTATGGAGGAGTACGCTGCAGAGTTCGGCAGGTTGAGCCAATTTGCAGAGTATCTGGTGAGAGAGCCGGAGGTTTGGGCTATTCGTTTCCTTAAGGGTCTAAACTGGGAAGTAAAAATTCTTATTCTGTCTTTTTATGTGACATACTCGGAGATACTTGCGGAGGCATACAAGCTTGAGCGGGAGTTGGGTTTGAAGCCCAAGAGAGACCGTGATTCTTTTCTGGAGGTAAACAACAGTGCAGTATCTGCAAAGCATCCTAATTTCTAGTCCAGACATTTCCAGCAGCAGCAACAACACCAGACTCCAGCTAGGGCGCCATTTCACCAAGCACCACAACAGCAGAGACAGTTACAACAAACTTCCTACCACTACTACAAGAAGCCTGGCCACATCTGGGAAGTTTGCAGGAGGAGGTTAAGAGTTTATTTGTATTATGGTACTGAAGGGCATCAGCTGAGGGAGTATCCTTCTAATCCTCGTTGTACAGTTCAGGGAGCAGCTTCAACTCTGAGGGCACAAACGAGACCACCTGCAGTACAGCCGAAGGGACCACTTCCGACACAGCAACAATGTTATGTCCAGCATCAACAGCAGGGAGGTGCACGTCAGGGATGAGCGTTTGCTATGACCGTCGAGGAGGATGAACCAACCGGAGATGTCATCGCAGGTTCTATTCTTCTTGATTCCATTCCAGCTTTAGCTTTGTTTGATAGTGGTGCTTCCCATAGTTTTGTATCTATTTTTTTTGCTCTGAAGCATGGTTTGGTAGCTGAGTCTTTACTTAGGACTTGCAAGATCATGACCGGGGGAGGCATTATCCTGGTTTATAATATTTACAATAATCGGAGAGTTACTCTAGGAGGCTGGGAGTTGAGTGCGTGTCTACTTGTAATGCCACTTCTGAGCTACGATATTGTACTCGAGATGGATTGGTTTAGTAGGCACCATGCTAGCATAGATTATATAGGAGCTAGAGTGGTGTTTGGTCCTCCAGGAGATCCAGAGTTTGAGTTTGCTAGAGGAGCTGCGGAGCAGGACAAAATTATTATTTGTGGAGCTATGGTAGAAGACAAGAAGTTGCCGTATCCGTTGATAGAAGAGTTCTTGGATGTGTTTTCTGAGGATTTGCTAGGTTTACCGCTAGATCGAGATGTTAAATTCTCTATAGACTTGGTACCAGGTGTAGAACTAATTTTGTAATATGTATATAGAGTAAAAAAGAGCGAGCTGGTCGAGCTAAAGAAGAAGGTGAATAAATTATAGGATAAGGGGTTTACCAGATCGAGTTCTTTACCGTGGGGAGCCCCAGTATTGTTTATACCGAAGAATGATGGATCGGTACGCATGTGCATTAATTATAGGACTTTAAATAATCTCACTATCAAGAATAAGTACCCTTTGCCACGGATTGATGATCTGTTCGATCAGTTGAGTAGTACGAAGGTGTTTTCTAAGATAGATTTAAGATTAGGCTACCATTAGGTAAAGGTGAAGTCGAGGGACATACCGAAGACTACTTTTAGAACTCGGTATGGTCAGTACGAGTTTATGGTGATACCGTTTGGTTTGACTAATGTACCGGCGGTATTTATGAACTTGATGAACAAGGTGTTCCATCAGTATCTTGACAAGTTTGTGGTGGTGTTCATCGACGACATACTCATATATTCGAAGACACCGGAGGAGCATGAGGAGCATTTGAGGATTGTGTTGGATGTGCTGAGGAAGGAGAAGGTGTATGGAAAGTTGTCCAAATATGAGTTTTCTTGGACAAGGTGGTGTTCTTGGGGCATGTTATGACTGGTGATGGTATTTTAGTAGATCCGAAGAAGATCACAGCAGTGGAATCTTGGAAGACCCCGAGTTCGGTAGCAGAGATCTGGAGTTTCTTGGGATTGGCAGGCTACTACAGGAAGTTTGTGTAAGATTTTTTGAGGACTGCCGAGCCAATGACCAGACTCACGAGGAAGGATATGGAGTTTGTTTGGATAGAGGATTGCCAAGTTGATTTTGAGGAATTGAAAAGAAGATTGACGTCTACTCCTATTTTGATATTGCCATCAGGGTCTAGAGGTTTGGGATGTATTCTTCAGCATAATGGAAAAGTGATTACCTATGCATCCAGGCAATTGCGTCATCATGAAAAGAACTATCCTACCCATGATTTGGAGTTGGCAGCAGTCATCTTCTCTTTAAAGTTGTGGAAAAATTATTTGTACGAAGAGCGTGTGGAGATCTTCACATGCCACAAAAGCTTGAAGTATGTTTTCACGCAGAAGGAGTTAAACATGAGCCAACGTCGATGGTTGGAACTGTTGAAGGATTTTGATATATCTTTGCAGTATCATCCTGGGAAAGCTAATGTAGTTGTTGATGCTTTGAGTAGGTATCCGGTAGCCATGTTATTGACGCAGGATCAAAATTTGTTGGAGGACTTGGAGAGCTTAGGCATTGAGGTGATAGTTCTTGGTTGTGCTATACGGATATAGGGATTGCAGATACATTAAGATTTGATGGACAGGATCAAGGCTACACAGTATGAGGATATATCTCTGAGGAGCATCAGAACTCAAGTAAGACCAGGATTGGAGGATGATTTTACCATTGCTGAGGATGGATCTTTGAGACATAGAGTTAGATTGTGTGTGCCTAGTGGGGAGCTGCGTGATGAGGTATTGTAGGAAGTGCATCGCTCTCAGTATTCCATGCATCCAGGTGCCAACAAGATATATCGAGATATGCGAAAGAGTTTGTGGTGGTATGGCACGAAGAGGGAAGTGACACAGTTTGTATCCAGATGCTTAGTGTGCCAGCAAGAGAAAGCCGAGAGGCAGAGGCCAGGAGGTTTACTTCGCCATTACCCATTCCAGAGTGGAAGTGGGAGCACATTACTATAGATTTTGTGTCCGGACTTCCATGATCTCCAGGAGGGAAGGATGCAATTTGGGTCATCGTTGATAGGTTGACCAAGTCGGCCCACTTTTTGCCTTTCAAAGTGGGTTTGTCTACGGAGAAGCTGGCAGAGATGTATGTGAGACAGATCGTTAGGATACATGGAGTTCTCGTCAGCATAGTCACAGATCGGGATAGTCATTTTACTTCTCATTTCTGGAGGAGTTTACAGGAGAGTTTGGGCACTGAGCTCAAGTTCAGTACTGCATATCATCCCCAGACAGATGTGTAGTCAGAGAGGACTATTTAGACTCTCGGGGATATGTTGCGCACTTGTGTACTAGATTTCGGAGGTTCTTGGGAGGACCATCTCCATTTAGTAGAGTTTGCTTACAACAACAGTTAACAGGCTAGTATAGAGATGTCACCTTTTAAAGCTCTATACGGTCGTAGGTGTCGTACTCCCTTGTCTTGGGACCATATTGGAGAGAGAGTTTTGCTTGGGCCAGAGATGGTTATAGATAAAACAGAGAAGGTTCAGTTGATCAGAGACAGACTTCGTATGGCAGGACAGACAGCAACATTGGGCCGATAGCCACCATAGACCTTTGGAGTTCGAGGTATAGTTTAGATTTTGTTTTGTGCGTTTTATTTGTTGTTTGTTATAGATTAAGTTCTTAAGTTGGTATTCTGTTCTAGGTGGGTGGTTTGGTGTTTCTGAGGATTTCTCTGACACGAGGCACGATTCGCTTTGGTGGAGGCGGGAAGCTTAGTCTGCGATTCATCGAACCTTTCACTATTCTAGAGAGGGTCGGTACAGTTGTTTATAGACTAGACTTACCACCTGCATTGGAGGGAGTGCACAACATGTTTTACGTGTCACAGTTAAGACGATACGTGGCAGATCCCAGTCATGTGTTGGATCACTCGGAGATAGAGGTGGGCCCTACTCTTAGCTATCCAAAGCAGATAGTTTAGATTCTGGATCGGAGAGAGAAGGTGCTGAGAAAATAGACTATTCCTTTGGTGCGCATCTTATGGAGGCACCACTCTCCGGCGGAGTCTATCTAGGAGAGAGAGGATGAAATGCGATAGCGTTATCCATATTTGTTTGTGCTTTGAGGTATGTTATTTTTTAGTTATGTTCTGTTCATTGTTATGTTCTTTCATAATTAGTTATGATTCTTTAGTTCTGTTCTGTTATTTTCTGGGGGTAGTTTTCATCTTTGAATTCCAAGGACGAAATTATTTTAAGCAGGGTAGACTTGTCAATACCACATTTTCTAGGAAGGGGTATTTTAGTAATTTCATATTTAAATAAATATTGTGCATGATAAATAATTATTTATTGTATTATTCAAATTGATGTTAGATGTTAGTTATTTATTTTAGACTTGTGTTAGTGGACCTAACTAGTTTAGTTAGACTCATGGACCAACATGAATTAATTATTAGAAATTAGCCCAATTAGAAGGCCCATTGTAAAGAAGATGGATTAAATTAATTAAACCATTAGACTAGAAGCTTCCCTCCTTATATATTTCTTCATGAGAGGCCCCAAGGGGTATTTTAGACAATTCATAGTAACTTAAGGGAGGGAAAAAGGGGCCGGCCTATTATAAAGAGGGAGGAAATTTTCTCTCCTCTTTTCATTTCAAAACTTAATATAGAATTTTTCTCAACCAAATTCCTTCATTTCCACTTTATTTCCCTACTAAATTTTATTCTAATTCCTTCCCAAATCACCATTGGAGACTAGTGGAGCAAGGATCTAGAAGGAAGAAGTAAGGATCTACAAAGAGGAGCAAGGATCTACAAGTTGGAGCCAATTTCATCACATTTGGAGGTTGTATTGGAAATCCATCTTCCAATAGGAACAATTCAATTTTTCTCCATAATTTAGGTTCTAAATCTGAGATTTACTATAGAAAATTAACCCATATGCATAGGCTACCCATAGGATTTGGTTTTGTGTTCGTAGGAGGCCTATTGTGAAGGTTATGGTGCTTTTTGTGTCAATTTTGGAGGAATTCCGAGAATGACAATTGTTGTATGTGTCAATTGGTCCTATAGATCAATTTGGCATGTGCTTGTGTGTTTGGTATTAGTTTTGTGTCCATAATTGGGTACGTGTAGGTCGTATCCCAACAATTTGGTGATACGTGTTGATTTGGGAGTTTTTCCTCCGACACGGGACTTTGTACATGTCATATTTTGATTTGGACACGTAGATTTGTTTTTGACTCTTCGTATTGTTCATAAATAATATATGTGGCTTGTTCGTGTCCTTCGGGATACATTTGGATGTGTGGTGGACTCGTGTCGCAAGCGTATCCTAGATCTAGTAGGATACGGGGTGATACTTTCCATGTGTGTGCAACTTAATTATAGATCTAATTCTTTGTGTTCTTATTTCTTGGAGAAATATAATTTTATATTGTATATATATATATATATATATTGTGGTGATAATATTTATGTATTATTATGTCTTAGATCTATGTATCTATTATATATAGGTGTGTCTATATTTTTATGTAGCTATTATTCTACATAAGTAAGAATTATATATATTGTAGCATGTATATGTATATGTATGTGTATATATATATATATATATATATATATATATATATATATATATATATATGTAGTTATATACCTACTTATATGATATATGCATTCATTTGTGTATGATTATATATACATATACATGTATGTGTTGTTATATATGTATATATCACTAAGCTATTGTCATATGTATTTAATATGTACATATATATGTGGAGCTGTATGTATTTTATATATATGTTATTTGTCATAGTGTTATATATTATAGTTATATATATTTTTGTATCTATTTATGGGTGTTATATATATATTTATATAGGTTATATTTATATATGCATTATATATATAAATATAAGAGAGGGGGCATAACAGGATTTTAACGACAGCAGGAACTGTCGCGGAAGCAGCCGTCGTAGCAGCAGTAAAACAGCAGCGGCCATAGTAGGGAAAACAACGACAGTAGTCAGCGACAATTACAGAAAACTGTCGCTGAAACAGCAGTAGTATCAACATCGTATCAGGAGATTTAGTGACAGTTTTAGCGACAGTTACAAAAAACTGTCACTAAAACATCAGGGTATCAATATCAACAACAGCTTCAGCGACAGCAGGCAGAATCTTCAATGACAGTTTGGTAGTTTTATATATTAGATATTATATATATATATATTTATATGTGCTAATAGTATTAAATATATACTATATATATAATAATTATTGTAGTATATGTATATATCTACGGGTAGATAGTATAACTAGTATTTGAGTATTACCTTGAGAAATCAAGGTAAGTACCAAGGTAATTTGGGATACCCAAGGTATTGGGTTTGGGTATCAAGATTTTGGTTTTATGTTGTGATACCAAGTTGGTTCAAAACTACGGTACCTATTTAATGTTTGTAATAAGGATTCTATATTATTAATAATTGTTTGACTTATATATTGATGTGTTACCTATGGATTTACGTATCCGGAGATACGGTATCCTAATATTTAAGATATAGATTTTATGACCTAGACTTTTAGTATTTGAATCCAATGTCCTTGTGTTAGACTTGTGCGATCTAGTAATAGGTAGTTGACTATTGTTTAACTATAGTTGAACATATTTGACTTATAGTTGACCTAGTTTGACTTTTGACTTAGAATTAACTTGTTGACCTAGAAGTTGATTAGTTTGACTTATTTTATTTCCAAAACCTTGTATTGAGGTTGTATTCCATATCTAGGTCTTTGACGCACCGTGTCGAACATCAGTGAGACTATTCATTGGACTTCAGGCGAGTACATTCTCTGATAGTTTCTTATTTAAGATATCCTTTATGTTTTTTGTATCTAGGGTAGATATTCTTGTTCTCTTGACACGATGGTTACACGGATTGGTATATCCGGATCTCGTCATGAGATGTTATTCCTTGGTATATGGTGTATCTTGTGCAAGCCTTGTTTCATTGATTATCTTGTATATGTACAGATACTGATTCTCGGGAAGACTAGCTATCTTCTTGGGGAATCTCGTGCCATAGTGTACCATGGTTGGATCTATTATACCAGCCGAGGGTGGAGAGTATTTTAGGGTAGATATGTGATCATACCCTTCTTGTATCAAGTCTTGTATTGAATAGTGTTAATCATACACCGCACGTATGATTAGCCAGGCCATATATCTTGTATTATGTTCCCAAGCCGATCACATGTTAAAGCTAGTACTCACACATTTAGACATTAGTAATCTTGTTCATAGTCATATTGCTCATTATTGTATTTATTCTAGTATTTTCTTATTGTATATATATCTTTCGTATCTATTGTGCATCTTGTATATTCATATCTATTTACAGTTATATAGTTTTTATCATTGATTAAAACTGATGTTAGAGATGTACTCTGCTCCTTTACTGACTGGATATATTTTTCCCAGATGACACTGAGGACTGGTGTAGAAGTATGAAAAATACGCTGGAGAATTATACGCGTAAAACCCCCCAATATACTTGAATCACGCATAAAACAGAGCTTCAGCGCTGTGTGGCATAAAACATGACTTTAGAGTTGCCCGCGTAAAGCAGCGCTTCAAGGCTGTTTTGGCGTAAAAGGTTGCTACACCTCCCTCTGGCGTAAAATATGTCTGCTTTTAAAAAAGCGTGAAGTTGTACGAGGAACTCTTCGTAATCCTCGAATGAACCTGTCAGACATAACAGTAAACCTGACTCCTGACAAAGAGTACTGCACGACGATCGAGAGGACGGCTATAATAATGATTCTGCATAGAGGCCCAAGTTGTCGTTTAGTGACATATCCTTGATACAAGTCATTTTTATGCACTCAAAGAAAACACTGCCTATTTTACAAAGGCAGAAATGAGTCTTTACGCTCAAGATGAGATGAAATCAGACGCCACGTCAAAAGCTGTTCTTCGTATAGAACTCGAGGCATATGTCTGTAGTTAATGCGCGAGATGGGGGCAGATCTCTGCATTTAATGCATGAGATTTTGTTCTATTTTTAATGATTGGGAGAGCTAAAACTAGGGTTAATAAGCTCACATCACTATCCCTGTATGTTACGCCAACCAGGCTATTTTCCACTATAGGAGTACGCCGTATGCTATCTCTTCAAAATATGCCAACTCAGGCTATATTTGCAAAGTTACGTGATAAGGCTATTTGGCACCGAATACGCCCAAGACCTCAGTCAGGAAGGAAAACTGGCTAGTTTTACGCTGGTTACCTATTTATGCAGCATCAAGCTTTACGCAGAATTTGGCTTTTACGCCAACAAGATAACTATTTGGCTTTTATGCCAACAAGACAGTTATTTGGCTTTTATGCCAACCATCTTTACGTGAGGGGCAGTTACCTACGTGGCTTGCATGCCGTGGTCTTCGAGAAGAAGTTATATGCGTTACTTTATAATGGGACACGCATAACACGCGGATTAAGGAGATCATTCATACGTGGGTAGCAGTTATTATAACCGTCGCGTAAAGAGTGCTACTCTCTTCACAAAGTTTGGCTTCTACGCCTACTGGACGGTTACTGTGACTGAGTTCTATAAATAGAGACCTTCGGTCACAGGGGATCAAGGGTGGAAAATCAGAAAGAAAGAGAGTATATACAGAGAGTGTTGATTGACAACTTTGGCAACCAGAGTTCAATCCCTCTTGTAATCTTTGAAGTTTCTTCTTCTTCTACAGCACTTCTTCATCATCGTATGGTCCAAGGGATAAAGTGATCGACCGCAGATCAGACTCCTATAGCAATATTTCTCCAGAATTATTTTTTATTGTACTTAACATCCTCGTATAGGATTAATTGTACACTTTTTTCTTGTTTGTAAACAAAGAAAGAGTTTCGTATAAACCTAGTTTTATTCTTCTGTTTATCATCAAACACAAGATGGCGACTCTGCTGGGGACTACTTTCTTATCTGACAAGAAAGCCATTTCTTAATACGATGCTGTATCCGTCGGATCGATGAAGAAGATGTTGGTCATCCAATTCGACCAATATGCTTATGAAGACATGCTTCGCGCAGGTGGTAGCTCTAATCTCCTCTCTGTCAAGGGCAACTGGAAGCTGCGTAAAGTATGGATGCCCCGTACATCCTCTACCCTTCTTGCAGGCTCTTACTCTCCGATCAACAAGGTTGTGACATCACAACCTATATGCCTTATGCATAAAAATCTGTCTCCCGTCTGTGACGTGGTAGACAAAGCTTCTGGCAATGCCCCAGTGCCAATCCAGAAGTCTAGAATACGCCCTGTGCGTAAAAATTTGTCTTCCGTCTGTGACTTGGCAGACAAAATTCCTAGCAAGGCCTCAGAGCCTGCGCAGAAATTTTAAATGCGCCATGCACGTAAAAATACATCTCCCATCAGTGATGTGGTAGGTGGACCCTTGGATCACATCAAGGAAAAACGAGTGGCGAATCTCCCAACCTCTAGAGTTGTACGCCACCAAGAAAAGAAGATTACGCGTGACGCTGGAGGCTGTTTGAGGACTCCCCCTGTTTTACGCGAATTTGTGAAAAGCTCCAGATTACGCCAGGATAAGCCCATCCGCGTAAAGAAGACCCGCTTTATGGGAAAATATGCTCCTCAGACGGATGATGGATCGTATGCTACTCACATGGGCGAACTGCTGTATACTTATGGCAGAGAGAGGGTCATGGTTCCCAATCTCCACGCCCCTACTGATGTAAAAAGGTATAATAAGCCCTCTTCTTCTGTTAATCCCCCTGATTTGCGTGATTTTTTAATCCAGAAGCGCAAAGACAGGGGATCTTCTAACATGTCTATTATACCCCCTAGGGAGCATTGTTGTAATAGTCATAAAGTTGTAGTTAACTACTGTTGTTCTAAGGCAAAACGGTCAGTTTTTGACCGGTTAAACTACTCTTTGCCTCTACAGGAAGAAGATCTGACATTCGCATCAGTAAACATGGCTTCACACATTCCTACAGGAAGGTCAAGTTCAAGATGTCATCCCTCTAGAACTCCAAGCCAAAAGAGATTTGACAGACTCCTTGAGAAGATTGAGGCAGGTGTTTTTCAAAACACCCGCTCGAGGTCACGACAACCGGCTTCATATTCTTCTGATTTCGACACTGGGAGTCGCCAGTTTCTCGAATCTGATGCTGAAAGTATAGACTGGATCTCTAAAGAGATCTATACCAATCTCTCAGTAGCATCCAGAGAAATGAGAGTTTATACCATTGGAGATGAACATAAAGAGGCTTCCCCATCAGGAAGTACTGAGTAACGCATTGCTGTATTGGAAGCATCACTTAAAGAGATGCATTCCACGATGGAGAGTATGCGTTAGATGATGGTGACTCAACATGCAGCTGCATTAGCTCAAACATCGGTTCCTCCGACTCAACTACGTGTGGGGGTGGACCAACCACCATCCAACGCAAACCAGGAGCCTGGTCTAAATCAAGAGTCAGCGGCTCCTCAACTTCTTAACTCGGAGAATGTATTACCTCCTGTTGGAGTTACAATGCAACCGGTCTCTCACCACTCTGCGATTCCTTTCCCAGCTAACGATCCGATGCAGGCAGTTCGGGAATTGAAAGCCCAATTTGATGCCTTAAAGCATAAGAATTAGCTCAAGAAATTGGGAATCAACCAGCCATACCCAGCTATCTTGGACGAGATCCCTTTCCCACCTAAATACAAACTACAGGCTATGGTTTTGTTTGAGGGAAAGACGTCACCAAGCCAGTACATGAACTACTTTAGCATGATGATAGTATTGTTGCAGGGGAATGACGCCCTTCTCACTCGAGTGTTTAAAGGCTATCTGTCTGGGGTATCCTACCAATGGTATCATAGTCTTGCAGACAACTGCTTTACTTCTTTTGAAGATTTCAAGACTATGTTCTTCGTTCGATTCTACGAAGGAGGAATGGACATGTATATGTCATCACTTATTGAAGTAAAACGGAAGGAGAAAGAGAGCATTCATACTTTTATCGAACGTTTTATCAAGCTACCTTGCAGATGCCTCCTGGAGTTCCGGGTTCAGCCTTGGTGTACATTTGTAGGAAGAACCTTCTCCCACTGATCTTAGTATTCATGGGACCATATCAGTTCCATGATTGGCCCTCATTTATCATATCAGCGGTAGCCACTGAAGATAACAGTCAGAAGGCACGTGACAATGGAATCATGATCTCAACCTCTGATAGAGGGAAGCGGTCATCCTCCAATAATGACCATACTCGTAGTTCCAAAGAAAAAGAAGCTCGGGCGATCAACACGTCCAGGCAACATACTCCAGTGACTACGCAGACGAATCCTGGGACTTCCAGGCCTAAAGAAGAATATTATTTTGACGACGATGATATTCCGAGCATATTCGATTGTCTAGTCAAAAGTGGCAAGCTTACTCTCCCCGAGGTAAAGCGGCCAAATAAAGTCGGCAGTATTAATAACCCTAAGTAATGCATTTTCCACATATACATACATCACCCCACAAAGGCATGTTATGTACTAAAAAGGAAAATCCAGGAGCTGATCGACGCCAAGGCCATCACTCTACGTAATAGTGAGAAAACGGTCACTACCAACATGATCTCGCTCCAGTTTGGTAATCTGCCCCCTCAGGAAATCCTGGATGGTGTAGTACCTATTCCACGGGCGATGATGAACATTGTTAATCTTCCTCCGACCAAGGCTCAAAATCATGACCTAGTACCCCTAACTACCAAGCGTGGTGAGATCATGTTG
This sequence comes from Iris macrosiphon, assembly GCA_036927795.1. Lineage (NCBI taxonomy): Eukaryota > Viridiplantae > Streptophyta > Magnoliopsida > Asparagales > Iridaceae > Iris > Iris macrosiphon. Next base: position 94,723,348 of record JAYESA010000011.1, on the reverse strand, counting down.
GTCCGCCCTGATCAGGTGTCAGAAATTAAGGAAGGGACTCAAGCTGCTAAAGCTAAGTCTAAAAAGAACTCAAGATGCAAACCATGCCATATGGTTGCAATATCCCCGACATCAGAAGAAGAGGCTTTGGCAACCGGAACCCGGTCAGGCAAGGCCTACCTCAAAAACTATGGAGGGAACCGGGGGAATCAACGGCAGACACTTCAGTTGCCAAACCTCTAGAACCTGAACCTGTTACACCAGAGGCACTAGAGGCAGGTCCTTCTAGACCAACTTCGGTGGACAAGGGCAAGCAAAAAGAAGTTCGTTTTGATAAACCTTTGAAGAATATTCAAAACAAAGGTTTAGAGAAACCATATAACTTCGACATCTTGGCCCAGTTGGCTAACACTCCGGCCAGATTATCCCCTTTTTAGCTACTTAGGCTATCTAAAGACACTTGTCAAGCCTTGAGTGAAGCAGTAATGCAGGCGGATGTATGCTTGACTCAGCTCAAGTCCCCTGATAAAATAGTATGATGGAAGTGGCCCCTAATATCACTTTCACTCAAGAGGACATATTGTTAAAACATAATAAGAATGACATGCCTCTTTATTACACCGGATATGTCGGCTCCATGGAGGTAGACCGGATTCACATAGATACGGGATCGTCGATCAGCATTATCCCTCACAGTCTGTTAAGACCGTTGAGAATCCCTACAAGCGAACTGGCTTACACTACCACCACAATCGTAGGCTTTAATGCTAGGAAGAGCAAACCATTGGGAAAGATTCGTTTGAGGATCCAGATTAGTGACCTTAGATCAGTGGCTACATGCTACGTCATTGATTCGGAGGTATCTTACAACATCCTGTTGGGCAGACCATGGATCCACGATCATAATATTGTCCCTTCAACTCTACAACAATGCTTCAAATATGTAGACACCCAAGGGACAATAAAAACAGAGTTTGCTGATCTCAATCCTTTCAAAGGAGTTGAGTCCTACTATTCTGATGTCATGTTATACACCCATGACTACATGAAGGAGGTGTCAGGCAAGAAGGAAGAGGAATCCTACCCGGAGCCAGGAGAACCATCTGTTGAGCAACCTTTGTCAATCCAGGTGAAAGGGCGGACTACCCGTCCGAAAGTCATGGAACCCATGGCTATCCACTTGGGCAAAACCAAATCGGGAGGAGGAAGTGATCCTCTAGTGATCACTCTGAACTAGAAGCCCCCACCTTTGGTCATCAACCTTAGGCGCAACAAGTAGCCGACTGATGTAAATATAATCGGGAACGTGGTTTCTGACGATAATAAAGATTCTCTTTTCCAGTATACTGACGCTCAATTTCCTAATCAGGAATCACCCCCCATAATGATATAGAGCCTATAGGACAAAAATTCTTGGAAGCTATAGACTCCTATCATCCGTATGTATGGGAAGTAGCATCAACATCTAATGTCATCATGATATATGTGCCGCATGAAGATTTTGTCTTTGTTGTTCCACCTACTCACACCGACCAGCATCCTATAGTCTTCGATCGTATGCAGAACAGACCGATTGTACAAGAAGATTCTTATGAGTCTAATGCTGGGAAAATGCAGGTTCACAGATATAGCCCACAGGCTTTGAAGATTATGCAAAGCATGGGTTATGACTTAAAGTTGGAGCCAGGCCTCAACTATGGAAAAGGCAGACAAATGTCGTTGCATAGTGATCCCTACTGTCAACGAACTCATTTTGGGTTAGGGTATACCACACATCTTACAACTTTCAATGAATCTAAGTCAAATAAGGAGACCAATTCTTCTTCTCAAGACGATTTGTCATCCTCCGATTCAGATGATGAACTCAAACAGGCATTATCAGTAAACATGGTATTGACAGATTCTTTTAAAACAGAGGGACAAGAATCTGAACCATTTGAAGATGATTCCTGGGATCAGCAAATGGATACACAATAGGAACTCCAGTTCGAGCAAGGAGAACCACCCACTGAAGATAAAGTTATCCAAGTCAATGTTGGGGATGAATTATCACCAAAGTCGATATTTATCAGTAACAATTTTCCGAAGAAGAAAGGGAAGAAATGATCCAGCTGATAAAAGAATATATCGACATCTTTGCGTGGAATTATGAGGATATGCCAGGTCTTGATCCTAAAGTAGCTACCCATAAACTCAACATATGGCCCAATTCAAAGCATGTAAAACAACACCAACGCCGGTTTCGCCCGGATATGATGGATGCCATTGAAGCTGAAATCAAGAAGCTAATAGCCTGTGGATTCATCTGGGAAGAACAATATCCTGATTGGGTCGCTAATATTGTCCCGGTTATGAAGAAAAATAGGAAAGTGCGTGTCTGCATCGATTTTCGAGATCTAAATGTGACCTGCCCTAAAGATGAGTTCCCTCTTCCCATTACAGATGTCCTGATCGATAATACGTGCAGTTTTGAGCGCATGTCTTTCATGGACGGATTTTCAGGATACAATCAGATTAAGATAAATCCTGAAGATGAGAAATATACTGCCTTTTGTACACTACTGGGGGTATATTGCTATACAGTTATGCCTTTTGGATTGAAGAATGTCGGGGCTACGTATAAACGAGCTATGAGTAACATATTCCATGAGCAGTACGCAAAATGGTAGAATATTACGTGGACGATATTGCTGTCAAAAGCCGCCGCAAGGATAACCACATCCAAGACTTAAAGACAGTATTCGAGTTGATGCGCCAACATCAACTCAAAATGAACCCTACAAAGTCCTTTCTCGGTGTATTCAGTGGCAAATTCTTGGAATTTGTTATTACCGCTAAAGGCATTCAAGTTGACCCTGATAAAGTAAAGGCTATCCAAGAAATGCGACCGCCCTGTAATCTTAGAGAACTCAGGGGATTTCAAGGTCGTCTGGCTTATATCAGGAGATTCATATCCAACCTCTCTGGGAGATGTCAACCTTTTTCTCGCCTGATGAAGAAAGGTGTGTCATTCGTATGGGACAAAGCCTGTCAGTAAGCGTTTAATGATATCAAACTCTATCTTACTGATCCTCCAATTTTAGTGCCTTCCGTCATACGAAGACCATTTTTGTTGTATATTCGAGCAATGGATCATTCTATAGGGGCTTTTCTTGCACTGAAGAACAATGAGGGTCATGAACAGGCTATCTACTATTTAAGCAAGATGATGGTCGGAGTAGAACACATGTATAACCCAGTAGAAAAAGAATGCTTGGCCCTAATATTTGCCATTCAGAAGACGCGACATTACGTGACGGGCCAGACTATTCATATCATCTCCAGAATCAATGCTCTTCGGGTATTGATGAATAAGCCAAGTATTCTTCATTCCCGACTCGCGACTTGGGCAATGCTACTGACACCGTACGATATGGTGTAAGTCCCTCAAAAGTCCATGAAAGGTCAAGCCTTGGCTGATTTCTTAGCTGCCCATCCAATTCCGAAAACCTATAAATTATATGAGGACATTCCCAACGAAGTTGCAGAATGTAATTCGGCAATGGAAGGTGATACATGGCAGCTATTCTTTGATGGTGCTTCCAGAACTGGTCCCAAGGGAAACGTGGTTTCAGGAGTAGAAATTGTCCTGGTGACTCCTGATAAACTCGTCATCGATCGAGCATATTCTCTTAGCGAACCCTGCTCTAATAATGTGGCAGAGTATAATGCTCTATTAATCGGGCTTCAAGTCGATAAAGAATTGGAAGTTGAATACCTAGAAGCTTTTGGTGATTCTCAATTAATCGTTAATCAGGTCAGAGGAATATATGAAGTCTGCAATACAGACCTCATTCCTTATCACCAAACAATGATCGAGATAGCCATGTCTTTCAAAGAATTCTTTTTAGAGCATGTGTCTCTATCTCAAAATTTGGAAGCTGATGCTCTAGCCAGCCTAGCTACAGATCTATCTATTCCTATAAAAAGGCAGAATTTGGTGAACCTTCTTAACAGAGATTTATTCTGTATGAAAAATAATTTTCACATAGAACACAGCTACGCTATAAACACGGTTCCTCCTAAGAGAGACTAGAGAAGTCCCTTTATAGACTTCGTGTCATACGGAATCTTACCAGAGAATCCTAAAGAAGCAGTATCTATTAAAAGACGATTATTACGCTTCTATTTTGATGCTTCTTCACAAAGTCTATATCGCCGAACATACGATGGACTATTGCTATGATGTCTCTCTGAAGATGATGCAAGGCGGGTTATCAGAGAAGCTCATGACGGGGTATGTGGAGCACATCAACCCGGTCCTAAGTTACAGGATCGTATCAGGAGGATGGGCTACTACTGGCCTACCATGATTGCAGATGCTATAAAATATGCAAGACAATGCAAAGCCTGTCAAGTTCATGCAGATTTCATACATCAGCCTTTTGAGTATTTATATTCTATTATTTCATCATGGCCTTTTGAAGCATGGGGTATGGATATCATTGGTCCGATTCACCCGTCGTCTTCTAGAGGACATTGGTTCATATTGGCTATCACGGATTATTTCTACAAATTGGCGGAGGCGATCCCTCTTGCTTAGGTGAAGACATCCAACGTGATCAGCTTTATCAAGCACCATATAATTTATCGCTTTGGGATACCCCGAAGGATAATTCATGATAACGGGCCTCAAATCATCAGCCAAGCGTTTTACCGATTTTGCGATAAGAATCGGTTACAGAATATGGCCTCGATGGCTTATAATCCTGTTGCTAATGGTCTGGAGGAAGCCTTCAACAAAACCATCATCAAACTCTTAAAAAAGTTTATCTCTTCGAACAAAAGAGATTGGACTGAGAAGCTGGGGGAATGTCTCTGGGCATACCACACAATTGAATGAACACCAACGGGTTGTACCCTATTTTCATTAGTTTACGGGTGTGAAGCAGTTCTCTCCATTGAAGTTCAAATTCCATCACTCAAAATAGCAGTGGCTAATGAGTTGACTCAGGAAAATAATGATCAATTAAGGCTTCAAGAGCTACAAGGATTAGACGAGAAGCACCTTTATCCTAAATAGCGTATTGCGTTCTACCAGGCACTCATTTCCAGAGCTTTTAACCAAAAAGTGAAGGAAAGAGTGTTCAAAGTTGGCGAGCTAGTTCTAGCTGTCAAGAGGCCAATGATCATTACACACAAAAGTAAGGGCAAGTTCCAGCCCAAATGGAAGGGCCCTTATGTGATTGAAACCACATTTTCAAATGGCGCTTACAGATTAGCCAAGCCTAATGGAGATTTAATAATGGCTCCTATCAACGGTAAATTCCTGAAGAAGTACTATGCTTGATCTCCTTTGCTCAAAGGGGTATGGTGAAGATTTTATTCTGATGACATTACATACAAAGATTAGTTGGATCATATTCTATCATATTCTTATGAGCTATGAATAGATATGTTTGACTAATTTGAAACTTCAAAACCTATCACGTCCATATTACCTCTGATAGTGTTTTGTATACAAATTCAGTTGGAGTATATTCTATCATGTCCATATAACCTCTGAATAGATATATCCAGTTGAAACTTACCGAAAGTATATCACGTCCATATTACCTCTCATATCACTTTTATCTTAGCCTATCATTTATATTCAAAAGTGATAGGTCCACAAAGTCAGAAGAAGTATCTTTATTATCTCTGGGAATAGCAAATTATAGAAGAAGCAAAAAGGTACATCATTAGGGAGGAGCCGTTAAGTCGCAGATCTGTTGCGCCAAAGCAGCCATCCTCTCATTCCTGGAGTTTAAAATACTGTTGCGAGCCCGTTCCAGCCTTGCTTCGTCGTTGCTCAAGCGAGATAGTCCGAACAAAAAATTAACAAAACTTGCATGGATAACACCCGCTTGTGTCAAGTTCTGTTTAGCTGTATCCACTTGGCCCTTCAGCATATTGTGGACTACCGATGTCTTGAGAAGCCTCTCCCTTTCCTGAGCATGTTCAGCTTCCAATTCTCGAACCCTCGCTTCATTTCCCTCAAATTCGGCCTGGCACTCAGCTAGCTGAGGAATAAACTCCACCAAGACAGCCTGCTCTTTATCCATCTCTTGTTGTTGTTCCTGGATGGATTTGTTTAGAGATTCTATTTGCTCAGCAAGTTCTGCAGTTAAGGAGTTATACTCAGCTTGAACCAGATCATCGATACTGCCTTGGGATAGTTGCAAATACTCGTTAATGGGTTGTTCTAAACCATTAACTATTTGCTCTAGCGCATCAGCTCTTTCAGCGTCACTGAAATTTCTATTATGCGCTATAGGGAGATTGAAGGACATCTTCAGAGCATCAAAACCTAGGTTCTTCTCCAGCACCATCGATATTAATTCTTTCAAAGTGAGGTAGAATATGCTAGTGTATTGATCCACTAGCATAGAAAAACTCGAATAGACGCTGGGAGTGGCCGCAATATCGGTAAGTCTCCTTTCTGGAATGACTACAGAGGATATTGCCACAGTCGTTGCTTCAACAGATGGTGCGACAAAAGAAGAGACACCAACAACAGTTGAAGTTGCTGGTATACTCGACGAAGGAGGCACGGACGAGATGGCGGTTTCATCCTCCTCTGATGTTATTTGAACTGCCACTGGCGGGATGACGCCCGAGAATATTGCAGATGAAAGATCGGCAGCTTCAAAGCATGCTTCTTCGACATCGAGCATCGCCGTTTCATTAGATGGATCCGCAGCAAAGTCAAAAGTTGTGTCAACTCCACCCTCCCCAAAAATGTCTTTACCTGAAAAGAAGACAAGAGAAAGTTAATATCAATTTGATGTTAATTTTCCTGAAGAAAATGTGAAGACAACATTTACCCATGGCCGATGGTATGTATGTTGCGTCTGTAGCCTGTATAGCTAAATTATTTCTTAATGATGCTAAACAAGTTGTCATACCTGGAGAAGAAGGTGCACCAACTGACGTTTGAGGGAAGTTATCCCAGTCATCACCCAGATCCATTCGAGGGTCATCGGGTGGAATCTCGCTGGAAATACTTACAGACGAAGGAGGGATTATTCCTATTTGTCTGGATAAAGGTACATTAATTCTTAATATGCTCGGTCTCGAAGGTGATCTTGAAACACTACCAGTAGCGGTAGTAGCGGCAGCGATCGCGAGCAAAGAATCTCCTGCACTGTTAGACGGAACTGTGGAGGTTCCCTCTCTAAAAGGCGAAGGACCTCTGATCAAAGAATTATCCCCAACAGGGGAAACAACATGCTCACTTCTAGAGGCCCCCTTGGTGGAAGTCCTTTTCGGACCTCTGACCGTCTTCTTCTTGTGGGAGGAAGGTTCTTTCAGTGTGGAAGCCTTTCGCTTATTAGAGATAATGAGAGGCTCTGTTGGCAAAGATATTACGCCTCTCGGTATTATCAACAAGAAATCGTCTGCACCGGTAGTGTCTTCACCTTCATCAGAGGAGACGGATGGGATCTCCTCTCTTCCAGTGGACTTATGGGAGGGCATCATGAAACTTCCATACACATTAAAATCATGATGGAAGGTATTGATGGACGCGTAGAACTGCACGTACGAGTGAAGAATGCGCAACTCCGTGAGACAGAAGTCGCGGACACAACAAAGATTGCACCAGTACAACCCATGATGAAGTATCGCCATCCTCTAGCTCCATCAATAAGTCCACCTTTGGACTTGAAGCTGGTGATAGGATTCCCTACGTGCAATTGGTCGTACCCAAATTGTCTGGCAAACCGGCTGGGCAAATAAGGCTCCAAATAGCGGTGGTCCTCACTTCTGTACAACAGATGGGAAGGTATAATGCAGACCAACCAGTGAAAAGCTTCAGGAGAAAGAATAGTCTTCCCATGGCCTGTATCCTGAAGTTTTGTCCCCTGCTGATTGATATGTACGGGAGAGACGGTACAGAAGAGCTTCCAACCATGGGCAAAATTTAATGCTCGCCGACAATCTATGACGCTAGTCACATTCCAAAGTGAATTCTTGTAATTCAACAAGAAGTTATTTCCAGAACCGCTGGCAGAGCCGGGAGACATCACTATGGTGTTGTGAAGGATTAACCATCCCATCAGATATATGAATGGCAATTCCACTCTAGGAAATCCTTCATGCTGTGTATTATCTGCAAGCAGCCCATCAGTAATGGCCCTCAGGCCAGCTTGTATTCTACATACCATGGCAGAAAGCAAGCCCAATCTTGCTCCAAACACCAACCGTACTATGGGCCATAAGGTATTGCGATGAATGTGATCCGCAGACGCGATGCCAGGCACTACCCATCGGCGTAGCCAAACAGAGAGGAAGCCAGCCAGTTGAGCTTCCCTTGACAAAGGCTTGCGATAATGCCTCATATAATTGAAGGCTATAGTGCCTGCAGGATAACCCCCTATCTCCACATCGAGAACATAATCTGAAGCCCCTGTATCTTCAATGAGATCATCAACCGTATTGGCATTAAGCATACTCAGAAGATTCAAAGGCTTATCTCTGCTATCTACAGCCTTGTCTGGCTTGTAGTGGGGCTCACTCAGCCTAATGGGGCTCACTCAGCCTAATGGGGGTCGCTCGTGCTTGAGCAGAGGAGCGAGATAAGGAAGTAGTTTTCTTTCCCTTAGCAGTGGAAGCCTGTTTTGGTGCCATGGTGAAGCTCAAAGTTCTCAGAAAAGTGACAAAGACGAAGACTTCTCAACGAGACAAAGGGTTTTGCAAAGACAAATGAAGGGTTTCTCTCTCAAGACCTTGGGCTATTTATAGAGTTCGGATAACTCTTCAAATCTCTAACCAAATCCGATATTTAATAGTCGGTTATGATTTGGGACCACATCAGCCTATCATTTGAAAAAAGAAGACGGACAGTCATGCTGCGTAGTGGATCCAGATTTTACGCTCAAAGGCTATAAATCTATGGTTTTACGCTCAGAAGCTTTTACGCTCAGAGGCTATAAATCTATGGTTTTACGCTCAGAAGCTTTTACGCTCAGAGGCTACAAATCTACGGTTTTACGCTCAGAGGCTATAAATCTATGGTTTACGCTCAGAAGCTTTTACGCTCAGAGGCTACAAATCTACGATTCTACGCACATAAGCTACAAATCTATGATTTTACGCACAAAAACTACAGATCTATAATTTTACGCTCAGAAGCTATAGATGGCCAATTAAAAGGGTTTATGCAGAAAATGCTCCTTTTTGGCTACAAAACATTCCAAGTGCCTGAAACACACAGATGTCAGTATTTGAAGATGACTCTTCTTCTTGGGCCATTGGAAGTTTATTCGAAGTCTAGCTAAAATCCTTAACATCTAAGTTCAAGTATTGCCTGTTCGGCGGACATTCCTTGCCCTATTTTGGGGAATTTTTGGGAAACCACCCTTGAAGATGATATTCTGAACAAAAATTATTCATATCAGAGAAGTAAAAGTTCAGAATTCTATGCGACTCCTCATTCCAAAGTCAGGACGAGACCGGATAATCGTTTATCAAAGTCAGCATAAAATTATTCAGACGTATCGAAGCTGCACATTATCAGACTTTCTCACAACAAATATGGCAAATCAGCAATACATAGAAGAAGACAAGTTTATTAATCATGATTACATATGATAGAAATCTAGTTTACAAAGGATTTTTCATTTTCATGATTACATATGATTGAAATCCTTTTTTTATAAAGGATTTCTCATTAAAGATCACGCTAGGAATCTGTTATGCCAGGTTCTCATATTGATGGAGATCTTTTTCTTCTTCTACGGCACTTCATCGGCTTCTGCGGCTGATGAACAAGAAAATAATTAATAGCGGAAGGATACAAAACTGGGCCTGTATTATTCAAGCCAACCCTCCATACGCCATGGCAGCTATGCCCTAGAATTGTGTTAGGGATTCAGACCCAACACAATACTAGAAGACAGGGCCAAACTGCCTACCTACGTCCAGCTTCGTAATAGGAGAAAATACAGCTAGCAAGCTGTGTGGTCCGATGAGACCCCTCCTCTCTCCTGGATGAATTGCCATATAAAATTGCTGATTGTCCCGAGCAAAGGAAGCTATGATATCCTTCCATGATCCATCGTTACAGAGGACATTTGCTCCAAGATGCCTTATTTTATGGCTCCTTACATGCAGAAGAGCATAATCTTCTTCTTCTTCTTCAAGTCAGCCCAATGAATCTCAGCGGCCATCTTTTTGGGGAAGAAAGTATGGAAAAATAGGTTCACTCACTCACCTTTATATATAGGCAGAAGAGAACATACCAAATCCTAACAACTTCCTAAATATCTCCAAAAAATCTGTCTCGTAGAACGAGTCAAATTTGACCGTTTTATGCTTTATTCAAAGTATTTCAACTTACGAGGAATTTAAAAACTTTGAAGGGGGTCTTGTAGAAGCATAAAAAATACGCTGGGGAATTATAAGCGTAAAACCCCCTAACATACATGAAGCACGTGTAAAATATAGCTTCAGCGCTGTGTGGCATAAAACATGACTTCAGAGTTGCCCGCGTAAAGCAGCACTTCAAGGCTGTTTTGGCGTAAAAGGTTGCTACACCTCCCTCCGGCGTAAAATATGATTGCTTTTAAAGCAGCATAAAGTTGTACGAGGAACTCTTCGTATTCCTGACTTTTGACAAAGAGTACAGCACGACGATCGAGAGGATGGCTGTAATGATGATTCTGCACAGAGGCCCAGGTTGTCATTTAGTGACATATTCTTGATACAAGTTATTTTTACGCACTCAAGGAATATGCTGCCTATTTTACACAGGCAGAAATGAGCATTTACACTCAAGATGAGATAAAATCAGACGCCACGTCAAAAGCTATTCTTCGTACATAACTCGAGGCATATCTCTGCAGTTAATACGCGAGATGGGGGCAGATCTCTGCATTTAATGCATGTGATTTTGTTCTATTTTTAATGACTGGGAGAGCTAAAACTAGGGTTAATATGCTCATATCACTATCCCTGCATGTTACGCCAACCCGGCTATTTTTAACTATAGGAGTACGTCGTATGCTACCTCTTCGAAATACGCCAACTCAGGCTATATTTGCAAAGGTACGTGATAAGGCTATTTGGCCCAGAATACGCTCAAGACTTCAGTCAGGAAGGATAACTTCCTAGTTTTACGCTGGTTACCTATTTATGCAGCATCAAGCTTTACGCAGAATTTAGCTTTTACCCCAACAAGATAACTATTTGGCTTTTACGCCAACAAGACAGTTATTTGGCTTTTATGCCAACCATCTTAACGCGAGGGGTAGTTACCTACGTGGCTTGCATGCCATGGTCTTCGAGAAGAAGTTATACATGTTACCTCATAATGGAACACGCGTCACACGCGGATTAAGGAGATCATTCAGACGTGGGTAGTAGTTATTATAACCGCCGCGTAAAGAGTGCTACTCTCTTCACAAAGTTTGGCTTCTACGCCTACTGGACAGTTACTGTGACTGAGCTCTATAAATAGAGACCTTCGGTCATAGGGGATCAAGGGTAGAAAATCAGAGAGAGAGAGAGAGTACATACAAAGAGTGTTGATTAATAACTTTGGCAACGAGAGTTCAATCCCTCCTGCAATCTTTGAAGTTTTTTCTTCTTCTACAGCACTTTTTTATCATCGTGTGGTCCAAGGGACAAAGTGATCGACCGCAGATCAGACTCCTATAGCAATATTTCTCTAGAATCATTTTTTTATTGTACTTAACATCCTCGTATAGGATTAATTGTACTCTTTTTTCTTGTTTGTAAATGCAGAAAGGGTTTCATATAAACCTAGTTTCATTCTTCTGTTTATTATCAAACAACTGGTACCCTACAAATTATGGACCTCAGGATGTTGTGGCTCTCGAGTCTGAGACCCTGGTTTAGGAGGGACTTATCCCAACTGAGAAAGATGACCCGAGTTTAGTAGCTTCTTAGTATTCTTTTATTGGATTTGTCTCCAGCTTATTTGTTAGTATTCTTTCAGACTCATTGATGTATTATTTTAGACTCATGAGTTGTATGTAAGTTTTCTATTCTTTTATCTGATTCGTGCCTATTTCTATCTTAGATCTATGATTGAGTATATTATCATTGTCAGTGGTTCATTATATTGTTAGATAGATTACCCAGACAGCGTTCTACCGCCGGTTCTTCAACGTCGGCTGGGCGTTGTTTCTGACTTGTACCCTTACACCGGGTGCGGGTCGTGACACCTATATAGGTCAAGATTCGCAGTTAGAGCGATATCGTAGTAGTGCTTGCCTAGTGAACTGCTACGAGCCTGCTTTTGAAAATAGGATTTAGGCTAAGAATTTACTCAATCACAACTAGGAAATATTCCAATATCAGTTTTGCAATCCTTATCTATTGAATATTGCTTTACTTTGAATAAAATATGTCCTTCTTTGATGATATTGTCTCATATTCAATATTGATTCCTTTAGTCAAACTATCTTCAGGATGCCGCCGAAGACGCGTTCCTAGCGCTCAGGTGCCGCGATGGCACGGTCAGTCACTTTATCACCTATGAGGGCAGCATCAGCAGATGATGTTCCAACACGTACATTCCAAAGGTCGGCTTTACCAGTCCAGGTGGGCGTATCTGCAGCAGCTTTCGAAGGTGCTCCACCTCCGATGCAGAGTACAGCGCAGACAGTTTTAGGGGATCTTTCATCCCCACCACCAAGCTCAGCAGCGCATCGCGCTCTACCAAGCACGCATTTCTAAAACTTTTAATCAAAAAGTAAAGGAAAGAGTGTTCAAAGCCGGCGAGATAGTTTTGGTTGTAAGAAGGCCGATGATTCTTACTCACAGGAGTAAAGGCAAATTCCAGCCCAAATGGGAAGGCCCTTACGTGATCGAGACAATGTTCTCAAACGGCGCTTACAGGTTAGCCCAGCCTAATGGAGACCTGCTAATGGCTCCTATCAATGGCAAATTCCTAAAAAGGTACTATGCTTAAACCTTCTCTGCTAAAGTGGAATAAGGTGATCTCATTCTGACAAAACTACTTCCAAAACGAAACTAGTTGGATCATATTATGTCATGTCCATATGATCTCTGAATAGATTTGCTCTACTAAAGTTTACCGAAAGTATATCATGTCCATACCACCTCTGATATCACTTTCACCCAAACCTGTCATTTATATTCCAAAATGTTGGGTCCACAAAGTCAGATAAAAAAGCCTCTTTATTATTCCTAGAAAAGAGCAAGAGTACATTGAAAAGCAAAAAGCAAAAGTACATCATGAAGGAGGAGCGGTCAGGTCGTGAAGCTGCTGCGCCAGTACGGCCATCCTCTCAGCCCCAGAATCCAAGACATCAGCGCGGACCCGCTCCAACCGTGCCTCATCATCTATCAGGAGGGACAGTTTGGCTCTAGCCCGAAGAAGACCGACACGGGCGACTCCTGCACTCGCCAAGTTCTGTTGTGCTGCGACCAGTCGGCCATTCACCATATCTAGACCTTCTGATGACTGAGAAGCCGACTCCTTTGCCTGAGCAAGCTTTGTCTCCAGTTTGCGGACCCTCGCTACATTGCCGTCATGCTCGGCCTGGCACTTCGTTTGAAGGGCGAGTGTCTCCTCCAAGACGACTTTCCCTTTATCCATCTCCTGCCGATTGGTCTAAATGAATTTATTCAGACCTTCCTTCTTTTCAACAAGATGCGCAGTCAAGGAGTCTTATATGGCCTGGACCAGAGCTTCAATATTGCCTCAAGCTAGCTGCAGGTATTCGTTAATGGGTTGCTCAAAGCCATTAACCATCGCCTCTAGCGCATCAGCTACCCCGGCATCACCGAATTCCCTGACCGCCTCTATCGAGATCGAGAGGACCTCTTCAGCGATGCAAAGTCCTGCTTCTTTGCCAACACCATTGACATTAGCGTTCTCAAAGTGGTGTAGAAGATCCTGATGTACTGCTCGGTCAGCACAACTAGGTCCGCATGAACACGGGGAGTGTCCGAGATGGTGGCGACTTCCCCCCCAGGAATCACCACAGACGATGTCGCCACGGTCGTCGCCTCAACAGGAGGTACGACGAAGGAAGCATCACCAACACAGGACGAAGTGACCGGCATGCTCAAAAGAGGCACTGTCGCAATGACAGGCTCGTCCTCCTCTTGAGATGTCTCAAGAGTCTCCTCGACAGGCAAGCCAGCACCCGAAGAGGTCTTCTCTTCAAAATCAGGTACCTCTGTATCACCACTAGGACCTAACACAGAGCTAACGGGCGCGTCTATATCACCTTCTCCGAAGAGGTCTTCCCCTGAAAAGAAGACAAAAGGAAGTTAATATCAACGCAATATTAATTTTCCCAAAGAAGAGGCATAAAAGACGATATTTACCCCTGGCCGACGGCATATATGTTGCATCTGCAGCCTGTACAGATAAATTATTTCTTAATAATGCTAGGCGAGCTGTCATACCTAGAGAAAGGGGTCTGCGAACTGACACTGGCAAGTAGTCTTCCAGGTCCTCCTCAAAATCCAACCGAGGTTCATCGGCTGGAATAACGCTAGGTGCGCTAGCAGGCGCGGCAGAAGTCCCTCCCGATGCCGATCCGACTAGAGGTATACGGAACTTTATTATACTTAGCCCCGAAGGCGACCTCGTTCCACTACCCGAAGTAGTAACAGCGACGGCGGCATCCAGCTGAGATTCTCCGGCACCACCAGCCGGAACTTTGGAAGATCCCTCTCTAAAAGGCGAGGAACCTCCAATCAAAGAATCGTCCCCAACACGGGGAGATTCAAGCTTACCTCCTGGAGCATCAATCCCAGGAATCTGGAGAGAACGATTTACCATCTTCTTCTTCCTCTTACGAAGGGAAGCTTCCTTAGGAGCAGGAGCCCTTCGCTTCCCAGAAACTACCAAAGCCCCTACAGGCGGAGGTACTTCACCCCTAGGGACCGACACCAGAGGCTCATCCGGGGTAACAGACTCCTCACCCTCGTCGGAAGAAACCGAGGGAACTTCAACTCTTCCCCCAGGCTCGGAAGAGGGAACCCTAAAACTTCCATGCATATCAAAATCACGATGGAAGGTATTCGTTGCCACATAGAACTGGGCATACGAATGCAGGATGCACAGCTCCTTGGAGAGTGTGATGACCAGCACGATAAAAATCACCCCAGTGCAGCCCATGATAAAATATCGCCATCCTCTCGCTCCATTAATAAGTCCACCTCTGGACCTGAAGCTGGTGACGGTATTGCCCACGTGCAACTGATCATACCCAAACTGTCGGGCAAACCGACTGGGCAAGTAGGGCTCCAAGAAGCAATAATCTTTGCTTCTGTATAGCAGATGGGATGGTCTAATGCAGACCAACCAATTAAAAGCTTTGGGAGAAAGAATGGTCTTCTCTCTACCCGAATCCTCGAGCCTAATCCCCGATTGATTGCGATGCACGGGAGGGACGGTACAGAAAAGCTTCCAACTATGACTGAAGCCTAGCGTCCGTCGACAGTCTATAACCGTGTTCACGTTCCAGGAAGACTTTCGGTAGTTCAACATGAAACTACCCCCCAAACTACTGCCGGAACCGGGAGATATCACCCGGGGGTTATGGAGAATTAACCACCCCATCAAATACTGGTATGGTAATTCTATCCTGGGAAAGCTATCACGCCGAATTTCATCGACGAGCAGCCCGTCAATCATGGCCCTCAGGCCAGCTTCTATACGGCATACCATAGCAGGGAGCAAGCCCAGTCTTGCCCCGAACACCAGACGTACTGCAGGCCATAGCGTGTTGTGGTGAATGCGGTCCGCAGATACGACGCCAGGCACTACTACTCGGCACAGCCATATAAAGAGGAAGCCAGCCAGTTGAGCCTCCCTGGATAGAGGCCTGCGACAGCGCCTCAAATAACTATAGGCCTTAGTGCCTTCAAGATACTTTCCTGTCCCTTCGTCGAGGAACCGGTCCGGGGCACCAGCATCCACAATGAGATCATCAACTACCTGAGCATTAAGCGCACTCAGGGGATTCACAGGCAGATCCTTGCCCTCCAATACCTTCTCCGGCTTAGCAGTCCTGGACCGATGAAAGAAGAGGTAGGACGTCCATTTGCTGATGTGAGCCAAATCTGAGGGCTCGTCATAAAAAATGGTGCAAGCAAGATAGTGGCATATCAGCTCCTGATAGACCTGCACTGCTCGAGGGTCTGAACCCCCCAGCTCTCGGTTCGTCGGAACATACTCTTCGTATGGAGTATCCCCCATCGGCAGTCTTGAGATCTCTGCCATCTCATGCAGGGCCAATCCCAACTCCCCTAGTGGAGTGGCGAAGGTCCCGGTAAGCAAAATATATCGCTCCATTAGTGCCAGAAACAGGTTAGGGTTAGGAGGTAACCCAACACTGGTAGCACTCACAGCTGCAAACAGACCGATGTTCTCCAACTCGGTCTGAAAATACTTCAGGGCCCAATCAACTATACGAGCCCATCGAAGGTTTGAAGGGGTGATCCACCCGCCACACCGAGGGTTTACCTTAGGGTATACTCCCCCATGCCTCATAAAATCATTACAGAAAGTCGGTAACTAGACCGGCTGGATCACCAAACTGTGTTCACTCCGGACACTGCCCGGCTTACCGTGAAGATCGAGGGTCAGCGTCCACAACATCTTCCTGGGATGCGTAGCATGAAAGAAGGCCGAGATGGGGTAGTCTCTCAGCATATTGGGCAGATACAAGACCAAACACTCGGCTGGGAAAATCCAGAGTTCTCTCTTGGGCTTTGTTTGGGACTGCTTCTCAATCATGTCCCCGAAGAGGAAAGCCGGCTTCAAGTATTGCTCCCCGTCTATGTACGTTAGGGGCTCCCCGTTGATCATGCTCAGCAGCATTCGCTCACCCTGAGTCGATATCTGAATTGCCCTTCCTTCGGGGTACTGGGGCCCGGAGATAGGAAATGTCACATGTGACAGATCCTCCAAATAGTTGGAGTGTAGCATCCCGGCGACAGAGCCCATCACTTCAGCCAGCGGAGACTCGTGCAAGTTAACTGCAAAAAGCACAGAAGAAACACGTCAGTTCCTAACTAGACATTTTGGGATTTGCAGCATCCGCAAAAAGAAAAAATTAACAGTCCGTGCTCTACGTCGAGACTGTGAAACTTGAGCTTTTACGCTGGAATCCATTTCCTTAAAACGTAAAGATTGGCAGTATACGGTCTGTGCTTTATGCCAGATTGATTAAATTGAGTTATTATGCCAGGATTTTCATCCACAAGCATAAAACTCAAATTTTAATAGTATACCCCAATTTTTTGGCGGTCAAAGCTTTTACGCTCGACTGCGGAAAAAAATAGAGTTTTTACGTTGACACATTAGGAATGTGGCATAAAAAGATGAAACGTCTCCGTGCATCATCTTCCTCAAAGAGGCTATTAGCATAGAAGACGACCTAGCGCGGTCACCTTCAACGTGTGCGAAGGATTTTCAGTCATTCTCTCCTCTTTCCAAGAGCTCTACCATCCAGGCCGGGTGCACTACTCGTCGGCGGGATGCTCCGCTCGGAATAAAGTTCGCCTTGTCCAACCAGAGACGCTCTCGCTTGGGCCAAAGAACGAGAGGAAGAATCAACCTTCTTTCCCTTAGGGAAGGAAGTTTGTTTCGAATCCATTACTGGAAACTTTGAAGACTCGAAGAAGAAACGAAGAAGAACTCGAACAGTCGAAAGCTTTCTCTCGCGGAAGACGGATGGAAAGTTTTTCCCCTCAGAAACTTGGGAAATATATAGAGATCGGATGGACTCGTCGGACCCCTAACCAAATCTCCTAATTAATATATGGTTATGATTGGGTCCTACGTTAGGCTATTTATTCAGAGAAGGCGGACAGTCGGCGAATTCGAAAAGTTTTTCGCGCAAAGCAGGTTCGTAGTTTCTACGCTAAGGAGCTTTCTATGCTCGACATCTTCAGATCTACTATTTTACGCTCGCAAGCTATAAGTCTATGGTTTTACGTCCGGATGCCTTTGTGCTCGGTAGCTTTTATGCTCGAGAGGGTACAGACCTATGACTTCACGCTCAGCAGATACCAATTCGATGATCTCACGCTCGGTGGTGCTTAGTTTACGCTCGGAGGCAACGGATCCACGACTTCACGCTCGAAAAATTTTATTTTCAGAAGCAACAAATCTACAGTTCTACGCTAAGGAGCTTTCTACGCTCGACAGCTACGAATCTACGACTTTACGTTCGACAGATACAAGTCGGGTTTTACACCCGGATGCCTTTGTGCTCGGTAGTTTTTATGCTCGAGAGGCTACAAACCTACGACTTTACGCTCAGGAACTATAAGTCTATTATTTCACGCTCGATGGTGTTTAGTTTATGCTCAGAGGCTGCCAACTTATGATTTTGTGCTCCATGACTTCCCGCACATCTGAAAGATATGCAGGCCAGAGTAAGCGTACATCTGAACGATCCTCAAGGCGGTCAATTAGAGGAGTTCGCACAGAAGATACTCCTTCTTGACCCCAAGATATCCCAAGTACCCGAAGCATACAGAGTTCAAACATTGAAAAATTACTCTTCTTCATGGGTCGATTCGAAGTTTATCCAGACTCCAGTCTGAATATTTCATCTACCAAGATGAAAAATCAGTTTGACAACCATTTCTCACCATGTTCCAAGGGATTTCTGAGAAATTATTCTTGAAGATGATGTCTGAACAAAGAAATTCTGTTATCAGAAGTAACAGTTCAGAATTCTATGCGGTTCCTCACTCCTAACACTCGAATGCTAAAGCGGCTTTCTACGCATCCCTAGTTATGCGTAAAAGACAGGACATGACCTAGAACTCTTTCTAAACAGAGTCGGCGTAAAGAATCAGACGTGTCGAAGCTACACATATTCAGACTTCACAGCAAAGTATGGCAACATGATCATGTGCACGGAAGAAAGACGATTTTATTAAAGATTAAAGTCATGATTACATAGGAGGGAAATCCAATATACAAGGGTTATTTCTTCATTTCTCATGATTACATATGAGAGGAATCCCGCCTATAAAATGATTTATTTTCGTCGTCGTCGGAAGGCCACCCCCAGAATCTGCTCTACCAGGTTCTTGCATGGGCGCCAATTCTTTATCTCTCCTCCAACAGTTGGTCGGTTTCCGCCAACCGACTAAAATGATAAATGGAGGGAGAATACGGAACTGGGCCTGCCTAAATTATGCAGATACCATGCTCCATGCACCGTGACAGATTGAGTTGAGGTATTTCACCCAACTCAATATCCGAGGTCAGAGCTAGTTGCTGCTCTCATCCCCGGAGGTAACGGGAGAAGGTGCCACTTGTAAGCGGCATGGCAAAATACGATTCTTCTTATCTCCCGAAGAACCACCATACAAAGTTGCTGATTATCCCTAGCAAAGGAGGCTATGATATCCTTCCTTGATCCATCGTTGCAGAGGACATTTGCTCGAAGATGCCATCTTTTTTGGCTCCTTACATGCTGGAAGAGCATGATCTCCTTCTTCCTCAAGTTGGCCCAACGAACTTCGGCCATCATCCCTATATGATGAAGGAAGTGTGGGAAGAACAGGAGAACTCCTCAGCCTTTTTATAGGCGAGAGAGAGCACCGATCCCCAATAAATTCGCCATAAAGTCAGCCTCGAACATTTTAAAACTCCATTCAGAAATATTTCAAGTTATGAGGAGCGGGTCATGTTTTATTCAAAGCATTTCAAATTACGAGGAATTTAAAAGCTTTGAAGGGGGTCTTGTATAAGCATAAAAAATACACAGGATAGCTCTACGCAGCATATTGATGCAAAACAGCGTAAACAGAGAACTTCAGAGCCTTCAACGTACAATTAGAGCTTCTCTGCCAAGTGCAGCATGAAGTATAGGCTCGAGGACCATCCGCATAAGGCAGTATGTCCAGGCTGCTACGGCGTAAACAGGGTGCGTCATCGCCTTTATGGCGTAAAACTCATCCGCTTTCAATACAGCATTGAAGTGTACGAGGGACGCTTCGTATTTCCTGTAATGAACCTATCAGATCCTATAATGAACCTGACGTATCGACTACTGACAAAGGGATACTGCTCGACTACCCAGGCGACGGCCATAATGATGGCACGACACTACAACCCAGGCGGTCATTTACTGCCATTTCCCTTGCGTAAAACCGCTTTTACGTACACAGAGGAATACGCTGCCTAGTTTTACACAGGCAGATGAGAGCTCCTTACGCTCCACGGAAGACAAACCCCCTGCCACGTCAAAAGCTGCACTCCATACGAGACTCGAGGTACGTCTCTGCATTTAATGCACTGGGCGGTGACAGGCCCTCAAGACACGTCTCTGCAATTAATGTGCCAAATACTGACAGATGCCTGAGGCACTTCTCTGCGTTTGATGCACAAAAGGATGGCAGACCTTCAAAACATGCCTCTATATTTAATGCGCAGGATGATGACGGATCTCCATATTTAATGCAGGAGATTTTATTAAATATCACTGAACCGTCGTTTAGTGACATCCCCTTTGCGAGAGCTACTCCTACGCATACAAGGGAATACGTTGCCTAGTTTTACACAGGCAAATATGAGCTCCTTACGCTCCGCAGAAGACGAATAGACTGCCACGACAACGGTTACTCTTCGCACAGGGTTCAAGGTGCATATCTGCATTTAATGTGCAGAATGATGGCAAATCTTAAAGACAAGCACCTGCATTTAATGCACAGGGTGGGGGCAGATCTCTGCATTTAATGCAAGAGATCTGATTATCTCCAAGAGCCATAATTCTGGCTAAAATGTCCACCTCGTTACTCTGGCACGTTACGCAGCGGCTTCTACGCCTATTCAGCTTCGGTGCCTGCTCGGCTTCTACGCCTATTCAGCTTCGGTGCCTGCTCGACTTCTACACCTATTCAGCTTCGGTGCCTGCTCGGTTTCTACGCCTATTCGGCCTTCTGTGTCTGCTCGACCTCTATGACAACTCAGCTTCTACGCCTAATCGGCCTTTATGACCATTCGGCTTCTACGCCTATTCGACTTCTATGCCGTTTGATAACTATTTGGCTTCTATGCCATGGTGACAGACATTGGCTTCTATGCCAACCTCTTCTACACGATGGATACCTACCTACGTTGCTTCTACGCCATGATCTTCGTAGCGATTATACTCATTTTGTCCCTTAGTTGGACCCGCGTCATACGCTCATTCAAAGGATCATCTATACGCAGGCATTGGTTGTTTTAACCGTTGTGTAAAATGGTGTTATAATTTCTACTACCCAATTTTTACACCGATTAAGTGGTCACTGTCACTAAAACATTAAAAATAGAGACCTCTATCAACAGAGGACATGGGGGAGAATTGGTCAGAGAATTGGTCGAAGAATTGGTCGAACGATCAGAAGTAGGCCGATGAACTGAAAGGAGAAATAGAGGAGAGAGAAAGAGAGAGATGAGAATCCGGAGCTTAGGCAAAGAGAAGGGATCGACGACTTTGGCATCGGGCATCCACCCTCTTTAGCAACCCTCGAAGCTGCTACCTGTCTCCCACGGCACTTCTTCAACATCGTGTGGTCCAAGGGCTAAAGTTATCGACTGCAGATCAGACACCTATAGCAATATTCACCCAGATTAAATAAATTGTACTTAGACATCCTCTTGTAGGATCAAATTTGTACAATCTTGTTTGTAAACATAAAAGAAGGGCGGGTCTTCGTACAAGATCTCGTTTTCCACATTCATCAAATTTTTTCTCGTTTATATTATCCAAAACAATATATATGAACTAATT
Organism: Iris macrosiphon; assembly: GCA_036927795.1. NCBI lineage: Eukaryota > Viridiplantae > Streptophyta > Magnoliopsida > Asparagales > Iridaceae > Iris > Iris macrosiphon. The sequence goes on along the minus strand of JAYESA010000011.1, from coordinate 94,701,596 downwards.
TTCTTTCTACTCTCTCATTTATTTATTTCTTCACTTTCTTCATTTTCTCTCCTCTTCTCGCAAGAGCTAGGAGCTTGGTCTTGAGGCCTAAGAGTGTGAATTTTGAATCCCTCTTGGTGGTAGAGTTGAAGGTTAAGGCTGGGAGCTTGACTAAAGGCAAGTATATCTTAGCAAACTTTTGAACAAAAGTATTTTGTTGCTTTTTCATTTTCCTTGACTTTGATTACTTAGAATTTCTTAGTACATGCTTTGTTAAATATGTTTCTCTAGTGATTTTCAACCCTATGCATGTTTCAAAAATTAGTTTAAGATTTGTTTTGACTTTTCCTGTAGAAAACCTGGTAATTACTTATTAGGAAACTCGGTGTCAGAAATGATATCCTGAGCGATTTCCATGATATTTAGTCTATATGCTATATAAGATATACCCTTAGTCTTGATATCTTGCCGGACCAGTTTCTGTTAAGTTTTGGAACGTGATTTCGATTCCGAATACCCGTCTTGATTAGACTTTCCCTAGAATTGCTTATGGAAACTGGCATACCGACGGTATACTGGGGTATACTGATGGTATACCAATTTTGGCCGACTTGGAATCCTAGAAACCTGCTGTGACCTAAATCGGCAGACCGATAGTATATTGGTATGTACCGACTGTATACCAATTTATTGTAATCGTTTAGCTGTTATCTCTTTGATATCTCTAGACCGGCATACCGACGGTATACTGGTGTATATCGATGGTAAACCGATTGCCCTGACTTATTTTTCTTGCCTTTCTATTTTAGTTTTGGACGACATACCGATTATAGTATACCGACGATATAACGATTGTGTACTCTCTTGCATATATTTTGTTTTTTATTGTACTTTTTACTACTTTTTGCTTGGAACCCGTGTGCGTATTGCCTGTATAAGTTTTCTTATGATTCTTTCTATGTTATCTATTTACTGTACAATACCTATCCCGCCTTGACTTCATGTATAGTTTTGGGGCCACATACTCATTATACACCTACCATGTATAGTTTTGGGGATACCTACCCATTATACATCTATCTAGACCTGTCCTGGTATAGTTTGGGACACCTAGCCATTATATACTTGTCCTGGACATTTGTGATAGTGAATCGACATGGTGCACTCCTGATACTTGACCCTATATATAGTTTAGGATACCTACTCATTGTACACCTGTCTAGGTATAGTTTGGGACACCTACCCATTATACACCTGTCCTGTACATTCTTGATAAAAACCCGAAGTGGTGCACTCATGGTACTTGACCCTATGTATAGTTTTGGATACCTACGTATTATATACCTGTCTAGGTATAGTTTGGGACACCTACCCATTATACACATGTCATGTACATACCTAATAGTGGCCCGTAGTGGTGCCTCCGGATTCTGGACCTGTATATTACCTGTTGTTGCTTGTTATAACGCACACTCATTATGCCTATAACCATTGTCATGTTTAATCTCCCGCAAGTTTGATCGTCTATGCTGGATATGAGATCATCATGCCAACGCTCTTGTAGGACAATCGTTCTCATCGGAGCATGATATCGTATGAGCTAGAGGTTGCGCTCACACAAGGCAATGGCGTCAAATTTTATGGTTATTATCGAAACAACTCAGTTGTAATGAAAGCCAAGTTTTGTTATAAACAAAATAATATCAGAGTATACACAGTGAAGCTCTCAAAGGGTCCAAATGAAGATGCCATAAAGGCTTACAAACACTCATGTTCTTTTCTTTCCTACAAAGGTAAATACCATTCCATACATCATATCCCATATATCCAAGCTAAGCTACTACACCTGCATACTTGGAAATAATGTCAACAAACGTGCGTCAGTATATAGCTGTACTCGTGAGCGGGATAACCCACTCGTCTAAACCGACACTAAGTAGATATGTGAATGCGTCAATTATTACATGGTAGTCTTACTAGTTATTACTTAGATCAATTTCATATCCTGGCATGGCATGCAATAAAAGTAGTAAAATAGGTTAAACATTGAAAGCATTGAACTAAAGCAAACAAACTAGCATCAATCTCCTATTCGTAAAGTAACTAAGCCTACAACAGGCTAACTCAAATCTAACAAGGTAAAGCACTATCGAACCATGCCATAATCCAAGTCTCAAATCTATCCTCAATGGCACACTCTTGCCTGAGGCAAGGTGTTCGCATGTCGTACACTAACGCACTACAATCAAACCAACTCTTATATATATGAAGGTCACTGGCCAAGCCATAAAGAACTATCCAAATGCATTTTGACCCGATACAGCACTGAGTAGCTAGCCTGCCTGGTGGTCTCAAAATGCAAGTATCTGTGCTTCAAAATAACTTTACCAATATTTTCTCCATGGCCGAACAGTCCCGGTGCACCGGTACAACTCGTTCGAGAAAACAAAACTCTGCGCCTAAGGCTGCATCACACAAAGGCACAATGCCATATCGTTACAGATTCTATGGTACCATGCCCAATGATAAGTTCTAGGTCTTGTGTTCCAAGCTTACCATATCCTTATCGATAGTTGCCCGGTTTTGATCCACAACTGCACGTTCTGCTTGACGAAGCGTTCCAACTTGATACTCTTGCGCAAAGTACACTTTCTCAATGAAGTGTTCCTGTGTTCCAACCAAATAGTTCAACTTAAAGCAAAAGCTCATATTTATCCAAACAACGCAAACTCTATGGATGCCACACTACGGTGTTTACAAGGTTCCAGACTAAGTGTCCAAGATATTATTTGTGTTCCTTTTATTAGGCATGAAGGAGTAGAGGAGAAGGGACATCCAACTCACAAAGTCTGAACCCGTTAAGAACTTTGTCTAGCCAATATGGCCAACTCCTTGAATCCGTGGTCCGATACGAAGCAAGATCTACTCAATTGGTATGACCATTCAAGCAGGTCGTGCTCTCCAAATTATTCGACCCGATTAGACTAAGGAAGACGATATTATCGCTCCAATTTTGCCATCTCTATACTAGCTCCGTATGAACACACTGATTTCATTCAAGTCTTCCATGCCTCATCCCGTTGTGAGGCGCTTCTCTGGTCCAACTGAACTTTGCATGCGATCTGCACATAAAACCAACTCAAATCAATACTTGCTCCCAAATCCAACTCAATAAAATACAACCAAACTTTTGTCTCGTTTCAATCCAACTCAGCGTAAAATATCGTGCGGTTATGGGGTATTACATAATATACCATATAGAATAAGGTTTGCCCTTGAACTAAACCAGCACTCATTCCTTTCTCGTATGCTGCTTGACTATTTCATAAAATCTGCCCATGTAACTCATACTTCACTAATCCAGACTCATCATTTCTCTTCGTGCTGAATGCTTGCATACCAATTCCACATTCCGACATCCTTCTTGTATCTCAATTCGAATTCAACATATCACTTAGTTTGGATCATACACATATTTAAGGAGTCCACGAAATACATGTATTTCAGCCGAGCTTAGCAATAGCGAATTTTGACAAATTACAAGGGTATCTTCATGTCTGAGACATTCATTGCTTCACTCTCAATTGAACCGACCCTAACATTCCTCCCAAAACTCAGCGAACGTGCTATTCTCAAAACGATGATCCTCCCCTGACGATCTTTTCACCTGACCTAATTTAATTCGTGTTCTGGCTCGACCATTTCCTACCAAGATCCAACACACACTTTAAGTTATTGCGCGTCCAAGCGCAACGAGTATTCTGCAAGGCCTTATCATCCAACTATTTCTGAATTCTTGCTTGCATCGTCCGAGCTCAACCAACCAATCTCTAACTTGACTTCAATCACACTATGTCTCGCATGCACCACCTCCATATCATCTCAATGCTTCGAACGATCATCACATCTGATACTACCCCAGTGAAGCGACTTAACCAAATAATGCACTATACTCTTAGATCATCTCGGCCCAACACCTCTGCCTGTAAACTCAATACCTATCTGGGTGAACATCTATATTAGGGTTCATGTGATCCATGAAGATTTTGTTGCCACGCTAAAGGAATATAGTCGCCACAATTTCAACGCGGACATAACCACCATAATTCCTAGGTCGCACATGGAATAGCACTCCTTATGCTTCTTCCACTACCTTAAAGAACCTGGATATCACCTTCGCCCGCTGCATGAGCTTGTACTGCAAACCAAGTTCAATTTAAAGATTTGAGGCACATCTGCCCCTTCCAAAATTGCAAGGATCTGAGCTGAAGTGAGCCACGACATTAACTTCTATAAGCTAGTTACACAGTCGTCAATTCATATAAATGATATCCCTTCTGGGACATGATGAGGCAGAAGTAATGCCATCTTCGATAATCTGCTACTCCATATGTAATTAGTTGACTTAGCCCATTTTCATGATCACTTCGATCTTCTGGCTGCATCTTCATCTGAAGGATATCTCAAGGTTCTCTCAAATCCAACACAGCCATCTAGGCCAATCTTCAATATACATAACTCAATATCCAACCTTGATGCATTCCTAAATGCATTGCCACATGGGTCATTCTATGGTCTATAGTACTCATTTTGATTTGACGGTCAAGTCTCAAGGGTCAGCTGTAACAAAGCTACGCTCGATAATTGTAAGTCATCATGATGGACAGTTACTACGAACCATGCTATATCTTATCTGCAAATATAATCCATAACTCAACATCCAAATCTAAACATACTTCTGAATTTCGAGCACTTCATGCACTACCGCTGACACATCTGTTAACCAAATACCATCTAACCACCTAGAGTCTGACTATCTATCTAGGCCACTAATCGAGAAACTACCCTCACTGAAACTATCTTCCAATACTCGGTCGTTTTGCCTTGAATCCATCAAAATCTTGAGCCGCTTTATTTGACTTCTCGTACTACTACTTGCAATATTTTCTGAAACTATAAGCTTGCCCTGTTTCTTATTCTTATACCATGCTTCAACACTTCACGTCTAACTCACTCGAGTAGTATAGTAATTTTCTTCGACGTCATCTTCTTTTTCTGCTATCTTCAAAGGCCCATCCGTCATGATCCTTGCTCTCGTTCCTATCCTTAACATTGTCTTGATTCTCCATGTTTTGATGCGTCTGCACGATCTCGATGACTTGCATGCCATTTCCAATATAAGTCCACTTTGTTGCACCATTCCACTAAATCTGTGTTCTCTACACTCTAAGTCAAACTTCTCGAGCCCTAACATCCATATCCTCCAACCTCGGTGTGATTCCATTATATTGCTTCTTCAAGAACAGAACGTGTTCCTATGGTTGACCAACTGCTCCCTTGCGTTACCAAAGTCCATAGTCCATGCTCGCTACTCTTCAATACGTCCTTTGCCCAGCATGCGTGCAACAACTGTTTGTCCTTGATGCTCATTTATCTTTGCATCAATGAATGCTCCACCCCACTGAACTTCTAAATCGTGCAAGCGAAGCTCTGATATTCACACATCCTGTCTGATCGATCTCATCTTATTTCTAATTCTTGGTCCGCATTACTCCTTCAAATTCTAAATACTCGTTCCATTGCTTCTTTCGTTCTTGTCCAACGAAACTTTCATTCATATGACTTCATTTATGATCGCTTAAATTTGACGCATCGAAGAATACTTGAGTCAAACTCTGTTACACCAAATTCCTGATTAAATCTCGTACTAGTCCATTTTTTGCTAGAAAACCTATCGCTTATCTTGTTCCGAATATTTCTAATGTGTGCACTACTTTGTGGCACGCTTATACTACTTTGAATCAAGTCACTAATCGCATCACACTTATCTACACTGATTCAATATTCGTTCGAGCTATTCACTCTGCTGTGACCCTGCAGACCATAACTCAACCGTTTAATCAAAGTCTGCCAAAAAACTTAGCCAATGCATGAACTATCTTACTCTCTTGTTGATCTCGTCCATTGTAATTCCCTCTAGCGTTCCATTCTCGATATTCCTAGCTATTCCTCAAACCGTTCTACATATTCGCTGTATGAGCAACTTGTGCAATATTCTCTCTTGCTGATATTCTAAGTCACTACTCAAATCTATTCAACACATTTGCTGCATAAACAACTCGTGTAACGCTCTTTCTGATATTTCCAGCCAAAACTCAAACATCGTCCAACAAATTCGTTATTCTTCCAATGTTTCTACTCACAATATGCCAATATATTCATTTCATCTGCCAAATCAACTTCTCTCCTGATGCAACCAATATATCCCCAAATGACTAGACAAATAAATGTAACGACACCTATCAACTTGTTGTACGGATGCAATAATACCACACAACTTGCTGCACAAACACAACAACTCCAAACGATGCTACAAAATTCTATCAAAATACTATGACAATGAACGCAATGGAAAACAAGTACACACAACATATATATATAGACTTATTGCATGGAATATCTAATGTGGCACCAAGCAGAGTCAAGTGTTATTCAATTTGCGGAAGCTATTTATAGTTTGTGATGAACCAAGCAAAGGAAAAAATTTGAGGAAATGAACCGGGTGCTCTGATACCAAATTGTCATGCCCCAATATCCCGAAAGTTCGATTATCCCACTGGACGTGAGATCACCATGCCAATGATCCAGCAAGGCAATCATTCTCATTAGAGTGTGATACCGTACGAGTCTGGAGTTGCACTCGAATAAGACAATGATGTCAAATATCATGGTTATCATCGAAATAACCAAATTACAGCGAAAGCCAAGTATTATTAAAAACAAGATAACATCAAAGTATACACAACAAAGCTCTCAAATAGTCCAAATGAAGATGCCACAAAGGCTTACAACACTCTTGCTCTTTCGCTTACCAAGAAAGGTACTTACCAATCCATAAATCATGTCCCGTATTATTACACCCCAGCCCCAAAATACGTAGGACTAGTAATACATAACATACCAGCTACGGATTCGACCAGACTCTGGTCCGACTAAAATATGTATAAACTATATTAATCTAAATATCTCTATGAAATAAAACTATATCATAATCCACAAGAACAAAAAATATTAAGAATGAGCTATATGTGCAAAAGTTGGCCGTCCAGTAACACACAAGCTCGAATATGCTCAAGAAAGAAATATGAGTCTATAATAACTAGGCTATATGAGTAGATGAATCAATAATATAATATAATAAACATAACTCTGGTAGAAATAATATAAGTACCTGGTACCAATGCCCGCATCACCAAGCAACATACATAATGTAAACCCCCTTATTTATTTTATAGATAGACGGGTTATGGGTTAGAAAATTTTGGTTTAACATCAGGTATTTGAGGTTTATATTTAAGGTTACAGATGTCTATTTTTTTAATTAAACCCTTGGTGCACCCTATCGTTGTTGCAATATTCGGAGCCCAACATCAGCCCATAATTTCCAACAAATTATTGTATTCTAGACTTGACACGCCAATTTAGGCGCTGGACTTTTTCGTCACTCAAAATCATAATTCCTTGTGCTCTAATTTAATTGCACAACTTTCCATAACCTAAATCCATATTTAATCATGTATCGCACACCTGTGTCGTTGCCATCAGTTTTGAGATACCAACTCAACCCGTTGAGCCGGACCAATTAAAGGGTCCAAGAGAGACACCAAGCCTACACCGTTTATGACCTTTGTGTTACTCCCAATTTTGACCCCATGTGCCCCCATTTAATTTAAGAGCACACGACAATTTATTCTAATTAAATTGGGGATACCAACTTTGACTAATCCCATTTTAATCCCAACTTAACCCAATGCCCCATGAATTAAGCCCATACAAAACACACAATACCCCCTCACCCTACAAAATACCAAACACTATTTCTCCCACAAATTTTTTATTATTTTATGTGTCCGTGCAAATACCTAAATTTAGGGGACTAATTTGCAAAAGTTGCATTAGGTGTCATCGCCTCATTGGTTCAAACTAATGAAGAATCCACCACTCTCCCCCTTGACCGGTCTAACCTCACCCCTCCATATCCTTTGTGTGAACACAACTTCCTTCATTGTAAATCCAAGCCATTCATTCAAAATTAGGAATCATCATAACCACACATTCCTCACACAACACCCTATAAAACATCTCCATCACTTAACTCTTCTCCATGCCGACCCTAATCGCCAAACCTTGAAAACCCCACCCCCTCTCATCTCCTCCCTCCTCACAAAAACCCACAGCCACTTTTTCCTTTCTTCTTCTTCTTCTTCCTTTCTTCTTCTTCTTTATCTCTTCTCCTTCTTCACTTCTCCAACTAAACCAAACCCAGCCTGCCCCCCTACTCTGGCCGGCCGAGTATCTCGACCACCGCTACCTCCAGCCACTGCCCCATGAGCCTGCAACCAGCCCACGATGAGCCAGTTGCCACCGTCCTCCATGCTGAGCCTCCTTCTCCAAATGATAGCAGGCCACCCTACATCAACCGATGAACTCCCCCTCCGGCCTCCATCAACCCACACGTCGAGCTCCCCCGACCGGCCACCTTCACGACCATCACCTCCCTCCACGACTTCTCTATCGCCATTCCTGCTGCTACTTTGGCCAATCCCTCCGGCAACAGCTCCTCCTCATCATCACCTCCAGCATCTCCCCTTGCACCACAACCCGCAGCTCCCCTTGCACCACCACTCCCACTCCACTTTACACCACCACCCTTGCACCACCACCTCCATCTCCAGACACCACTGCCACCACCTTGGCCGACCTTCACACTCCGGCCACCCTGCCTCTCATCACCATCATCATCCTCACCATCATTATACTCATTAACATCCTCATAATCATCAACATCACCACCAGCACCACCACCGCCATCACTTCCAACATCTCCCCCACACCACCAGTACGACCACCCCACACCTGTCAGCACCACCACCACCTCACCGAGGTGAACCCCTTCCCTCTCTACTTATATTTGTAGTGTAGTGTAGTATTTTATTGTTTGTTGCTTATAACTTAGTTAGGGTTCACGGTATTGCATTGAGTTTAGGGTATGAGTAAAATAGTTTTATTTAAGGGTTTATTATACATGTGAGAATTTAGGATTAATACATGTCATAATGTGAAATTGATGGTTAAATGCAAGGTTAATATTTAGGGTTTATGTTTAATGATTTGAGTAGGGTTTGATGATATGTATGCATCTAAATGGTTGTGAAATGATGGTGATATTAAGGCATTGATTATTATTAAGGAACATGTTAATTACTATAAAAGGGGTAGAGTGATATCAAACCTTGGGTTACTATTGAAAGCGGCTGATGAAGTTGTTTGAGGACTAGCTGTACATTGGTAGAAATAAGGTTCAAATAATTTAAAGGAAGGTTTTATATATACAAGGGTTTGTTGATAATAATTTATTGGAGGATGAAATATGTCAACATACAAGGTAATAACTGTGAAGACCAGGGTGAAATTTGAGGATTTGATCATGGTTTTAACTACTGAACACCATGGTGAGATATAAGAATTGAGGATTGTTAATGATATTGTATAGGTGATTAATCGGATTTGAAGTAATACACCATTAGTCGACCTTGGTCAACCCTCTTGCTTCGTGTCCATATGACTTGTAACTAAGGTTGAACATATGATTAGACGGGTGACACTTCTTATTTCAGCCTCGTGATAGTTATTAATTGAGCTTTTGTCTCGTCTCTAGGTATGCAAACTTGGACGTTGTATCGGATCCCCATCTTCAGCAGTCGGACCCAGGCAAGTGTACCTTGCCACCCTATATTTCAGTTACCAGATATTTATTGTTTTATTATATACATTATGCGTGTGTTTGATTAGAATCGTTATTTCGCGTCCGGGTCACAACCGGGTGCAGACATTCGTCGGTAACATTTGGTAACGAATGATAGATATTTGTAACACCTTGATGTATATACATGTGTATATCGTAACCCTAGGACACATTTATACACTGTTATCATACCAGATTTCCTGTATCCTGATACTGACATCATGATTGGGGATTGGGACGACCTTAGGGTCACGTTTGTTGATAGTTACTTATGTGTGAAGAGACTGCTAGATAAAGGTTCAGGATCAGCGCACAATCGTTGACCGCTTTGGGAGGGGAAGACAGCTACTAGATGTTTGGGCTCCTCTGCACGCGCTTATTATATGTATATGTCATGTTAATATAGTGTTCCTGTATCTGGAGTAGTAGTTTCACCTGTGTTACTCTGTGCTCGGAGCTACGGTACGCCCCGTGTGTCTCTGTGTTCGGAGCTACAGTTTTATTTTGGACAGCCCACGCGTCGAACATTGTCTTCAAACTGTGTCTCACTTAGGCGATTATGCTAGATTACCCCGTCGTTGCACTTGTACTTTCTGTTATACTTTGGCATGCTATATTTTTGTACCTTGTTACTTCCTTCTGAGGACCTGGTTCCCTTCTAGGTTTAGGCGAGGAAGATTAACCAGAGGAGTATGGTCCGGGTATATATCCAGCAGTAGGACCCATTGCTAAGGACGAGGTCATCCCTGAGGACTTCGCCTATTCTCTGGTAGTGACTTTATACTTGGGACGGTATTACTATCTAGCTATCTGATGCTGTTCCAAGTTATCTCATTGCTTACTTTCATTCCAATATTTTGTACTAGCGGATTTGTTCCCGTGTGACTACTCTAGTATTTGTACTATGATACATTTTCTTAAATATTTCCTTTCTGCACATTAGTAGTTATGATAACCTCTATGTGCTCTTATATCTATTGCCTGTGGATGAGATTTAGATTCACTATTTATGTGTTATGTGTTGGGTTATTCATTGTACTTTATAGCTTAGGTGCACTCCGACGGGCCCATTATATTGGGATGCCCGCCGAAGTGTCCTGCTGGCCATTGCCACGTGACTCAGTTCCTTATCTTTGGAACCGGGGCATGACAAGGTTTTTGTGGTGGCCCATGCAAGTCCAATTTAAATCGTCTTAGCCACCTGACTGTGCCAAGCGAGCCTGCAAATTAGGAATAAATATTAGGAATCTCATATACAATTATGAAACCTTCACATGACACCTCTATCTCGATTTCTTTTACCAAATTGTATCTTGTTTATTTCCTCAATGCTGATAGCAGTCATGACTTCTTTTCAGAGTTATGAATCTTCGTAGCGGATGCGTCGCACAGCCGGGCGATGTTCCCTGTGACGCAGGATCATCCGGGGAATTGAAATTGGGGCATGTTCTTCTGTTGACTCCAGCTCCCCTGGGACAGTCATCGGGGCAGCCAGATGTGTCTTCGGACGGACATCAGACTCCGCATCAGGCAGGACCTGAGGATCAGAGGACCCCAAGACAAAAGGAGCAGTAGCTGCACCCACCTCCACTATTACCACCCAGATGCCGTATATGCCATTCCTTGTAGGGCAACTCATGGATGAGACACAAATATTTCAAATGGTATATATGATGATGCAGTCCCAATAGCAGGTCCAACAGCAAGCTCAGCAGCAGGCCCAACAGCGCCAGGCGGAGACCTTGAGGGAGAGTATCGTGACGGCCTTGGGGCAGGCGTCTCCACCAGCACACCAATCGATGATGGGGTTTGTCATAGACTTTCGTCGTATGATGCCACAACCTTTTGCTGGAACAGAAGAGCTGACGGAGGTCCATGCATGGCTCACCAGCATTCAGCACCAGCTGGAGGCTACCGACCTCCCCCGGCACCGATGGACGACTGCCGTCAGGATGCAGCTCACTGGCAACACTCATCACTGGTTGCTCTCAGAGGAGCATCATTTGGGACCAGACCGGGTCACATGGGAAGAGTTCTCTAGACTCTTCCAGGAGATGTACATACCCTCCACTGCCCGAGCAGAGTTTCGGAAAAGATTTCAAAACCTCAGGCAGGGCAGTATGACGATAGAGGAATACAATGCTGAGTTCCTCCGCCTGAGCAGATTTACACCGTACATGATCCCTACCGAGGAGGCGAAGGCCGAGAAGTTCTATGAAGGCCTGAGTTTTGAGACGCAAAGATTTATCGGGTCCATAGCCCCTACCACATACTCCGAGGTATTATTAGCAGCACGACGCCAGGACCACATCAACAAGATGGTGGCCAGCCTAAAGCACTCATGTTCATCATCATCAGCAGTTCGAGCCTCGTAGGAAGGACTTATGAAGCGTCCACTGATACAGCAACAGCAGCAGAGAGCAGTACCCCTACAGGGAGCAGTGATTCCCATATGCCATTTCTGCGGCAAGAGGGGACATTTATTGAGGGACTATCGACGGAGGCTAGGCGTATGTCTGAGATATAGGTCGTGCCAGCATGCAATCCGAGATTGCCCCGACCAGAGGGATCCAGTATAGATGGTTCACCGGCCGGCCCTGCCAGCACCGAGGCCTTATCGTAGCCTCCCGGACCGAGGCCGCCTTACGCAGGAGCTGGAGCACTACGACCACCAACACCAGGGGAAACCGAGGAGGCTACCCTTGGCCCACAGGTAGATCGATTCCAGCAGGTTCGATAGCAGCAGCCGAGGGCACCAGCACCGAGACATGGTCCGGCCTATTCGATGACTATAGAGGATGCGGAGATAGCCGGAGAAGTGATCGCAGGTACTATCTTAGTAGCTTCATTACCAGCAGTAGTCTTATTTGATTATGGTGCCACACACTCTTTCATAGCTGCTAGTTTCGTGGCCACCCATAAAATAGCTACTGCACACCTTCCGAAGATCAAGAGGATTCTTACGGGAAGTGGAATAGTACCAATTAGCGACACTTGTAGATCATATTCAGTAGTTGTTTGCGGGCGAGAGATGCGTGCCCGATTACTGGTCTTCTCTATACCGGACTATGACATTGTCCTAGGCATGGATTGGTTGATCCAATACCATGTAACGCTAGATTAAAATCGTGGTTGTGTCATATTTAGACCCCTAGATCATCCTGAGTTTGAGTTTCTTCGGGCAGGTCGAGAGCATGGTGTCCAACCTACCCTAGCGACACAAATTTTAGAAGGTGAACCGATATACCCTCACTTTATATCAGAGTTTGAGGATGTGTTTCCAGAGGATCTCCCCGGCCTGCCACCTGACAAAGAGATTGAGTTCACTATAGAGTTGACTCCCGGAGCCGAGCCAGTTACTTCCCTCGTTTACATACTAGCACCGAAGGTGTTGGTTGAGTTGAAAGTCAAAGTAGATGACCTCCTAGATAAGGGCTTTATATGGGCTAGTATTTCTCCATGGGGAGCACCCATTTTATTTGTGCTGAAGAAGGACGGGACGGTACGCTCGTGTATCGATTATAGGGTATTAAATGCTGTAACGATAAAGAACAAGTATCTAATGCCGCACATCGATGATTTATTTGATCAGCTTAGTGGTGCATGTGTATTCTCGAAGATCGATCTCAGATCCGGTTATCATCAGATCAAGGTACGGAGAGAGGACATCCCGAAGATGGCTTTTCGGATGAAGTATGGGTACTATGAGTTTCTAGTCATGCTGTTTGGTTTAACCAATGTGCCAGCAGTATTTATGAGTCTGATGAACAATGTTTTCCACCAGTACTTAGATAAGTTCGTGGTGATATTTATCGACGACATCTTGGTATATTCCAAGAGCCAGGAGGAGCACGAGAGACATCTCATAATTGTATTGGAGACGCTGAGGCAGGAGAGGCTGTACGCCAAGCTCAGCAAATATGAGTTCTGCTTGGATAGAGTACCATTCCTGGGACACATAATCACCGGAGATGGACTATCCGTTGACCCGGAGAAGATAGCTGCAGTAAAGACGTGGCCTACCCTTACATCAGTTACAAAGGTTAGGAGTTTCCTCAAACTTGCCGGATATTATCGAAGGTTCGTGAAAAATTTCTCGAGGATCGCTGCACCTATGACGGGACTGACACGTAAAGGCGAGGAGTTTATCTGGACCGAAGAGTATCAGATGGCTTTTGATGAGCTGAAGAAGCGTCTGACATCAGCACCAATTTTGCTACTTTCTTCAGGATCGGGAGGATTTGTAGTGTACAGTGATGCATCTGGGAGCGGATTAGGATGTATACTGATGCAACACGGCAAAGTAATAGCCTACGCATCGAGACAGCTGAGAGTTCATGAGAAGAACTATCCGACGCACGAAGTAGAGCTAGCTTTAGTGATATTTGCATTAAAGCTATGGTGGCACTACCTTTATGGTGAGCGTGTAGAGATTTACACAGATCACAAAAGTCTGAAGTATGTCTACACTCAGAAGGAGCTCAACATGAGACAGAGGCACTGGCTAGAGTTGATGATAGATTATGATATAGAGTTGTAGTACCACCCTGGCAAGACGAATATAGTAGTAGATGCCTTAAGCTGGAAGCCCATAGCCTACTTTTTGACGACTCAGCGGCAATTGCTAGAGGATCTTCAGGAGCTTGGGATAGAGATTGTATTGCCAGGCATGGATGGACAGATGACCAGTCTCAAGGTTCAGTCTACATTGGTTGAGAGGATCAAGGCAGCCCTGCCTACAAGTGCAAGAATTAGACGACTGCCAGAGAGAACAGAGGCCGGCATGCAGACGAGACTCAGGATTCATGAAGACGAAATATTGAGGTGTAGAGGTCGCCTATACGTTCCGAGTGGTGAGCTACGCCAAGAGTTGATGACCGAGGCTCATAGCTCGATTTATTCTATTCATCCCGGGGGTACGAAGATGTACCGAGATTTGAGACAACATTACTGGTGGCATGGGATAAAGAGAGAGATTGCAAGATTTGTGACGAGATGTTTGGTCTGTCAGTAAGTAAAGGCTGAACATAAGAGGACTGCAGGACTGTTATAGCCGCTTCCCATTCCCAAGTGGAAGTAGGAACACATTACCATGGACTTCGTCACAGGATTCCCGCAGAGCCCTAGCGGGAAGGATGCACCTTGGGTTATCGTAGACAGACTCACCAAGTCTGCACATTTCTTGCCCTTCAGAGTTGGGCAGTCCACGGAGATATTAGCTGACATATATATGAGGCAGATAATACGACTACATGGAGTGCCTGTGAGCATTGTATCGGATCGTGACTCCAGGTTCACGTCATATTTTTGACGGAGTATACAGGAGAGTCTAGGAATTCGTCTCAAGTTCAGCACTGCATATCATCTACAGACTGATGGCCAGTCAGAGTGTACGATACAGATACTAGAGGATATGTTGAGAGTGTGCATGATCGACTTTGGAGGATCTTGGGAGGACCATTTACACTTGGTGGAATTCTTCTACAATAACAACTACCCGGCTACCATACAGATGGCACCTTATGAGGCACTGTATGGCAGGAAGTGTAGGTCACCGGTATATTGGAGTGATGTGGGAGAGCGTCAGATACTTGGTCCAGAGTTGGTGACACAGACAGTAGAGAAAGTCAAGCATATTCAAAGCCACATGCGTGCAGCATAGGACAGACAGAAGCAATGGGCAGATGCGCACCACAGACCCTTGGAGTTCAAGGAAGTTGACCATGTATTTTTGAAGATATCGCCTACTCGTGGTACCATCAGATTCGGAGGCAGAGACAAGCTGAGTCCGAGGTACATTGGACCTTTTGACATCTTGGAATGAGTTGGCGAAGTGGCTTATCGTCTTACATTGCCTCCATCATTAAAAAGAGTGCATGATGTATTTCACATATCATAGTTGAGGAGATACGTGGCAGACCCTAGCCACGTGCTTGATCATTCAAAGATTATAGTCAGGCCCAGTTTATCTTATATAGAGCAGCCAGTGGAGATACTCGATCACAATGAGAAGACTTTGAGAGGTTAGACTATTCGACTGGTCAGAGTTGCATGGAAGCATCATTCGCCAAGCGAGTCTACATGGGAGCGCGAGGATTCCATTCGGCAGCATTTTCCATATTTATTTGAGGATCGAGTTACGAATTTACGTACCTCATTTGATTACCAGTTTGCCTTTAAATTCTCGTAGCTATTATCGTTCTTTACTTTTAATTTCAGAACGAAATTTTTTCTAAGTTGGGAAGGATGTAAACCCCCTCATTTATTTTTATAGATAGACGGGTTATGGGTTATAAAATTTTGGTTTAACATCAGGTATTTGAGGTTTAGATTTAAGGTTGCAGATGTCTGTTTCTTTAATTAAACCCTTGGTGCACCCTACCATTGTTGCAATATTCGGAGCCCAACATCAGCCCATAATTTCCAACAAATTATTGTATTCTAGACTTGACATGCCAATTTAGGCAATGGACTTTTCCGTCAATCAAAATCACAAACCCTTATGCTCTAATTTAATTGCACAACTTTCCGTAACCAAAATCCATATTTAATCATGTGTCGCACACCTATGTCATTGCCATCAATTTTGAGATACCAACTCAACCCGTTGAGCCGGACCAATTAAAGGGTCCAAGACTGACACCAAGCCTACACTATTCATGACCTTTGTGTCACTCCCAATTGAGACCCCATGTGCCCCCATTTAATTTAAGAGCACATGACAATTTATTCTAATTAAATTGGGGATACCAACTTTGACTAATCCCTTTTTAATCCTAACTTAACCCAATGCCCCATGAATTAAGCCCATGCAAAACACACAACATCACCTCACCCTACAAAACACCAAACACCATTTCTCCCACAATTTTCTCATAATTTTATGTGTCTGTGCAAATACCCAAATTTAGGGGACTAATTTGCAAAAGTTGCATTAGGTGTCATCCCCTCATTGGTTCAAACTAATGAAGAAGCCACCCCTCTTCCCCTTGACCGGTCCAACATCACCCCTCCCTCTTCTTTGTGTGCACACAACTTCCTTCATGGTAAATCTAAGCCATTCATTCAAAATTAGGAATCATCATAACCACACATTCCTCACACAATACCGTTTAAAACATCTCCATCACTTCACTCTTCTCCATGCCGGCCCTAATCCCCAAACCTTGAAAACCCCACCCTCTCTTATCTCCTCCCTCTTAACAAAAACCCATAGCCACTTTTTCCTTTCTTCTTCTTATTCTTCTTCTTCTTCTTCATGTCCTTCTTCTTCACTTCTCCAACTAAACCAAACCCGGCCGGCCCCCCTACTCTGGCCGGCCGAGCATCTTGACCACTGCTACCTCCAGCCACCGCCCCACGAGCCTACAACCACCCCACGGCGAGCTAGCTGCCACAGTCCTCCATGCCGAGCCTCATTCTCCAAACGATAACAGGCTACCCTACATCAACCGACGACCTCCCCCTCCGGCCTCCATCAACTCACACGTCGAGCTCCCCCGATCGGCCACCTTCACTACCATCACCTCCCTCCACAACTTTTCCGCCGCCATTCCCGCTGCTACTCCGGCCAATCCCTCCGGCAACATTTCCTCCTTATCATCACCTCCAGCATCTTCCCTTCCACCACCACCCGTAGCTCCCCTTGCACCACCACTCCCCCTCCACTTCACACCGCCACCCTTGCACCACCACCTCCATCTCCAGTCACCACTGCCACCACCTCGGCCGACCTTCATACACCGGCCACCCTGTCTCTTATCACTATCATCATCCTCACTATCATCATACTCATTAACATCATCATCATTATCAACATCACTACCAGTACCACCACCGCCATCACCTCCAACATCTCCCCCACACCACCAGCACGACCACCCCACACCAGTCAGCACCACCACCACCACCACCTCGCCGAGGTGAACACCTTCCCCCTCTACTTATATTTGTAGTGTAGTGTAGTATTTTATTGTTTGTTGCTTATAACATAGTTAGGGTTCATGGTATTGCATTGAGTTTAGGGTGTTAGTAAAATAGTTTAATTTAAGGGTTTATTAAACATGTGAGATTTTAGGATTAATACATGTCATAATATGAAATTGATGGTTAAATACAAGGTTAATATTTAGGGTTTATGTTTAATGCTTTGAGAAGGGTTTGATGATATATATGCATCTAAAAGGGGTAGAGTGATATCAAACCTTGGGTTAATATTGAAAGCTGCTAATGAAGTTGTTTGAGGACTAGCTGTACATAGGTAGAAATAATGTTCAAATAATTTAAAGGAAGGTTTTATATAAATGAGGGTTTATTGATAATAATTTATTGTAGGATGAAATATGTTAACGTACATGGTAATAACTGTGAAGACCAGGGTAAAATATGATGATTTGATCATGGCTTGAACTACTGAACACCGTGGTGAGATATAAGAATTGAGGATTGTTGATGATATTGTATAGGTGATTAATCAAATTTGAAGTAACGTACCATTAGTCAACCTTGGTCATCCCTCTAGCTTCGTGTCCATGTGACTTGTAACTAAGGTTGAACATATGATTAGACGTGTGACACTTCTTATTTCAGTCTTGTGATAGTTATTGATTGACCTTGCCACCCTATATTTCAGATACCAGATATTTATTATTTCATTATATACATTGTGTGCATGTTTGATTAGAATCGTTACTTCACATTCGGGTCACAACTGGCTACAGACATTCGTCGGTAATGTTAGGTAACGAATGATAGATGTTCATAACTCCTCGATGTATGTACTTGTGTATATCGTAACCCTAGGACACATTCAAACACTGTTATCATGCCAGATTTTCTGTATCCTGATACTAACATCATGACTAGGGACTAGGATGAACTTAGGGTCACGTTTGTTGATAGTTACGTGTGTGTGAAAAGACTGCTACATAGAGGTTCAGGATCAACGCACAATCGTTGACCGCTTTGGGAGGGAAAGACAGCTACTAGACGTTTGGACTCCTCTGTACGCACTTATTTTATGTATACGTCCTGTTGATGTAGTGTTCCTGTATCAGGAGTAGTAGTATCACCCGTGTGACTCTGTGCTCGGAGCTACGGTATATCCCGTGTGTCTCTGTGTTCGGAGCTACAGTTTTATTTTGGACAACCCTCGCTTCGAACATTGTATTCAAACTGTGTCTCACTTAGGTGAGTATGCTAGATTACCCCATCGTTGCACTTATACTTTCTGTTATACTTTGGCATGCTGTATTTTTGTACCTTATCACCTCCCTCTGAGGACCTGGTTCCCTTCCAGGTTTAGGCGAGGAAGATTACCCAAAGGAGTATGGTCCGGGTACGTATCCAACACCAGGACCCATTGCCGAGGACGAGGTCATCCCCGAGGACTTCGCTTGATCTCTGGTAGTGACTTTATCCTTGGGATGGTATTACTATCTAGCTATCTGATGCCGTTCCAAGTTATCTCATTGCTTACTTTCATTCCAGTATTTTGTACTAGCGGATTTGTTCCCGTATGACTACTCTAGTATTTTTACTATGATATATTTTCTCAGATATTTCCTTTCTGCACATTAGTTATTGTGATTAGCTTTATATGCTCTTATATCTGTTGCCTGTAGATAAGATTTAGATTCACTATTTATGTGTTATGTGTTTGGTTATTCATTATACTTTACAGCCTAGGTGCGCTCCGACGGGTCCATTAGATTGGGATGCCCGTCGAAGTGTGCTGCTGGCCATTGCCACGTGCTCGGTTCCTTATCTTTGGAACTGGGGCATAACACATAAGCAACTCTTGGCAGGTTCCACAATGGTCTTTACAGCAAAACTCGCAAGGGAACAGGTCCACAGAGGGACGTAACAAGGTACAAAAAATAGCATGCCAGAATTAAAATAATAATATGATATAGATCTCAGGGGTAAACTACTGTAACCATCTAAGTGCTATGCAAGTGAAAGAATCACTCATACTCAGGCAGGAGACTCTCAAGGCTCTGTATGTCTGAACCCCAAGCAGATTAATAATAATAATGATAATAATAATAATTACTCAGGGCTCGGTGTCACGAACCCAAAGTAGGCAAGTATATCACTCAAAGATCCTGATCAGGGAATATAGAGTACGCATGTAAATATCACCAAAACTCTGCTATAGAAACTAAGACATGCATGTATATAATTTTTTGCCCAAAGTACAGTGTAGACTCTCCCCTCCCATATAATCTCACGTATCATGTCACAAGCTGGTGAGATCAAGACCTCTAACTAACATAATGAGTCATAATACTGTATAAATAAGCATAATGTGATGAGTCCTAGAATACCTATACAGAATCCATACACCAAGAATATATCCTGAAAGATTCTTTCACATGAGGTCATGTCGAGTGTCCTACGGTCTATCGTGCTAAGAATAGAAGCATGTATCATGGGTTCGAGGTAATAACTCTCTATCTACGATACTCGACTCCACTTATGGATGTCGACACCCGAATCTGGTTTGGACACTAAGTATCGTATATCATACCAAGGGTAACCATATATACATCATAAATAACAAGTAATAGTAATAACTGACTAAGTAAGTAAATAAGGAACTGTGATACATCATTGCAAGGTACACTTGCCTGCTATTTGTGGCTATAATGCTGCCTGTCCGACGTCCTCTGCTGGAAGAGTAGCAGATCTATGATGTCTTGTTAAATATATAATAATTAATAACCATACACGCTAACTACTCTAGGATAACACGAAAGATCGTTGCACAACCTCAACTTTCAGTTGACGTTCTTGTCCAACAATCTAATAGTTGCGTAGCATTGAACAATGTGCCAAGATACACGTATGATGCTACTCTCAAAATACGTTATGAGGGTGTCATACATCGACATACCACGCGTACTTGTAGGCACTTATATGTGTTTGACTACACGTAGTCCTATAAGCACGTAGGATCGTATAAATGTTGCAACACTCGCACCAATGCTATTATATTCTTGTAACATGCTGGAACCTCTAAAATATGTATTTTATCATCATAAATTACTGAATCAAACATTATTAATATTCTAAAATTATTTTGAAACAATCAAAAATAACCAAACATCGTTATTGCATGCCATTATTTGCTTCAGACGACAACTAGTTGTTCTAACAAACTTCGACACGTAATAAGGACATACAACCTTCATGTTGGCATCCAAATATGATTAAATAATAAAATAATATATTAAATATTCTAGAATTAATATACATTAATTTCTAAAATTTATTTAAATAATTAAAATATAACAACTATCAAAGAACTATAACTAATCTTGGTACGACGTGTCCGTGTCATGATTGTGCATTGGTTTGAGGTAGTTTTTGTAAGTAAAAATATAGATCTAATGCATGGAAACCATAATAAACAACATCTAACATTAATATGGATTTACAATAAGATTTGTTCATGGAAAACTAGGAAAAATGATCCAAATTGAAAAACTTACACGAATGCAAATACGACGGGGACATTTCTCGCGACTATGGCCAAACGGAGTATCAAACGACCTCAAAACCTCACAAAACTTGACAAAAAGCTAGGAGAGTTCAAATGGATGAATAATATATGATTTTGATTGTGATTTTGGATTGGTTTTACTGCTGCAAACAGCAGCAGAAACCATCGGCCTGTTTTAGAAGGTTCGGTAGGGTTTGTGGGGCGACCAATGGTGTATGGGTGGTCGGCCATAGGGGAAAGGGTGAGGGAAGGAAGGAGATAAAAAAGAGAGGTTTTGAGAGAGTTTTTTCTGCTGGTTTGGTTATTCAAGGGTGAGGGGGTTGGTGGCTAGGGCTTGGAGAAGGGGAAAAAAGCATATATATATATATATGCTTGATGTTGGGCCTATGTGTGTTGGTTGCTCGAAGGCTGGTTTGGGCCCAATAGGGAATTGGGTTTGAGGGTCCAAAAGGGTTTTCTAGAAATCTAAAGGTCACTAGATTTATTATATAAATAGATATTTTTATTTATTTAAAATGCACAAGGAGATGCAAAAGTACGGTTTCCAAAAATGAAAATTTGTCTTTTAGAACTAGGATTTGAATCATGCAAGGATTATGTAGCATGTAGAGGTTTAAATAAATAAAACACAATTAACATGGACATAACAGATCGAGTTAGGCTCTAAGGTATCAAGTTGGTTATACGAAATGGGTTAGTGTTTCGCATTAAAGTCGTACACAGCAGCAAAGGTGATTATTAGTCAAATATTATTATTTGTTCCGAGAAAGTTGTACGACCCAAACGAAACATAAGAATGAGATTTTATGAGTGAAAATAAATGCATGAGCCTAATTTGTCTTTTTTAATTCTAGTATACAAAGTTGATTGAAGATAAGGGCTAGTGTTGTACTCAAACCCTTAAGACTATGGCAAAGGGTTTCTATAGTTCAATAATTTAACAAATTAATACTTAAAAAAATATTAATTACCAAAATAATCCTACAAAAATTAGGGTCCTCACAATCTAACAACCTTAAAAGAATTGCATCCTCGCAATTTAATATTTTTAATAATACTTTTTTTATCATATTTCAAATTCAACAACCAATAAAATCATGGGGTCGAATCCTTTATTGTTATTTCACAAAATTCTCAAATATTAAATTCATTCTCAAAACTTAAAAATAAAATAAAATCTTTAAAATTTACCCCTTCAAGATTTAAACTCCTTAATTTAATGAAATTCAATCCTCACTTTTTAGAATTTTATTATTCGACTTGATCAAATTTTTTTTACTCCTCGACAATCAAACCATAAGATTACAAGTCCTCAAAAAGTTTAGAACTTTAATTTAAATCCAATCTTTATAATATAATTTTAATTTTTTTTAAGTATAAAATTTTCATCCACATCTTGTAGTCCAAGGACTATAATATTAATCTTCATAAATTTCTCAAAATTATAAATTAATAAACCAACAATCAAAATTTTAAATCCAATCATCAAAATTCTATCTTCCAAATTTAAACTCTAAGGATTTAAAGTCTGCTAGGGTTAGACCCTTCAAATCCAAAAAAAATTTAAATCTAGTATATCATGATCTTTCTAAAAATTTAAATTTCATGATTATCACATAATACCTTTTAAATTTCAT
The DNA here is from genome assembly GCA_036927795.1 of Iris macrosiphon. Classification (NCBI taxonomy): domain Eukaryota; kingdom Viridiplantae; phylum Streptophyta; class Magnoliopsida; order Asparagales; family Iridaceae; genus Iris; species Iris macrosiphon. Next base: position 94,678,669 of record JAYESA010000011.1, on the reverse strand, counting down.
CGTCAAAGTTGTCAAATTGTAAAATTTTAAATTCAATTATAAAGATAGCATTTTCCTCAATTCCTTAATTATTGATATTTTTTTTGAGTCCATAACACTCATCACTTACACAATTTACCCTTTATAACATTATTAAACCTATCAATCATAAAGCTACCAAACAAAATAAATATATGGCATATCTAATTATAGCCAATATTCTAAGATTAAATTAAATCACCAAAATTTATAATATTTAATACAATATATCATTATCTTCTCAAAATCACAAAATTTAATTTAATTCCATCTATTTTTAAGATTTGAATCCAATCACAAACTTTAAAATAATATCATCTCAAATTTGAATTCCAAAAATTGTTCATCCAACTTACTCCTCCCTTTTTTTTAATTACTAAAATGATAATAATTAACTTTACAAAATTATCAAATTTGAATTCACTAACTATCATGTCCCCAAATCCTCCAAATTAAAATCCAAGTTTAGTCATATTATAATCTCCTCATTGTCCTTCAAAATTTTAAAAATTTTAATTAACCCACTAGCCAATATTTTTTTATTTATAACTAACCACAATCTTTCGAGGGCTGCTAGCCATTATTAATCTAATAAATTATTTAACTTCAAAATCTGAAAATTTGAATTCAATCTTCCAAAAAATTTTAATTTTAAATGCACATCCAGTTAAATTTCTCCAATATTGATAAACTAATTATTCTCAACAAATTCAACATTATCAAAGACCGATATTTATCAAATTTTTCACACAATACTCAAACAATAAAATATTTACAAAATCTTCAAATTGAGATTCACCAATACGCCTCATCATATCGTAAAAATTTTCAATTTAAATTCCAAGTCATATCTTTTTAAAATTTTAATCCCCACAAAATTTAAATACTTCAAACTACTTCAAATCTAAATTTAAATCCGTCATCATAATCTCTTTAAATTTAAAAACAAATCCAATCATAACATAATCTAAAGTAAAACTGATGATTTAACAAAATCGTCAATGCTACCATATCAAATTCTAAACTATTTATTTTTATTAATGTTTATCCTTAAAATATAAACTTTCCAAAATTTAAATTCATCAAAATATTTCAAATTTAAATTAAAATCCATTATATCATAATTGCCTTAAAATTTTAAATTCAATAAATCTCTAGCTTCTTATCTTAATCGTATTTATTATCAATTTTATCGAAAATATTCTTTTTTTTCTAAATCGCATAGAAGTTTAAGCCTCAAAACACTAAAATTTAACAACTCCCATCTTCATCAATTGATTAACCTCAAAACTAATTTGTTATTCAATAAGCCTAGCTACCTTAGATCAAACCATCTTATCAAAACACAATATTTTATATCATTACCGAAATTGGCTCACATTCGTCCAAAAGGTTTATCTAATATTAACCCATTACTTCTATTCTAAGCAATCGATCGAGCCCATCATACTTAGGTTTCTACTGTTATTATCACCTTCATATTTTTAGATGAGGGTATTTTAGTCTTTTTGCCTATATTTTATTTTATTGATTAATATTTATTTATTGTGCTAATAATTAATCTTGTGCTTGTGCTATTTATTTATTAGATAGTGGGCTAGCCGATTATTTAGACTTGCCACTAGTGAACCCAATTAGAATTGTCATGACACATAGAGCCAAATATTTGACTAGGCTCATTAGACTCATCCCTCTAGTTTAATTAGATGATTTAGTTAAACCTTTATTAAAATAGAAGCTTCCTAAACTATCCCTCCCTAATCAAACACCTACATGACAATAAGTAGGGGTACTTGGTCCTTGATAATTTCTTGGGGAAGGGGCTACTAGGGCCAGCCACATAAAGGAGGGAGAACACTCTCTCTCCTCCCCATTTGTCATTCCATTAGATACCCAAATTTGTTCTTCCCCAATTACATTGATTCCTCCACCAAATTCAACCTAATTTTCTCTCATTCTCTCTTATTTCCATTAATTAAGAAGCATTGGAGCTTGGATTTCCAGGTAGCACTTGGAGGAGGAGGAATTGGTAAGGAGCTTGTGTCCAAATTGTGTCCATTGAGCCTTTTATTGTGAATCCATCTTCTAATAGGTAAATTCTGAATCCAAACTTTAAATTAGACCCTAATTTATGTATTTAACCATTAGGAATCATCCATTGGCTTATGGCTACCCATAGGATCAAGAATTAGGCTCATATGACTTGTGTTGTGAAAGTTACGTGGTAATTTATGTCAGGGAGAACTATGAGATTGAAATATCAAGTGTGTGTCATAAGAAAAATTAGATCTAAACAGACTTAGATCGGGGTTGTGGGACTAGATACGTGTCCACAAATGGATACGAGTAGGCCGTATCTTAGTATTTTAGGATACACTATGATACGGGGCTTATTTTGGATGAATTATGTTAATTATCTTTGTTTCCTATTGTAACTAGTTATATTAGTTGTTATTATGTGTAATTGAGAGGTACATATAATTAGTGTAGAGGATTGGGGAAATTTGGTATCCCATTGGGTGCGTGTCATAGGGTATCGTATTTTTAGTATGATAGGTGTTTGTTTAAATACCTCTAGAATATTAGGTATATATGTATATGATGTGTATATATATATCTATATATTGTTAGAAAGTATATATGTGTTTAGTAGTATGGACTTATCTGTATAGACTCATAAGTGACTGTGTGTATCTACCAGTGATGGGAGTGTATCATAGGGACTTGACTGGAGTGTTGTGTAGCTTGTGTGTAGGATTGTGAGTGTGTGCCAGTGTATGCTTGATGAGGGTGCTAGAGAGATGGTGTATAGGCTTGGGTACATGAGGAGAGTTGTTCCAGTTGAGAGATGGAGGTTAAATTATAATTCACAATAGGTGCAGTAGGGGTACTTGTGTGTAGCAGTAGGGGTTTAAGGGGTGTTCGGGTTGGTGTGGAGCAGTGCACATTGATATACTACAAATTCAGGAGGGAGCAACTGTAGTGGACATACTGCAGGGTGTGTTCAGTCCAGATAGTAGAAAGTGTATTTACCTATAGTATCTTAGAGATATATTTATATAGATAGTTAGATGGATGTGTAGTGTGTAATGTGGTTTCAGTTTAGCAGTATAAGTAGTAAGGAGTGAGGCAGCAGCTCACTCAAGCTTGGAGTTAGCCAGTTTTGTTATAAACAGGGAATATATGAGATAAAGAAAGTTGGTAGTAGGGATACTCGAGCACTTCCTGGAACTTGAGATGCATGTGTATCATAGTGTACTCTATTTATCTTAAGAGTGCTTTGTTAGGGTGTACGTGTAAAGATGGAAGTGTTTATGTATGTTAGCAAACCTATTTATATGTGTGCTGATGTTGCCAGGTATCATGAGTGTTCCAGAGATGTACTACAAGGAAGTGGGGATTAGGTTAACCTTGATACTTGGAGCTTCATGAGCTCGGGTAATGTATTTCAGTCAGTTAAAGGAGAGAGGCAATGGATGTAGGACTAGTTGCTAGTTAGATAGAGATTGAGAATTAGGTACAGATGTGTCAGGTAGGACAATGGGCAAATTGGATTTAGTATGTATCCGAGTAAGGCTGATAATATATTTCCTTGGTGTGTGTGGTGCAGGGTTAACTTCCTAGTATATCCCAACTTATACTCGAGTATCAATTCAGATATAATTGACTGAGTTTAAGTAGACGAGGGTCATGTGTAGAGATCTAAGGGTAGGTTAAAGGTGTTTTAGGTGATATTTGGTGATACAAAGTTGTAGTGGTACATGGGAGTGGGAATTAGAGTGGTGTATAGGAGTTATGGTAATACAAGTATTGGGTAATCCAAATCTGAAGCCACTAGGTGTAAGGTAGTGTGAACAGGCTAGTGAGGATTATGTTGAATATCATGAATGAAGTGAGTTCTTAGTCTTAGGACTAAGGATATTGCCAAATGTCAGGATACTAGAGTATATAGCTAATGTATGTTGGGTTAGTGGGCTAGAAGTTGGAGTTACGATCAAGGTAGAATACTTAAGTATTAGAAGGAAATAATGAGGTATTAGTGATTAGCTAAGGAGAAATGTTAGTTAAGTTAGATACTTGGATAGAAGTAAAGTATCAAGTATATAAAGTGGTAATCCTAAGATATCTAGCTAATAGTAAGTTATTTTATGATATTGTTAAGTTTATGAGTATATATATGCATATTACTTAGTGAATAACTAGTAGAGCCTAGCATTGACTATTAGACTTTGTTAAGATCTAGAAAAGCTACGATGACAATGTATTGACAAGTATAGCCTGGTATTGAACCTAGAAGATAGACTTAGACTTAAAACCAAGGTAAATACCTAGATTGACCTAGTTGGACTAGTGTGACCTAGAAATGGCCCAGAACATTATATTTAATGCATTTTAACTTAATTATCACATCTTAACCCATTGATATGCTATTCATATCAAGGTGTGTGTGACACCAGTTTAGACACAGTTTGACATTTATTTCTCTGGATCTCAGGCGAGTATATTCTCTGATAGTTTCTATTATTTGATAATTACTATAATAAAAATATTTAGTAATATTTTACCTGATTCTCGACACAATGGTTACACAGGCTAGTTGTTTGTATTCTAATTCTGATATATCTATTATTCTCACATTCACTGTACACCCTGATCACCCTGCTCATATATTGATTCCATCTTGTATTTCTGGTATCGTGATGTGACTTGATTGTTCTTATATTATTTTGGACAGCCAATCCTAAGGGATTGTGTCATACTATTGTTCTTGCATTATTGTGGATAACCAATCCTAAGGGATTGTGCCATACTATTATTATTGTGGATAGCCAATCCTATTGGGTTAAGTCATATTATTATATTATTATGGATAGCCAATCATATGGGATTGAGTTGTACTATTGCATTATTGTGGATAGTCAATCCTAAGGGATTGAGTTGTACTATTGTGCTTGCATTATTGTGGATAGCCAGTCCTAAGGGACTGAGCCGTACTATCGTGATCGTGTTATTGTGGACATTGTTTAATGATTATTGACTAGGCTTTTTTCTCCTGCGACTGATTGCCTAGCAGCTATGGTAGTTAAATATATATTAGAAAGTTATTGTAAAATACTTAGTATAGTATCAGTTCTTCTCTTATTCCATCTCCTAGTGTATTGATTTTGCCCTATTGCTCTAGATTGGCTGTCTCTCTCTTTCTGCTATATTATGATATCAGGCTATTCCCTTCTCGTCTTGTATTGCATTAACTATCACTGTTTATAGTCATTATCATTTAAATGGAAACTGTTATTGGGTTGTACTTCACTCCAATCCTGACTAGATATATTTTTTAGATGCTTGGTTAGAAGAGATGTGTCCCACCTATTACGGACAACATGATGGCGAGGTCGTAGAGCATATTGAGTAGTACCACCGGTTGGAGAGATTTAGATATTTTATTATGAGTTGTATTGATTTTACTAGACTCTATGGAATGTATTATTATTTGGAGATTACGGTATTGAGAATAGAAGTTGGACTTGGTGTAAACCCCCTGAATTTTCAAAATTATAAAAACTTGGATTTTTTCCAATTTTCTGGAATTTTCTGGGAATTTTCGGTAATTAAAACCAAGGTTCTTAATTATTAAATAATTTTTATTTATTAATAAATAATATTAAAATATCATGAAAATAACATTTTTGGGTGTAAAATGAAAAACTGGACTTAAGGTAATTTTTTTGGATTTTTTTGGGCCTCAGACCTATTTTTAAATGCCTAAAAACCATTTTAATTAATTAATTATTTAATTAACTATTTTTAATAATAATAATAATAATTATTATTATTATTTTATTACTGTTATTATTTAGTTCTGGGCCGGCCCGGCCCAGTGGGCCGAAGCCCAACCCAGCCCAGCTATCCTTAGCGGGTCGGGCGGGTCCACCTGAACTCGACCCGCCACCCGCCACCCGCACCCGCTCCCCAGCCCTCACCCCGCACGACCCACGCTGTCCCGCGTCCGGCGCCGCCGCCCGCGCCCGCCGCGCCACGTCCCCGCTCCACCCGGCTCGCCCCGCCCTCCACGGCCACGTCCTCTTCCCTCTCCGCCTGGCTCGGCCCCCCTAACCGCCCCTCTCCCCTATAAAGCCCGAGAACCCTCTCCCCTCCGGCCACCATCCCCCCAGAACCGCCCCCACTCGCCGCCGTGTCACCGCCTGAGCCCCGGCCAGCCCCAACGCCGCCGTCCTCCTCGTTTCTCCCCTCCTCGAGCACCGCCTCCGGCTCCCCTCGTCGATGCAGCACAGCAGCAGAGGCCGCAGCAGCCGCCGACGATACTATCCGCCGTCGACGAGCCCCCAGCCGCCTCGCCGTACCTCCCCACAGAGCCCCCGAGCCCGACGACGCAACCCCGGCCCTCCTCCGCTGCCTAAACCGCCGTCTCTTGCCAAGCTCCAGAAACCCTAACCCTAACCCTAACCCTAATTCCCAATTTCTTTGTGTCGTGTCGGACACGACACGGACACAAAAAGTCCCTGTTTCTCGAGCCTCGTTCAGGTACTCATATCTTGCACCCTGTATCTCTGTTTTCAATTCCGTAAATTGCGTTATGAAGCCTGTATGACCCTCTCGGTGCCCGGATAAACCGCTCGGGGCATCGCGTCCTGTGGTGATCGCACACCGCAATCCAAAAACAGGAAAAACCAGACCCTGTTTTACCCCGGAACTGAGTACGCCCTGCCAAACGGGACGACTTGGTCACGTGCGGTCTTCACAGATACGTGCGCACCGTCGATACAGACGTGTGAGATTTCACGGAAGCTGATTCGGGTGTACGTGCACACCGAAATCAACGCGTATCCGCAGACATCGCCCAGTATCCGACTTTTCTGCAATTCGCCCTAACTTCTTGTACACTCGTCGGATCGAGACAAAACTTGTGCCATCGGACTCGTAGCGATATGCTGGTCCTGTGGGTCAAGTTTGGCTCGATTCTGAGAACGTTGACGAAATCGCGTGTCGTGGGCCCCACAAGCCCCGCTCGACGGGCAATTTTGTGATCGGCTCATCGGAATCCAAATCTGGAATTTCTGTTGGATTCGTATCAGCGTTTCTGACCTGTTGACACTAAGTTTGGTGAATTTGGAGACCAATGACCCGGACACGTTTTTCGGTGCAAAGTGGGCCCACCGGCGGACCCCGTTTTGACCCGAAACTGCCGTTTTGCCCTTGTCTCCAAATTGGACCCAAGGACAGGCGTTTCTAGCTATTTGACATCTTCTGAGCGTAATGGTAATATCTATTTCAGCTTTTGGACTCATCTCTAAAAATTTTCCCGAGTACAATTAATTGGATCCAAACAACAGGCAAGTACCTGCACTTCAAGTTAAATCTTTATATTGTCATAATTAATTCCCTGCTTTACTAGTACCCTTGATGATTACACCTAGTATTAGGAATACTGGATTCATGTCTTGAATATTGGAGTTCATGTCTTATTTTTCATGTCGGGTGGGAGAATACTAGAAGGCATGTAGTTTACCCTTCCCCATATCATGTTTAATAGCTGTTGGTACGCGACTGTATCCTCAGCCGGATCTCGATTTTCCCCTGTTTAATTGCCGTTTATGACGGCCGGATTAGCCTTATAAACCCCTACATGCCAACTATGTATTCTAAAACAAACAGGAGTTCACACAGATAGTTTCTGGTATTGTTATAGTTCTTGCTGACTGTTGTAGTTTCATTTCCTGTCTCATTTATTCCTGCTTTCTCATATTCCTATTTATAGCAGTAACTCTGAGATATTTATGTTCTTTATGCAACTTTCTCAATATGATACTCAATATAATTGTCATAAATATTTAGTTTAATCTTGTTGTGCATTGTGTACTTTGCTCCTTTCCTGACTGGATCCGTTGATTTAGGCGATGATGAGGACCTTGCCCCTACGTATTATGGTCCCTATGAGGGAACATATGACACTTATGAGGAGCCAGATCCCACCCAGGAGACCCCTGCTGCAGAGTAGATAGCAGTAGTTATTTTATTTTCTTGCTCTTTATCTTAGTAATCGGGTTTATCCCCGATTTTATTCTGATTTCTGTACTAAACATTTGAATCTGTTGTCGCACTTATTTCATTTGAAATCTTAAGTATCTGTTTCCCTTTATTATCTTGCCTATGTTATTTGTGAATGAGCTAGTTTAGTTAAATAAGGATTTGACCTAGACAGCGTACTACCGCTGACTCTGCGGCGTAGACTGGACGTACCCACGCACTCGTGCCCAAATTTCCGGGTACGGGTCATGACACATTTTTATGGTGGCCCATGCAGGTCCTATCCTTAAATAGGGTAATACCCTAGGACAGGGTATGGAATAAGATTAAGGATTCTAGGAAAAGCTCATTCACAGTATATGATCCTTATTTCAATTCTTGATATCATTTCTGCTCAATTTTCCTATCGCCCTTGATTTCCAAGTAATCTATTCTGATCTTCCTATTCCTTAATCTTTCAGAATGGTCCAGACAAGGAACACAGTAGGAGGCACATCAGAACCAGCTGAGCAGAATGTGCCTGAAACTCTTGCACTCCTGCCGCCTCCATCTACTCCAGTAGTTACTCTAGATGGGGTACAACTACTCGGAGTGTTCCAGGGACTCGTAGAATCCTAGAAAGAACAGACTGCACTTCTGAGGACCAGCCTCTCAGAAGCTCTTAGGTCCCAGGAGTCGCCACTCAAGAGACCAGGGAGTGCCAAAGACTTCAAGAACCTTAGACCCCTGGAATTCTACGGAACTGAGGGCATTCTCTATGCCGACGAGTGGATAGAGAATGTCGAGAGACTCCTGAAGACTGCTCGGGTTCCTGATGATCTCAAAGTGGAGTCCGCAAGCCTGCAACTGTTCGACATAGCTCAAACCTGGTTCAGAGATGAACCCCAACTATCTGCTCCTGACCTCACCTGGGAGGACTTCAAGAGGCTATTCAAGAAGAAATTCTACCCCAAAGTGGCTCGGGAAGCTCTCGAAAGCCAATTCGAGAGACTGGAACAAGATAACCTATCTGTTGATGAGTACACTGCTGAATTTAGTAGGTTGAGCCACTTTGCGGAGTACATGGTTCGTACCCCGGAGGACAGAGCCCGTAGATTCAAGAAGGGGCTGTCACCGGATATTCGCCTTGCTGTCACCACCAGCCGAGCTCGCACCTATGAGGAAATCTTGAGCGTGGCATAAGGCATTGAGAGAGATATGGGGCATAAACTAAAGCGAGAGAGAGATACCGGAAATACGGGACCCAACAAACGCCCATTTCAACAACAACAACAGCAGAGGGCCCAACAGCAAACTCAGCGTCCTCTCCCTCGAGCCCCAGCACCCCAACACCAGGCTCAAGGACAGAACCAACAAGCTGTTGCTTGTAACTTTTGCCAAAAACTAGGTCATACTTGGCAAGTCTGCAGGAAGAGGCTAGGTGCCTGCCTCTACTGCGGCTAAGCAACGCATCAAATGAGAGACTGTCCTGCTGCTCAAGGATGCACCGCTGCACCAAAGGCTCCAGTCCAGGCCAGGGCCCCCGCAGCACAGCAGAGGGGACCCCCGCTTCTAACTCAACGATAACGTTTTGTTCAGCACCAACAGCAGCAACAGAGGGGTGCACCGCAGCAAGGCCGTGCTTATGCAATGACTCTGGAAGAAGCTGAAGCCACAGCAGACGTGATCACAGGTTCTGTGCTTATAAATTCAATACCAGCCATTACTTTATTTGATTCTGGAGCTTCACATTCATTCATGTCAGTAGATTTCCTTATGAAGCATAGCTTAATCACTAAACCCCTTAGAAATTGTTACAAGATCATTACCGGTGGAGGAATTATCTCGGTTAGTGATGCATGTAACAATTGTCCTATTACATTATGTGGAAGAGAACTATATGCTAGGCTACTCGTAATGCCAGTTCCCAGTTTTGATATTATACTGGGTATGGATTGGTTGAGTCAACATCATGCTACTATAGACTACCACAGAGGTAGTGTGATCTTCAGGCCCCCTGACAAGCCAGAATTTGAGTTTGCTAGAGGTTCTAGAGAAATGGGTAGTGATAAAATTTGTGGAGCCCTAGTAACAGAAGAATTGCCACTACCTATCATCTCTGAATATCTTGATGTCTTCCCTGAGGATCTCCCAAGCTTACCCCTAGACCGAGAAGTTGAATTCTCTATTGATTTAGTGCCTGGAGCAGCGCCAGTATCTCAAAATCCCTACAGAATCAACAAGAAGGAGATAATAGAACTAAATGAGCAAATCAAAGAGCTAGAAGACAAATGTTTCATTAGGTCTAGTATCTCACCCTGGGGAGCTCCAGTCTTATTTGTGCCCAAGAAGGACGGAACATCCCGAATGTGTATTGACTATAGGGCCTTGAATGCCTTAACAATTAAGAATAAGTATCCCCTACCCAGGATAGATGACTTATTTGATCAATTAAGTGGAGCTCGGGTATTTTCAAAGATTGATTTGAGGTCTGGCTACCACCAAGTAAGGGTGAGGAAGGAAGACATCTCTAAAACTGCTTTCAATACCCGGAACGGACACTACGAATTCTTAGTAATACCGTTCGGGTTGACGAATGCACCAGCAGTTTTTATGAACTTGATGAACAGAGTCTTTCAGCAATATCTAGACAAATTTGTAGTGGTCTTTATTGATGATATTTTGATCTACTCCAAGACCCCTGAAGAACATGAAGAATATTTGAGGCTAGCATTGGAGACTTTGAGGAAGGAAAAACTTTATGGAAAATTATCTAAATATGCATTCTTCCTAGACAAAGTAGAATTCTTGGAACATGTTGTGACTGGAGATGGGATAGCAGTAGATCCTAAGAAGATAGCGGCAGTAGAATCATGGCCCACTCCAGACTCTGTAGCAGAGATTAGAAGCTTCCTGGGACTAGCTGGCTACTATCGAAAGTTTGTGAAGGACTTTGCTAGAATTGCTGAACCCATGACAAAATTAACAAGGAAGGATGAAGAGTTCACCTGGACTGAGGAATGTCAGCATGCTTTTGAAGAATTGAAGAAAAGGCTGACTACTGTCCCTATTCTGACCTTACCTTCTGGAACCGGAGGTTTCGCTATTTATAGTGATGCTTCTGGAAAAGGTCTAGGTTGTGTATTGGAGCAGAACAAGAAAGTAATAGCATATGCCTCTAGACAGCTTCGACCCCATGAAAAGAACTATCCAACTCATAATTTAGAATTGGCAGCTGTCATTTTTGCTCTTAAGCTATGGAAGTATTATCTTTATGGAGAAAAGGTGGAAATATTTACAGACCATAAAAGTTTAAAATATATCTTCACTCAGAAAGAGCTGAACATGAGGCAAAGAAGGTGGCTGGAACTAATGAAAGACTTTGATATCACCCTTCAATATCATCCTGGGAAGGCCAATGTAGTTGCTGATGCTCTAAGCAGATATCCTATGGCGATGTACTTGACTATGGACCGACACTTGCTCGAGGACCTGGAAAGTTTAGGTATTGAGGTAATTATCCCAGGAAAAAAAGGCCAAATGATGAACTTGCAGATTCAGTCTACCTTAATAGACAAGATCAAGGAGACTCAGTTTCAAGACGAAGGCCTGCGAAGCCTTCGAGGTCAAGTGCAAACTGGATTAGTGGAAGATTTCAGAATTCATGAAGATGGATCACTGAGGCATGGAGATAGATTATGTGTACCTCAAGGAGATATACGAGAAGAAATTATGCAAGAGGCGCACAGATCACAATACTCTATACATCCAGGAGCCAACAAGATGTACAAGGACCTGAGGACGCATGTTTGGTGGCATGGCATGAAAAGAGAAGTAGCCAGGTTCGTATCTCGTTGTTTAGTGTGCCAACAGGTCAAGGCAGAAAGACAAAGACCTGGAGGATTGCTTCAACCACTACCCATTCCGGAGTAGAAATGGGAACATATTACAATGGATTTTGTTTCTGGGCTTCCAAGGATACCTAGTGGTAAGGATGCAATCTGGGTGATAGTAGATAGACTGACCAAATCTGCACATTTTTTACCCTTCAAAGTAGGGCTATCTACATAAAAGTTGGCAGAGTTATATATTAGACATATTGTCAAATTGCATGGGGTTCCAGTAAGTATTGTCTCCGACCAAGATTTAAGATTCACCTCTCACTTCTGGAAGAGCTTACAAGCCAGCTTGAGGACTCAACTCAAATTCAGCACAGCTTATCATCCCCAAACCGATGGACAATCGGAACGTACAATCCAGACACTTGAAGATATGCTTCGTACATGTGTTCTGGATTTTGGAGGATCCTGGGAAGACTATCTATATCTTGTGGAGTTCTCTTATAATAATAGTTACCAAGCAAGTATTGAGATGACTCCATTTGAAGCTCTGTATGGACGAAGATGTCGTACCCCGCTATCATGGGACGACGTAGGAGAAAGAGCCTTACTGGGACCTGAGATGGTGATCGATTCAACTAAGAAGGTAAAACAAATAAGGGAAAGACTTCGAGTGGCTCAAGACAGGCAACGACATTGGGCAAATAGCCACCGAAGGCCCTAGGAATTTGAGGTAATTAAATTTATAAAATTCAAGTTAATTTAAACATTATGATTATGCAACTAAGACTTGATTATGACTCTATTTTAAGGTTGGAGAACTGGTATTCTTGAAGATTTCCCCGACACGTGGCACCATTAGGTTCGGAAGGAGTGGAAAACTCAGCCCAAGATTTATTGGACCTTTTGGCATTCAGGAGAAAATTGGAGAAGTGGCATACCGATTGGCATTGCCACCCTCTCTGGATGGAGTCCATAACGTCTTCCACGTGTCGCAGTTGAGGAAATATGTGTCAGATCCCAGCCATATTTTGGATCACTCAGAGCTCGAAGTAGGCCCAAGTTTGACTTACCAAGAGCAACCCGTGGAGATACTGGATCGATCGAAGAAAGTTCTATGGAACCAGATTATTTCCCTGGTTCGCATAGCTTGGAAGCACCATTCTCCTGGCGAATCCACCTGGGAACGAGAAGACGAGATTAGAGAACGCTACCCTTACCTTTTTGAACCCTGAGGTATATTTTAATTTCCCGGCCTTTCTTTTCGTGCCATTGTTATTCTTAAATTTCGAGGACGAAATTTTTATAAGTTGGGTAGATTGTAAACCCCCTGAATTTTCAAAATTATTAAAACTTGGATTTTTTCCAATTTTCTGGAATTTTCTGGAAATTTTCTGTAATTAAAACCAAGGTTCTTAATTATTAAATAATTTTTATTTGTTAATAAATAATATTAAAATATCATGGAAATAACATTTTTGGGTGTAAAATGAAAAACTGGACTTAGGGTAATTTTTCTAGATTTTTTTGGGCCTCAGACCTATTTTTAAATGCCTAAAAATATTTTAATTAATTAATTATTTAATTAACTGTTTTTAATAATAATAATAATAATAATAATTATTATTATTACTTTATTACTGTTATTATTTAGTTCTGGGCCGGCCCGGCCCAGTGGGCCGAACCCCAACCCAGCCCAGCCATCCTTAGCGGGTCGGGCGGGTCCACTCGAACCCGACCCGCCACCCCCCACCCGCACCCGCTCCCCAGCCCTCACCCCGCACGACCCGCGCTGCCCCGCGTTCGGCGCCGCCGCCCGCGCCCGCCGCGCCACGTCCCCGCTCCACCCGGCTCGCCCCGCCCTCCGCGGCCACGTCCTCTTCCCTCTCCGCCAGGCTCGGCCCCCCTAACCGCCCCTATACCCTATAAAGCCCGAGAACCCTCTCCCCTCCGGCCACCATCCCCCCAGAACCGCCCCCACTCGCCGCCGTGCCGCCGCCTGAGCCCCGGCCAGCCCCAACGCCGCCGTCCTCCTCCCTTCTCCCCTCCTCGAGCACCGCCTCCGGCTCCCCTCGTCGACGCAGCACAGCAACAAAGGCCGCAGCAGCTGCCGACGACACCATCCGCCGCCGACGAGCCTCCAGCCGCCTCGCCATACCTCCCCACAGAGTCCCCGAGCCCGGCGATGCAACCCCGGCCCTCCTCCGCCGCCGAAACCGTCATCTCCGGCCAAGCTCCAGAAACCCTAACCCTAACCCTAATTCCCAATTTCTTTGTGTCGTGTCGGACATGACACGGACACGAAAAGTCTCTGTTTCTCGAGCTTCGTTCAGGTACTCATATCTTGCACCCTGTATCTCCGTTTTCAATTTCGTAAATTGCGTTGTGAAGCCTGTATGACCCTCTCGGTTCCCGGACAAACCGCTCGGGGCATCGGGTCCTATGGTGATCGCACACCGCAATCCAAAAATAGGAAAAACCAGACCCTGTTTTACCTCGGAACTGAGTACGCCCCGCCAAACGGGATGACTTGGTCGCGTGATCTTCACAGATACGTGCGCACCGTCGATACGGACGTGTGAGATTTCGCGAAAGCTGATTCGGGTGTGCGTGCACACCGGAATCAACGCGTATCCGCGGACATCCCTCCGTATCCGACTTTTCTGCAATTTGCCCTAACTTTTTGTACACTCGTCGGATCGAGACAAAACTTACGCCATCGGACTCGTAGCGATACGCTGGTCCTGTGGATCAAGTTTGGCTCGATTCTGAGAATGTTGACGAAATCGCGTGTCATGGGCCCCACAGGCCCCGCTCGATGGGCGATTTTGTGATCGGCTCATCGAAATCCAAATCTGGAAGTTCCGTTGGGTTTGTATCAGCGTTCCTGACCTGTTGACACTAAGTTTGGTGAATTTGGAGACCATTGACCCGGACACGTTTTTCGGTGCAAAGCGGGCCCACCGGTGGACCCCGTTTTGACCCAAAACTGCCGTTTTGCCCTTGTCTCCAAATTGGACCCAAGGACAGGCGTTTCTAGCTATTTGATATCTTCTGAGCATGATGGTAATGTCTATTTCAGCTTTTGGACTCATCTCTGGAAATTTTCCCTAGTACAATTAATTGGATCCAAAAAATAGGCAAGTACCTGCACTTCAAGTTAAATCTTTATATTATGATAATTAATTCCCTGCTTTACTAGTACCCTTGATGATTACACCTAGTATTAGGAATACGGGATTCATGTCTTGAATATTGGAGTTCATGTTTTGTTTTTCATGTCGGGTGGAAGAATACTAGAAGGCATGTAGTTTACCCTTCCCCATGTCATGTTTAATAGATGTTGGTACGCGACTGTATCCTCAGCCGGATCTCGATTTTCCCCTGTTTAATAGCCATTTATGACGGCCGGATTAGCCTTATAAACCCCTACATGCCAACTATGTATTCTAAAATAAACACGAGTTCACACAGATAGTTTCTGGTATTGTTATAGTTCTTGCTGACTGTTGTAATTTTATTTCCTGTCTCATTTATTCCTGCTTTCTCATATTCCTGTTTATAGCAGTAACTCTGAGATATGGATGTTCTTTATGCAACTTTCTCAATATGATACTCAATATAATTGTCATAAATATTTAGTTTAATCTTGTTGTGCATTGTGTACTTTGCTCCTTTCCTGACTGGATCCGTTGATTTAGGCGATGATGAGGACCTTGCCCCTACATATTATGGTCCCTATGAGGGAACAGATGACACTTATGAGGAGCCAGATCCCACCCAGGAGACCCCTGCTGCAGAGTAGATAGCAGTAGTTATTTTATTTTCTTGCTCTTTATCTTAGTAATCGGGTTTGTCCCCGATTTCATTCTGATTTCTGTACTAAACATTTGAATCTGTTGTCGTACTTATTTCATTTGAAATCTTAAGTATCTGTTTCCCTTTATTATCTTGCCTATGTTATTTGTGAATGAGCTAGTTTAGTTAAATATGGATTTGACCTAGACAACGTACTACCTCCGACTCTGCGGCGTAGGCTGGACGTGCCCACGCACTCATGCCCGAATTTCCGGGTGCGGGTCGTGACACTTGGACTTGTGTATATTGACTTTGTATTTTATCTTCTTCTATTTCATATCGTGCCTATTATCTTCCTTTAGTTTTTTTTATTATGATTGATTATTGATCACCATTATTATATATCATTTTGTACCTCCATTTGGAGTTGAGATGGCATGGTAGGTACCTCATATATATTGTGTGAGATATTTAGATAGTATTATTGACCTAGACAACGTTCAACAGTCGATGCTGCGGCGTAGGCTAGACGTACCCACATACTCGTGTCCCTAAACTAGGTGTGGGTCAAGATATTTATTGTCAATTCTTATGCCTTTAATCTATTCTAACTCTAATATCTAGAAATCATCTACCATAATCTTCCCTACTAAGGTAACCATCTACTTATAAATATTCTATCAAATATTTCTTCTTTGTCTTGACGAGAATTTTCTTCTGGGTTTATCATCGCGCATGAGTGTTCGTCCTTCCGAAATAGGCAATTAACGATAATGATTTTAAGAAGAGTATCATCAAATATGATTTTTGTGGTTCAAAGGTGATAATAAAAATCAAAGGAAGGTTCAAAGTAATTATAGATTGAGATCCTAACAAATATATCCTAGCACAGGCTCGCTCGGCACAGTAACGTAACTGAGACAATTTAATCTGGACCTGCATGGGGCATCACAAAAATATGTCATGTCCCATCCCCAAAATACGTAGGACTACGAATACGTAACATGCCAGCTACGTATTCGACCAGACTCTGGTCCGACCCGAATACGTATAGGCTATATTAATCTAAATATATCTATGAAATAGAACTATATCTTAATCCACAAGAACAAAAAATATCAAGAATGAGCTGCATATGCTAAAGTCAGCCACCTAGTAACACACAAGCTTGAATAGACTCGAGAAAGAAATATGAGTCTATAAAAACTAGGCTATATCAGTAGATGAATCAACAATATAAACAAATAAACATAACTACTGTAGAAATGATATAACTACCTGGTACTAATGTCTGTATAACAAAGTAACACACATCTGCAATGTTTGCGATGAACAAAGGTTTACACGAAACTTTTTATATAAACTATTAAAAGATAGAAAAGTATAAATGATTTTAAATAAGAATCTAAGTATAATTGATTCTGGAAAAGTATAGATGTAGAGATCTGATCTGCAAGCGATCACTTTACTCCTTCGGCCACACGACGATGAAGAAATTCAAGGATGTTGTGAACAACCTGAAGAGTTGGGAAATGAGAAAGATTTGGCAACAACGGTACGACAAGCTTCTATTTCTCTCCTTCTGTTCTTGAACTTCAAAGACTTGAAATTCTAGCCCCTGTACGTATACAATGATCCTATATTTATACGATTTTTGAGTAGTTATGACTGTGTGCGTGCACTTTGGATAATCTATACTATGTGCGCACTTTTGATGGGACGACATACCATGATCTAGTAAGTGAGTGCACAATTTGCTGCCTGCTTGACACGTGGCTTCCTATACGAGGAAAGCGTAGGTTATGGAATAGTTATTTGTGCATGTTTTACGAGGAACACTGCTTTAGGTATGTAATATAAACGAGAAAAGATTTGATAAATACGGAAAACGAGGTCTTGTACGAAGACCCACCCTTCTTTTATGTTTACAAACAAGATTGTACAAATTTGATCCTACACGAGGATTCCTAAGTATAATTTATTTAATCTGGATGAATATTGCTATAGGTGTCTGATCTGCAGTCGATCACTTTAGCCCTTGGACCACACGATGTTGAAGAAGTGCCGTGAAAGACAGGTAGCGGCTTCGAGGGTTGCTGAAGAGGGTGGATGCCCGATGCCAAAGTTGCCAATCTCTTCTCTTTTCCTGAGCTCCGGATCCTTCTCTCTCTCTCTCTCTCTCTCTCTCTCGACCGTTGGATCTGGTACTGGATCTCTTGATCAGTTTTCAGACCTAACTTCTTTGACCCTCCAATTTGTTGACCTTGTTCCTCATTGATAGAGGTCTCTATTTATAGAGTTTTAGTGACAGTGACCACTCAATCGGTGTAAAAATCGAGTAGTAGAAAGTACAACACCCTTTTACACAACGGTTAAAATAACCAAAAGCCTACGTATAGATGATCCTTTGAATGAGGGTGTAACGCGGGTCCAACTAAGGGACAAAATACGTATAATCACTACGAAGATCAAGGCATAAAAGCCACGTAGGTAGGTATCCCTCGTGTAGAAGAGGTTGGCATAGAAACCAATGTCTGTCACCATGACATAGAAGCCAAATAGTTATTAAACTGGCATAGAAGTCGAATAGGCGTAAAAGTCGAGTGGTTGTAGAGGCCGAGTGGGCGTAGAAGCCGAGTAGGCACAGAAGGCCGAGCGGGCGTTGAAGCCGAGTAGGCACCAAAGTTGAATAGGCATAAAAGCTGGTGCGTAATGTGCCAGAGTGATAATGTGGACGTTTTAGCCGGAATTACGGCTCTTGGAGATAATCAGATCTTTTGCATTAAATGCAGAGATCTGCCCCCATCCCGTGTATTAAATGCAGATGCTTGTCTTCAAAATTTGTCATCATTTTGCGCATTAAATGCAGATACGCACCTTGAACCCTGTGAGAAGAGTAACCGATATCGTGGCAGTTTGTTCGTCTTCTGTGGAGCGTAAGAAGCTCATGTTTGCATGTGTAAAATTAGGCAGCATTTTCCCTTGTATGCGTAGGAGCAGCTCTCGCAAAGGGGATTAAACGACGGTTCGATGATATTTAATCAAATCTCCTGCATTAAATGTGGAGATCCGCCATCATCCTGTGCATTAAATACAGAGGCGTGTTTTGAAGGTCTGCCACCTTACTGTGCATCAAACACAAAGACGTGCTTCAGGCATTTGTCAGTATTCGGCGCATTAATTGCAGAGAAGTGCCTTGAGAACCTATGACCGCTCTGTGCATAAAAATATAGAGACGCGCCTCGAATCTCGTACGAGGTGCAGCTTTTGACATGGCAGGTGGTTTGTCTTCCGCGGAGCGTAAGGAGCTCTCATCTGCCTGTGTAAAACTAGGCAGTGTATTCCTCCGTGTACGTAAAAGTGGTTTACGCAAGAGAAATAGCAGTAAATGATAGCCTGGGTTGCAGTGCCTCGCCATCATTATAGCCGTCGCCTGGGTAGTCGAGCAGTATCCCTTTGTCAGAAGTTGAGACGTCAGGTTCATTGCAGGCTCTGACAGGTTCATTGCAGGCTCTGACAGGTTCACTTCAGAGAATACGAAGCGTCCCTCGTACACTTCAATGCTGCATGAAGAGAGGATGAGTTTTACGCCATAAAGGCGACGTCGATCCCTATTTTATGATGAAGCCGCCTGGACATACTGCTTTATGCGGATGGTCTTTGAGCCTGTATTTCTCACTGTGCTTTGGCGGAGAGACTCTGTTTGCACATTTGAAGGCTTTGAAGTCCTCTGTTTATGCGGCTTTGTATCAATATGCTGTGTAGAGCTTCCAGCGTATTTTTTATGCTTCAACAAGACCCCCTTCAAAGCTTTTAAATTCCTCATAATTTGAAACGCTTTGAATGAAGCATGACCCACTCCTCGTAACTCGAAACGTTTTTGAATGGAGTTTTGAAATGGTCGAGGCTGACTTTATGGCGGATTCATTAGGGATCGGTGCTCTCTCTCGCCTATAAAAAGGCTGAGGAGTTCTCCTATTCTTCCCATACTTCCTTCATCATACAGAGATGATGGCCGAAGTTCGTCGGGTCGACTTGAGGAAGAAGGAGATCATGCTCTTCCAGCATGTAAGGAGCCGAAAAAGATGGCGTCTTCGAGCAAATGTCCTCTGTAACGATGGATCATGGAAGGATATCATAGCCTCCTTTGCTCGGGATAATCAGCAATTTCGTATGGTGGTTCTTCGGGAGAGACGAAGAATCATATTTTACCACGCTGCTTGCAAGTGGCTCCTTCTCCTGTTACCTCTGGTGACGAGAGGCAGACATACTAGCTCTGTCCCGGCTTGAATGGCGGTGGTCTGTAGGTAAGCAGATTTACCCTGCTTTCCTTCTGTTGGAGGATAGGTTTATGCCCATTTTAGTATCCTCCCGCCACTGATCATCTTCTTGGAAGAAGAGGAAGATCTCTACCAATGCGAGAACCTGTCAGAACAGATTCTGGGCGCGATCTTCTGCGGACGATGAGGAACCCCTTTGTCGACGGGATTTCCCTCATATGTAGTCATGAAAATGAAGAGAAAAACCCTTGTAGACTGGATTTCCCTCATATGTAATCATGATTTTAATTTTAATAAAGTCGTCATTCTTCTTTATATGATCATCTTGCCATACTTTGCTGTGAAGTCTGAATATGTGTAGCTTCGACACGTCTGATTCTTTACGCTGACTCTGTTTAGAAAGAGTGCTAGGTCCTGTCCTGTCTTTTACGTATAACTAAGGGATGCGTAGAAAGCCACTTTAGCATTCGAGTGCTCAAACTGTCTTGCTGTTTAGGAGTGAGGAACCGCATAGAATCCTAAACTGTTACTTCTGATAAACAGAATTCTTTGTTCAGACATCATCTTCAAGAATGGTTTCTCGAAAATCCCTTGGAACAGGTCAAGAAATGGCTGTCAAACTGATTTGCCATCTTCGTAGATGAAATATTCAGACTGGAGTCTGGATGAACTTTGAATCGACCCATAAAGAAGAGTAATTTTTTCAATATTGAACTCTGTTTGCTTCGGGTACTTGGGATATCTTGAGATCAAGAAGGAGTATCTTCTGTGTGAACTCCTGTAATTGACCGCCTTGAGGATCGTTCAGATGTACGCATATTCTGGCCTGCATATCTTTCAGATGTGCAGGAAGTAATAGAGCACAAAATCATAAGTTGGCAGCCTCTAAGCATAAACTAAACACCATCGAGCATAAAATCATAGACTTGTGGTTCCTGAGCGTGAAGTAATAGGTTTGTAGCCTCTCGAGCATAAAAGCTACCGAGCACAAAGGCATCCGGGCGTAAAACCCGACTTGTAGCTGTCGAACGTAAAGTCGTAGATTCGTAGCTGTCGAGCGTAGAAAGCTCTTTAGCGTAGAACTGTAGATTTGTTGCTTCTGAAAAGAAAAGACTTCCGAGCGTGAAGTCATGGATCCGTCGCCTCCGAGCGTAAACTAAGCGCCGCCGAGCGTGAGGTCATCGATTTGGTATCTGCTGAGCGTGAAGTCGTAGGTCTGTAGCCTCTCGAGCATAAAAGCTACCGAGCACAAAGACATCCGGGCGTAAAAACCATAGACTTGTAGCTTGCGAGCGTAAAACCGTAGATCTGTAGCTGTTAAGCGTAGAAAGCCCCTTAGCGTAGGAACCATGAACTTGCTTTGCGCGAAAAAAATTTCAAATTCGCTGACTGTCCGCCTTCTCTGAATAATAGGCTGACGTGGGACCCAATCATAATCGAATATTAATTAGGAGATTTGGTTCGGGGTCCGAGGAGTCCATCCGAACTCTATATATATCCTAAGTTTTCTGAGGGGAAAAACTTTTCATCCGTCTTCTGTGAGAGAAAGCTTTCGACTGTTCGAGTTCTTTTCCCTTTCTTCTTCGAATCTTCAAAGTTTCCAGTAATGGCTTCGAAACAAACTTCCTCTGCTAAGGGAAAGAAGGTTGGTTCTTCTTCTCGTTCTACGGCCCAAGCGAGAGCGTCTCTGGTTGGACAAGGCGAACTTTATTCTGAGTGGAGCATCCCGCCGACGAGTAGTACACCCGGCCTGGAAGGTAGAGCTTTTAGGAAAGAAGAGAATGACTGAAAATCCTTCGCACACGTTGAACGTGACCGCACTAGGTCGTCTTCTGTGCTGATAGCCTCTTTGAGGAAGATGATGCACGGAGACGTTTTATCTTTTTACGTTCACATTCCTAATGTGTCCGTGTAAAAACTCTATTTTTCCGCAGTCGAGTGTAAAACCCTTGACCGCCAAAAACTTCGTGTTTAAAATTTGAGTTTTATGCTCGTGGATGGAAATCCTGGCGTAATAACTCAATTTAATTAATCTGGCGTAAAGCACAAACCGTATACTGGCAATCTTGACCTCTTACGTTAAGGAAATGGATTCCAGCGTAAAGGTTTAAGTTTTACAGTCTCAGCGTAGAGCATAGACTTTTGATTGGATGCTGCAAGTCCCAAAATGTCTAGTTTTAGGAACTAACGTGTTTCTCCTGTGCTTTTATAGTTAACTTGCATGAGTCTCCGCTAGCTGAAGTGATGGGCTCCGCCGCCGGGATGCTGCACTCCAACTAATTGGAGGATCTATCACACGTTACATTTCCTATCTCCGGGCCCCAATATCCCGAAGGAAGGGCAATTCTGATATCGGCTCAGGGCGAGTGAACGCTGCTGAATTTGATAAACGGGGAGCCCCTAACGTATGTAGACGGGGAGCAATACCTGAAGCCGGCTTTCCTTTTCGGGAATATGATTGACAAGCAGTCCCAGACAAAGCCTAAGAGAGAACTCTGGGTTTTCCCTGCCATAGATTTGGTCTTGTATCTGCCCAATATGCAGAGAGACTACCCCATCTCGCCCTTCTTTCATGCTACGCATCCCAGGAAGATATCGTGGACGCTGACCCCCGATCTTCACGGCAAGCCAGGGAAGATCTTTCATCTGAGAGGAGCTAACCAGGGGTCGTTTGTCAGTCGCCCTTTGGCTCTGTGACGCTGTTCAGGGGGCTTTACCCGGGCAGTGTCCCGAGTAAAAACAGTCTGGTGATCCAGCCGGTCCAGTTACCGACTTTCTGTAATGATTTTATGGTGCATGGGGGAGTATACCCTAAGGTGAACCCTCGGTGTGGCGGGTGGATCACCCCTTCAAACCTTCGATGGGCTCGCTTAGTTGATTGGGCTTTGAAGCATTTCCAGACTGAGTTGGAGAACATCAGTCTGTTTGCAGCTGTGAGTGCGACCAGTGTTGGGTTACCTCCTAACCCTAACCTGTTCCTGGCACTGATGGAGCGATATATTTTGCTTATCGGGACCTTCGCCACTCCACTGGGGAGTTGGGATTGGCCCTGCATGAGATGACAGAGATCTCAAGACTGCCGATGGGGGATACTCCAAACGAAGAGTATGTTCCCACGAATCGGGAGCTAGGGGGTTCAGACCCTCGAGTAGTGGAGGTCTATCAGGAGCTGATGTGCCGCTACCTCGCCTGTACCACTTTTTATGATGAGCCCTCAGATTTGGCTCACATTAGCAAATGGACATCCTATCTCTTCTTTCACCGGTCCCGGGCTACTAAGCCGGAGAAGGTATTGGAGGGCAAGGATCTGCCTGTGAATCCCCTGAGCGTGCTTAATACTCAGGTAGTCGACGATCTAATAGTAGATGCTGGGGCTCCGGACCGGTTCCTCGACGAAGGGACAGGAAAGTATCCTGAAGGCACTAAGGCCTATAGTTATTTGAAGTGCTGTCGCAGGCCTCTGTCCAGGGAGGCTCAACTGGGTGGCTTTTTCTCCATATGGCTGTGCCGAGTAGTAATGCCTGGCGTTGCATCTGCGGACCGCATTCACCACAACACGCTATAGCCTGCAGTGCGTCTGGTGTTCGGGGCAAGACAGGGCTTGCTCCCTGCCATGGTGTGCCTTATACAAGCTGGCCTGAGGGCCATGATTGACGGGCTGCTCGTTGATAAAATTCGGCATGATAGCTTTCCCCGGATAGAATTACCATACCTGTATTTGATGGGGTGGTTAATTCTCCATAATCCCCGGGTGATGTCTCCCGGTTCTGGCAGTAGTTCGGGGGGTAGTTTCTTGTTGAACTACCGGAAGTCTTCTTGGAACGTGAGCACGGTTATAGACTGTCTGCGGGCGCTAGGCTTCAGTCATAGTTGGAAGCTTTTCTGCACCGTCCCTCCTGTACATCGCAATCAGTCGGGGATTAGGCTCGAGGATTCGGGTAGAGAGAAGACCATTCTTTCTCCCGAAGCTTTTAATTGGTTGGTCTGTATTAGACCATCCCATCTGCTGTACAGAAGCGAAGATCATTGCTTCTTGGAGCCCTACTTGCCCAGTCGGTTTGCCCGACAGTTTGGGTATGATCAGTTGCACGTGGGCAATGCCATCACCAGCTTCAGGTCCAGAGGTGGACTAATTGATGGAGCGAGGGGATGGCGATAATTTATCATGGGCTGTACTGGGGCAATTTTTATTTTGCCCACCATTACACTCTCCACGGAGCTGCGCATCCTGCATTCGTATGCCCAGTTCTATGTGGCAACGAACACCTTCCATCGTGATTTTGATATGCATGGAAGCTTTAGGGTGCTCTCTTCCAAGCCTGGGAGAAGAGTTGAAGTCCCCTCGGTTTCTTTCGATGAGGGTGAGTCCGTTACTCCAGATGAGCCTCTGGTCTCGGTCCCTAGGGGTAAAGTACCTCCGCCTGCAGGGGCTTTGGTAGTTTCCGAAAAATGAAGGGCTCCTGCTTCCAAGGAAGCTTCCCCTCGTAAGAAAAAGAAAAAGATGGTAAATCGTTCTCTCCGAATTCCTGGCAATGATGCTCCTGGAGGTGAGCTTGCATCTCCCCTTATTGGAGACGATTCTTTGATTGGAGGTTCCTCGCCTTTTAGAGATGGACCTTCCACAGTTCCGGCTGGTGGTATCGAAGAATCTCAGCTGGATGCCGTCGTCGCTGCTACTGCTTCAGGTAGTAGAACAAGGTCGCCTTCTGTCACGACCCGCACCCGAAAATCAGGCATGAGCCGTGGGTACGTCCAGCCTACGCCGCAGAATCGGCGGTAGAACGCTGTAAAGGTCCGTTCTAGGTCAACCATATCTATCTATATCTCACAGAAAAATCCGGCATGACCTCTCCAAAAGGAGGGCAACCACGCAATATATATATCAAAATCCTCTCCAAAAGGAGGGCAACCACGCAATATATATATCAATAATCTCAATCACAAAATCTAGAGGAAGAATATAAGCACGATATGATATAAACAAAGAAACAGAACTAAGAGAGCAAGACAATCCAAAATAATACAGTCCAAGGCCATAATAACTACAATAACTCACATCCACAAAAGAATAAGTACAATCATCCAAAATACAAACCACTGGAAATAACCCAGGAAACCCACCTAGCTAACTAGGATGTTATAGGCGACTCCTCGGTGCACTCCTTCTTGATCAAGGGGTCACAACAGTCCGCAACACCCGGCCCGTAGAACGTAGGGCAATAGTCCTCAGGATCCTCTGGAAAAAATATGCCCAGTCAGGACTGGAGCGAAGTACATAACTCTGAAAGCAACTCCAAATACATGGTAAGGTGTATATGACGAGCAATAGAAAAGTAATCAAGATGCACAGAAAATAAATATATGCTGGAGCACAATAAGTAGCTGCAAAGTAAACTGGAGAACAATACAAGTACTGGAAAAGTAACTGCAGGTGAGAAACATGAATACTAGCTAAGTGCCTTGAGCAGAAGTTCGTTATGTGATCGGCTTAGGTTGCACATGAAAAATACTACGATAACTCCGTTATGCGTGAGTTGCATAACCGACATACACATGAATACTATTTGGCTTTGATCACATAACCAACTCTGACTCCCCTCCCCCACTAATACCATTGGATCCAACCACAACACGCTACGTACATGATAATAGCTCGCGCACACGAAGGCGAGAGCACAAGAAGCATATGATAGCACATGAGAATCAATACCCGAAGCACATGATGAAATATACGTGATAGAGTACCCGCTGAACACGGTAAGGGGGATAGCATCTCATGACGGGATCCACTAGTACCAGCTCGTATAATAATATGTCAGAATCAAGTATTACAGTTCTAGAACAGGTGATATAAACGCTATCATGAAATGGAAACTATCAGAGGTAGGTACTCGCCTGATGTCCTGAGCAACTGATGAGGATCGAGATCCGGACCGGTGTCGCAAGGACCTAATGCGAAAAGCAGAATTAAACAGGGTTCTAAGCATTTAAACTGATATAAAATAATTAAAAACAGGCTTCTAGGGCTATTCTAGGTCGAACGGGTCAAACAGGTAAAAATCGGGTCAAAAAGTCAACCCGGGGTCCAAAAAGTAAAACTAGGTCAAACGTTGACTTTTACAGTCAACGGGGACAATTATGGTCAAAGCTCGGTCAAACTAGGGTGCCCCTGAAATTCTAGGTCAAACCGAGCTCATTAAGCTACTAAACTCACAAACTCGCCTAATCGAGATATCGGGATACCCTCGGTATCCGATACCTCGCCCTAGGCCACGAACCCCGCCTAAACCCGCTAAAACCTATGCTATCACGCGTAATTATATATATATAAACATATAAAAATCACTCCAAAGCATTTCCTAGGCTAATGCTCAAATACTCCGCTCGAAACTCAATACCTTGAATATCTCAAGGTATTGAGATACCTCGGTATCTCAAGGTATTGAGGTTTTGCTCTAAAACCCCTCTAACTAGCTATCTAGCTACTAATTATGCACCTAGTTATTAATCTAGACTAGGTAATATAGATATCTACCATATTTATATATATCTAAGTAGGTATATACCTATGTATATAGCTATCCACACACATATACCCAAATACCCATTATCTTACCCTTCACATAAATATATTACTAACTATAATATATAGATATCTATATCATAGATAGATATATATATATCTACGTATCTAGCAATCTACTTATCTAGTATCTATAAACCTAGCTATCTACCTATCAATTACCTATCTAGTAACTATCTATCTATTGATAGATATATCTATCTATCTAAGTATCTAATAACTATCTAACTAGCTATCTTATATATCTATCTAATCATCTATCTATCTACCTATCTATCAACATATGTATATAACTATATCAATCTCTCTTCCTCCCTCACTAGCTACTACCCGCTGCTACGGCGGGAGCTTCTTACTCCTGCTGCTGCTGCTCCATGCTACTGCTGCTGCTGGGCTTCTACATGCTACTGCTGCAGCCATTCATGCTGCTGCTGCTGGCCCTTATTGCTGCTGCTGTTGGGGACAGCAGCTGCTGCTGCTGTGCAGTCTGGATCCCCCTCCCTCCTAGCTACAAACACACACACACACACTCCTATACATATATGTATGTCACCCTATATATATATATATATACACACATATAACCATATGTATACTACTAGATACCTATATATATATATATACACTTATATCTATTCTAACACACTCACTAACACACACACCTACACACTCACAAACACACTAATACACACACTCACACACAAATATATACATAGCTATAAATATATATAAACACACATATTAATATATATATACACACATACAAATATATATACATATCAATACACACACACACTCTAAGATACATATATATATATATATATACACATACACATATAAATATATATATACATATGCACACACAAGCACACTTACACATACTTATATATATATACACATAGACATATACACACACAAGCACATAGATCTAAATACACACATATATATAAATATATATATATACATAAACACACATACAAATATATATAAATAGACACATATAAATATATATATAAAGAGACACAACACCACTCAACCACAACACACAATAACACGCCCCACTCACGCCCAACGATCCCGACACTGACCAACACCCTAAAATATATAAAATATAACTCAAAAACTCTAGCACACACTCCCCGATACTAACCCAATGCGTGCACAAGCCCGAAACGAGGAAACTAAGTCGAAATGGCCGTTCGGTCATTTCGACGAACACGTGGTGCGCGGCTCGGAAAACCTCCTGAAATGCACACCAAACGAACTCGGAATCGGCCCAAAATTTACCTACGTGCTCTAAACGATATCTAGATCCTAGAAAATGTGCTCCCGCATCGATTCTAGGTCCGTGGCAGAAATGCGCACGCACTTAGAATCGACGACGACGAAAAGCCCCAATTTTGCCCAAAACGCCCGTTTCTCCGCGACACGGCTTTCCGTGTCCAAACAGAGACACGCACTCACCCTCTAGACACCCGACAACGTCTACCTAGGTCCGTCTAACCTAGGGCATCACCCAAAATTGGGCTAATTTTGGATTCCACCCGAATTCGACACAAAACCTAATGTCAAAGTCTCTAAACTCAACCAAACTAGTTCCAACTTCCTCCTACGGGTAGGCTTAGGGCCTAGGAAGGTTCTACAACACTAATTACACTATATAAAAATAATTAGCAAGGGGAAAGTTAGTTTTTACCTCTTGGGAGTTGGAATCCCAAGGCCAAAGTCTCACAACCCCTAGAAATCACCTCCCTCAAGCTCCAAGCCACCAACTCTAGCTCCCACACTAGATCTAAGCTCCTCACACCTAGGTTAGGGAAAAAGCAAGGTTAGGGCTAGCATAAGAAGAAGGAATGGAAGAAGAAAGAAGAAAAATGGAAGGAAGAACTCACCTTGGAGAAGAAGGAAGAAGGAAGA
This sequence comes from Iris macrosiphon, assembly GCA_036927795.1. NCBI lineage: Eukaryota > Viridiplantae > Streptophyta > Magnoliopsida > Asparagales > Iridaceae > Iris > Iris macrosiphon. Next base: position 94,650,209 of record JAYESA010000011.1, on the reverse strand, counting down.
AGGAAGAAGGAAGAAGAAATGGAGAAGAAGAAATGAAGAAGAAGAAGTGGAAAATGAAGAAGAATACAAAGGGAGAGCGGCTGCTGCTGGAATTTGGGAATGGGGGGGTAGGTAGGGGCCGGCTATGAGAATTAAAGGGGGTTTACAAAGTTTCAAATTCCCAAAATGCCCCTACTCACTTGGTTTCGGGTTCCGGGTTCCAAAAACACTCAAACTAGCTCCAAATCTCTCCCACTAACCTCCTAAAAATAAAATAATAAATCTAAGCCCCAAAATAATTCTCACAAGGGTGTGGGCTGGGTCGAACATGGGTCCACTAGGGTCTAACATGGGTCCAGGCTAGCCAAAATCCTAAAATAATCATTAAAAAAAATAATACAAGCACTAAATAAATATAAATATAATTAATTAAATACAATCCACTATTTATCAAAAAAAAATACCCTATTTTCTAGAATTGGGTAGTGACAAGTCTACCCTCCTTAAAATAATTTCGTCCTCGAAATTAAAAGACGAAACTAGGACAGGAATGCAAAGAAAGAACCATACCTCAGGGCTCGAAGAGATAGGGGTATCGCTCGTGCATCTTATCCTCCCTCTCCCAGGTCGACTCCCCTGGAGAGTGATGCCTCCACGTGACGCGAACCAAGGGAATAGTCTGGTTCCTCAATACCTTCTCCCGCCGATCCAGAATCTCCACCGGCTGCTCTGGATAGCTAAGAGTAGGGCCCACCTCGATCTCCGAGTGATCCAATACGTGACTGGGATCCGCCACGTACCGTCTCAACTGCAACACGTAGAACACATCGTGAACTCCCTCCAGCGTAGGCGGCAACTCAAGCCTATACGCCACGGCGCCGACCCTCTCAAGGATATGGAAGGGCCCGACGAAACGTGGGCTAAGCTTCCCGCCTCCACCGAAGCGAATAGTGCCCCGCGTCGGAGAAATCCTCAGGAACACCAGATCTCCAACCTAGCACAAACAAGGTCTCAGCACTTGGTCTAAAACAAGCAATCACAAGCAAACACAAAAACAAAATCTAGATTCTAAGCTATACCTCAAACTCCAAAGGTCTCCGGTGGCTATCGGCCCAATGCCGCTGCCTGTCCTGTGCCACCCGAAGTCTATCTCTAATGAGCTTGACCTTCTTCGCGGCATCAACCACCATCTCCGGGCCAAGCAAAGCTCTCTCGCCTACATCATCCCATGACAACGGAGTGCGACACCTCCGCCCATACAACGCCTCGAAAGGTGACATCTCGATACTGGCTTGGTAGCTGTTGTTGTAAGCAAACTCTACCAAGTGCAAGTGATCCTCCTAAGAGCCTCTGAAATCCAAAACATAAGTCCGAAGCATGTCCTCAAGTGTCTGAATGGTCCTCTCTGACTGACCATCTGTCTGCGGGTGATACGCACTACTAAACTTGAGCTGGGTGCCCAAGCTAGCCTGCAGGCTCCTCCAGAAATGTGAAGTGAAGCGACTGTCCCGATCTGATACTATGCTCACTGAAACTCCATGCAGTCTGACTATCTGGCGCAAATACATCTCAGCTAGTCTCTCTGTAGACGTAGCCATTTTGAATGGTAGAAAGTGGGCCGATTTGGTCAACCTGTCCACGATGACCCAAATCGCATCCTTCCCTCCTGGAGAACGGGGAAGTCCAGAAATAAAATCCATGGTCATATGCTCCCATTTCTACTCCGGAATGGGTAACGGCTGGAGCAAACCTCCTGGCCTCTGCCTCTCCGCCTTCACCAGCTGGCACACTAAGCATCGGGATACGAAGCGTGCTACCTCCCGCTTCATCCCGTACCACCATACATGCTGTCTCAGATCTCTATACATCTTGTTGGCACCTGGATGCATAGAGTACTGGGATCGATGCGCCTCCTAGAGAACCTCCTCATGCAATAACCCACTCGGCACACACAACCTGGTACCGTGCCGCAAAGAACCATCATCAGCAATGGTGAAGTCATCTGCTAATCCCATCTGAACCTGCGTCCTGATGCTCCTCAGGGACTCATCCTCAAACTGTGTAGCCCTGATCCGGTCTACCAACTCTGACTGAATCTGCAGTCCCCACATCTGCATCTCAACTCCAAGCACTATCACCTCAATGCCCAAGCTCTCAAGATCTGCCAGAAGATAACGATCTGTAGTCAGGCACATAGCTACCGGATACCTGCTCAATACATCCGCAACTACGTTCGCCTTCCCAGGATGGTACTGCAACAATATATCGAAGTCCTTCATCAACTCCAACCATCTCCTCTGCCTCATGTTCAGCTCTTTTTGGGTAAACACATACTTCAAGCTCTTGTGGTCTGTGAAGATCTCCACACGCTCTCCGTATAAATAGTGTTTTCACAACTTCAGAGCAAAGATGACCGCTGCCAACTCCAAATCGTGGGTAGGGTAGTTCTTCTCATGAGGACGTAATTGCCTGGAAGCATAGGCAATCACCCTCCCATTCTGCTGCAACAAACAACCCAGTCCCTTCCCCGATGCATTACTATAGATAGTGAATCCTCCAGAATCTGATGGCAACGTCAACACTGGAGCTGTCGTCAACCTCCTCTTCATCTCATCAAAGGCGATCTGGCACTCCTCTGACTAAACAAACTACACGTCCTTCCGAGTCATCCTGGACAACGGCTCTGCAATCCGGGAAAAATCTTGAACAAATCTCCTGTAGTAGCCTGCCAGTCCCAAGAAACTCTTGACCTCGGCTACTGAACTCGGAGCACTCAATGCCTCAACTGCCATGATCTTTCTCGGATCCACCGAGATACCCTCTCCAGTCACCACATGACTAAGGAATTCAACCTTGTCAAGGAACAACTCACACTTCGAAAGCTTTCCATAAAGCTTCTCCTTCCTGAGAGTCTCCAACACTATCCTCAGATGCTCCTCGTGCTCCTCTGGGTTCTTTGAATACACCAAGATATCATCTATAAACACCACCACAAACCTGTCCAGATGCTGGTGGAATACCTTGTTCATCAGATTCATGAACACTGTCGGGGCATTAGTCAACCCAAACGGCATCACCAAGAACTCATACTGTCCATATCTGGTCCGAAAAGCTGTCTTCGAAATATCCTCCTTCCTGACCTTCACCTGGTGGTAGCCTATCCTCAGATTAATCCTGGAAACACCCTCGCTCCGCTCAACTGGTCAAAAAGATCATCAATACGCGGCAGCGGATACTTGTTCTTGATTGTGAGGTTGTTCAGAGCCCTGTAGTCGATACACATCCGTATCGACCCTTCCTTCTTCGGCACAAAAAGTACCGGAGCACCCCACGGAGAAGAACTAGATCTGATAAATCCTTTGTCTTGAAGCTCATCCACCTGCTTCTTCAACTCTATCAGCTCACTGTTGTAGACTCTATAGACGTGCTGGGATATCGGCTCCGCGCCTGGCACCAAGTCTATAGAGAACTCCACATCTCTGTCCGGAGGTAACCCTGGCAACTCCTCCGGAAATACATCCATATACTCCTCTATCAGTGGATGTAGCGACCTCGGCTCTACCACCAGGGCTCCGCAGAAGACTCCCTCGGTCTGCTCCGCTGGTCCTCTGGCAAACTGAAACTCTGGCTCACCTGGCGGACTGAACAAAACTCTCCCTCCACGATAATCTATACTAGCACAATGCGTACTCAACCAATCCATCCCGAGTACAATATCGTAGCTCGGAAGTGGCATTACGAGTAGGCACACACTCAACTCCCGGCCTCCCAAGGTAACTCTTCGGTCTCTACAGACATCACGAACTAGGATGATACCACCCCCGATCGTGATCTTGCAGAGTCTAGCTAAAGGTTCAACAACAAGATGGTGTCTAACAGCAAAAGATACAGACACAAAGCTATGGGAAGCACCAGAATCAAATAAAGCAAGAGCTGGAATGGAATCAAGGAGAACAGAACCTGAGATAATATCACCAACTGGCTCGGCCTCCTCTACTGTCAAGGCAAAAGCTCGCCCCTGCTGTCCTCCTCGGTGCTGCTGCTGGTGCTGGGCGAACCTCTGCTGCTGAGTCTGCAAAGGCGGACCTCTCTGCTGTGCTGCAGGTGCTCTGGCTGGTGCCCTCTGAGCGGCTCCTCCGCCCTGAGCTGTACGGGCAAGCACTGAAGGACAATCCTTTAGCTGGTAATCTGCGGTGCCACACAATAAACATCAGCCCAGCCTCTTTCTGCATATGTCCCATCCGTGCCCTGGCTTCCTACAGAAAGGGCAAACGATGGGCTGCCTCTGGCCCTGCTGCTGACCCTGCCTCTGCTGCTGGGGCGCCTGCCGAAATGGCGCCCGACCCTGACCCTGGTGCTGCTGGGTCTGCTGGAATGGCCTCTTAGCTGGGCCTGTACTGCTACCTGCTCCTGAAGCATCTCTGCTCCTCTTCGTCTTCAGCTCCAAATTATCCTCAGCCCTCTGAGCGTCGCTGACAATCTGCTCGAAGGTTGCCTCGCGGTCGCTCCTAGTCAAGGACTTGACCGCCATGGTCAAACCCTTGCGGAACTTCTGCGCCTTCGCTGCCTCAGACAACCCCTCAACAAATCTGCCCAGACGGCAGAACTCTGCTGCATACTCATCCACTAGCATACTCCCCTGGACGAGCGCCTTGAACTGACTCTCTAAAGCACTGAGAGCCACATCCGGGAAGAACTTCTCCTTGAAAAGCTTCTTGAAAGCCTCCCAAGTCAATCCCGGAACTGCTATCCGCGTATCCGTGCGAAACCAAGTGAGGGCAAGGTTGAACATCTGGCTGCCCGCTGCCTCTATCTGCATGCTAGCTGGGATCATCGCCAGCCTGAAAATGCCCTCTATATGTTCGATCCAGTCATCGGCGTACAGGATCCCCTCTGTGCCGCGGAACTCCTTTGGCCGCATCCTCTGAAAATCGATAATAGTACCCGGCCTAGGATATTGAGTCTGCTCTGGCTGTGGCTGGATCTGAGCCACTCTGTCGACCGCTGTCAAAGCCACCTGATGAGCATTCTTAATGCCCATCCTCATAACATCTGCCTAGCGGTGCTGCACATCCATCATTTCTCAGAAGAATGCGAACAACTGCGTAGCATCCACTGGCGCAGGCGGTGGTGGAGGAGGTACCACCGGGACAACTGGGGTGGCTCTCGGATCAATGGGAGTAAGGGGATCTCTGAGAGAAACTGACGCTCCCTCAACCGCAGGAGTGGCGAGTGGAGCGGTAGCGGCTGCCGAAAGTCGAGCAGGTCGAGAGGTGGCAGACCTCTCGGTGGCAGCTGCTGGGGCGGTGCGTTGAGATCTGGTCTTCGGAGGCATCCTGAACACAGATCAAAAGAAGTCAATATTGTACAAGAAACGATAACATCAATGAAGGACAGTAATATTGTAAAAATAAACAATTTCAGAAAAATTAAGATAGCAAAAGAAATCAGGGAGGGTCCAAGTTGTGATTGAGCACACTCTCTCTCAGCCTATATCCTATTGCAGTTAAACCTAAAACTAGACCTGCATGGGCCACCACCAAAAACGTGTCACGACCCGCACCCGAAAATCGGGCATGAGCCGTGGGTACGTCCAGCCTACGCCGCAGAATCGGCGGTAGAACGCTGTAAAGGTCCGTTCTAGGTCAACCATATCTATCTATATCTCACAGAAAAATCCGGCATGACCTCTCCAAAAGGAGGGCAACCACACAATATATATATCAATAATCTCAATCACAAAATCTAGAGGAAGAATATAAGCACAATATGATATAAACAAAGAAACAGAACCAAGAGAGCAAGATAATCCAAAATAATACAGTCCAAGGCCATAATAGCTACAATAACTCACAGCCACAAAAGAATAAGTACAATCATCCAAAATACAAACCACTGGAAACAACCCAGGAAACCCACCTAGTTAACTAGGATGCTATAGGCGACTCCTCGGCGCACTCCTCCTCGATCACGGGGTCACAACAGTCGTCAACACCCGGCCCGTAGAACGTAGGGCAATAGTCCTCAGGATCCTCTGAAAAAAATATGCCCAGTCAGGACTGGAGCAAAGTACATAACTCTGAAAGCAACTCCAAATACATGGTAAGGTGTATATGACGAACAATAGAAAAGTAATCAAGATGCACAGGAAATAAATATATGCTGGAGCACAATAAGTAGCTGCAAAGTAAACTGGAGAACAATACAAGTACTGGAAAAGTAACTGCAGGTAAGAAACATGAATACTAGCTAAGTGCCTTGAGCACAAATTCGTTATGTGATCGGCTTAGGTTGCACATGAAAAATACTACGATAACTCCGTTATGCGTGAGTTGCATAACCGACATACACATGAATACTGTTTTGCTTTGATCACATAACCAACTCCTACTCCCCTCCCCTACTAATACCATTGGATCCGACCACAATACGCTACGTACATGATAATAGCTCGCGCACACGAAGGCGAGAGCACAAGAAGCACATGATAGCATATGAGAATCAATACCCGAAGCACATGATGAAATGCACGTGATAGAGTACCCGCTGAACCCGGTAAGGGGGATATCATCTCATGACGGGATCCACTAGTAACAGCTTGTGTAATAATGTGTCAGAATCAAGTATTATAGTTCTAGAACAGGTGATATAAACGCTATCATGAAATAGAAACTATCAGAGGTAGGTACTCGCCTGATGTCCTGAGCAACTGATGAGGATCGAGATCCGGACCGGTGTCGCAAGGACCTAATACGAAAAGCAGAATTAAACAGGGTTCTAAGCATTTAAACTGATATAAAATAATTAAAAACAGGCTTCTAGGGCTATTCTAGGTCGAACGGGTCAAACCGGTGAAAATTGGGTTAAAATGTCAACCCGGGGTCCAAAAAGTCAACTCTAGTTCAAAACTAGGTCAAACATTGACTTTTACAGTCAAAGGAGACAATTATGGTCAAAGCTAGGTCAAACTAGGGTGCCCCTGAAATTTTAGGTCAAACCGAGCTCATTAAGCTACTAAACTCACAAACTCGCCTAATCGAGATACCGGGATACCCTCGGTATCCGATACCTAGCCCTAGGCCACGCACCCCGCCTAAACCCGCTAAAACCTATGCTAGCACACGTAATTACATATATATAAACATATAAAAATCACTCCAAAGCATTTCCTTGGCTAATGCTCAAATACCCCGCTCGAAACTCAATACCTTGAATATCTCAAGGTATTGAGATACCTCGGTATCTCAAGGTATTGAGGTTTCGCTCTAAAACCCCTCTAACTAGCTATCTAGCTACTAATTATGCACCTAGTTATTAATCTAGGCTAGGTAATATAGATATCTACCATATTTATATATATCTAAGTAGGTATATACCTATGTATATAGCTATCCACACACATATACCCAAATACCTATTATCTTACCCTTCACATAAATATATTACTAACTATAATATATAGATATCTATATCTTAGATAGATATATATATATCTAAGTATCTAGCTATCTACTTATCTAGTATCTATAAACCTAGCTATCTACCTATCAATTACCTATCTAGTAACTATCTATCTATTGATAGATATATCTATCTATCTAAGTATCTAATAACTATCTAACTAGCTATCTTATCTATCTATCTAATCATCTATCTACCTATCTATCAACATATGTATATAACTATATCAATCTCTCTTCCTCCCTCACTAGCTACTACCCGCTGCTACGGCGGGAGCTTCTTACACCTGCTGCTGCTGCTCCATGCTACTGCTGCTGCTGGGCTTCTACATGCTGCTGCTGCAGCCATTCCTGCTGCTGCTGCTGGCCCTTGTTGCTGCTGCTGTTGGGGGCAGCAGCTGCTGCTGCTGTGCAATCTGGATCCCCCCTACTAGCTATAAACACACACACACACACACTCCTATACATATATATCACCCTATATATATATACACACATATATAACCATATATATACTACTAGATACCTATATATATATATATATACACTTATATCTATTCTAACACACACACCTACACACTCAGAAACATACTAATACACACACTCTCACACAAATATATACATAGCTATAAATATATATAAACACATATATTAATATATATATACACACATACAAATATATATACATATCAATACACACACACACTCTAAGATACATATATATATATATACACATACACATATAAATATATATATACATATGCACACACAAGCACACTTACACATACTTATATATATATACACATAGACATATACACACACAAGCACATATATCTAAATACACACATATATATAAATATATATATATATACATAAACACACATACAAATATATATAAATAGACACATATAAATATATATATAAAGAGACACAACACCACTCAACCACAACACACAACAACACGCCCCACTCACGCCTAACGACCCCGACACTCACCAACACCCTAAAATATATAAAATATAACTCAAAAACTCTAGCACACACTCCCCGATACTAACCCAACGTACGTACAAGCCCGAAACGAGGAACCCAAGTCAAAATGGCCGTTCGGTCATTTCGACGAACACGTGGTGCGCGGCTCAGAAAACCTCCTGAAACGCATACCAAACGAACTCAGAATCGGCCCAAAATTTATCCACACGCTCTAAACGATGTCTAGATCCTAGAAAATGCGCTCCTGCATCGATTCTAGGTCCATGGTGGAAACGCGCATGCACTTAGAATCGACGACGACGAAAAGCCCCAATTTTGCCCGAAATGCCCGTTTCTCCGCGACACGGCTTCCCGTGTCCAAACGGAGACACGCACTCACCCTCTAGACACCCGACAACGTCTACCTAGGTCCGTCTAACCTAGGGCATCACCCAAAATTGGGCCAATTTCGGATTCCACCCGAATTTGACACAAAACCTAATGTCAAAGTCTCTAAACTCAACCAAACTAGTTCCAACTTCCTCCTACGGGTAGGCTTAGGGCTTAGGAACGTTCTACAACACTAATTACACTATATAAAAATAATTAGCAAGGGATAAGTTAGGTTTTACCTCTTGGGAGTTGGAATCCCAAGGCCAAAGTCTCACAACCCCTAGAAATCACCTCCCTCAAGCTCCAAGCCACCAACTCTTGCTCCCACACTAGATCTAAGCTCCTCACACCTAGGTTAGGGAAAAAGCAAGTATAGGACTAGCATAAGGAGAAGGAATGGAAGAAGAAAGAAGAAAAATGGAAGGAAGAACTCACCTTGGAGATAAAGGAAGAAGGAAGAAGAAATGGAGAAGAAGAAATAAAGAAGAAGAAGTGGAAAATGAAGAAGAATACAAAGGGAGAGGGGCTGCTGCTGGAATTCGGGAATGGGGGGGTAGGTAGGGGCCGGCTATGAGAATTAAAGGCGGTTTACAAAGTTCGAAATTCCCAAAATGCCCCTACTCACTTGGTTTCGGGTTCCAAAAATACTCAAACTAGCTCCAAATCTCTCCCACTAACCTCCTAAAAATAAAATAATAAATCTAAGCCCCAAAATAAGTCTCACAAGGGTATGGGCTGGGTCGGACATGGGTCCACTAGGGTCTGACATGGATCCAGGCTAGCCAAAACCTTAAAACAATCATTAAAAAAAATAATACAAGCACTAAATAAATATAAATATAATTAATTAAATACAATCCACTATTTATCAAAAAAAAAAATACCCTATTTTCTAGAATTGGGTAGTGACACCTTCGGGGCTGAGTATAATAAAGTTTCGTATAGCTCTAGTCGGATCGGCATCGGGAGGGACTTCTGCCGTGCCTGCGAGCGTACCTAGCGCAATTCCAGCCGATGAGCCTCAGTTGGATTTTTTGGAGGACCTGGAAGACTACTTGCCAGTGTCAGTCCGCAGACCCCTTTCTCCAGGTATGACAGCTCGCCCAGCATTATTAAGAAATTATTTAGCTGTACAGGCTGCAGATACGACGTATATGCTGCCGGTCAGGGGTAAATATCGTCTTTTATGCCTCTTCTTTTGGAAAATTAATATTATGTTGATATTAACTTCCTTTTGTCTTCTTTTCAGAGGAAGACTTCTTCGGAGAGGGCGATGTAGACGCGCCCGTTGGCTCTGTGTCAGGTCCTAGTGGTGACAAGGAGGTACCTGATTTTGAAGAGGAAACATCTTCGGGTGCTGTCTTGCCTGTCGAGGAGACTCTGGTAGCTCAAGAGGAGGATGAGCCTGTCATTGCGACAGTGCCTCTTTTGAGCACGCCGGTCACTTCGTACGGTGTTGGCAATTCTTCTTTCGTCGTACCTCCTGTTGAGGCGACGGTCGTGGATACATCGTCTGTGGTTATTCCTGGAGGGGAAGTTGCCACAATCGCGGACACTCTCCGCATTCATGCGGACCTAGTTGCGCTGACCGAGCAGTACACCGGGATCTTCTACACCACTTTGAGAACGCTGATATCCATGGTGTTGGCGAAGAAGCTGGACTTTGTGCAGCTGAAGAGGTCCTCTCGGTTCTCTATAAAGGTGATCCGAGAATTTGGTGACCCCGGGGTAGCTGATGTGCTGGAGGCGATGGTTAATGGTTTGGAGCAACCCGTTAACGAATTCCTACTGCTAGCTCGAGGCAATATTGAAGCTCTGGTCCAGGCCAGATACGACTCCTTGACTGCGCATCTTGTTTGAAAAGAGAGAAGGTCTGAATAAATTCATCGAGGCTAACCAGCAGGAGATGGATAAAGGGAAAGTCGTCCTGGAGGAGACTCTTGCCCTTCAAATGAGGTGCCAGGCCGAGCATGACGGCAATGTAGCGAGGGTCCACAAACTGGAGACAAAGCTTGCTCAGGCAAAGGAGTGGGCTTCTCAGTCGTCGAAAGGTCTAGATGTGGTGAATGGCCGACTGGTTGTAGCACAACACGACTTGGCGAGTGCAGGAGTCGCCCGTGCCGGTCTCCTTCGGGCTAGAGCCGAATTGTCCCTCCTGATAGATGACGAGGCACGGTTGGAGCGGGTCCGCACTGATGTTTTGGATTTCGGCGCTGAGAAGATGGCCGTACTGGCGCAGCAGCTTCGTGACTTGACATCTCCCCCTCCCTGATGTACTTTTGCTTTTTGCTTTTCAAATGTACTTTCGCTTTTTTCTGGGAATAATAAAGAGGCTTTTTTATCTGACTTTGTGGACCCATCATTTCGGAATGTAAATGACAAATTTTGGTGAAAGTGATATTAGAGGTAGCGTGGACGTGATATACTTTCGGTAAGTTTTAGCAGAGCAAATCTATTCAGAGATCATATGGACATGACAGAATATGATCCAACTAGTTTCGTTTTGGAAGTAGTTTTGTCAGAATGAGATCACCATATTCTACTTGAGTAGATGAGGTTTAAGCATAGTACCTTTTCAGGAATTTGCCATTGATAGGAGCCATTAGCAGGTCTCCATTAGGCTGGGTTAACCTGTAAGCGCCGTTTGAGAACGTTGTCTCAATCACGTAAGGGCCTTCCCATTTGGGCTAGAATTTACCTTTACTTCTGTGAGTAAGAATCATCGGCCTTCTTACGGATAAAACTAGCTTGCCGGTTTTGAACACTCTTTCCTTTACTTTTTGATTAAAAGTTTTGGAAATGCATGCTTTGTAGAGCACAATGCGATGTTGAGCTTGGAGGCATTTCTCGTCTAATCCTTCTAGATCTTGAAGCCTTAACAGGTCATTCTTTTCTTGAGTTAACTCGTTGGCCACGGCTATCCTGAGTGACGAAATTTGAATCTCGATGGGGAGAACTGCTTTACTCCCGTAGACCAGTGAGAATGGCGTGCAACCTGTTGGTGCTCGTACCGTTGTGCGGTATGCCCAGAGACATTCTTCCAGCTTCTCATTCGAATCTTTTTTGTTCGAAGAGACAAACTTCTTCAAGAGTTTGATAATGGCTTTGTTGAAGGCTTCCGCCAACCCATAGCAGCTGGATAATATGCCTTGGGGGCCACATTTTGTATCCGATTTTTATCGCAGAATCGGTGAAATGCATGGCTGATGAACTGAGGCCCGTTGTCATGGATTATCCTTCGGGGAACCCCAAAGCGGTAAATGACGTGATGTTTGACGAAGCTGGTCACGTTAGATGTCTTTACCTCAGCAAGAGGGATCGCCTCTGCCCATTTAGAAAAGTAATCCGTGATGGCCAGTATGAACCGTTGACCTCTGGAAGAAGATGGTTGAATAGGGCCAATGATATCCATACCCCATGCTTCGAAAGGCCAGGATGCAACCGTAGAATTTAGATGTTCGGGCGGTTGATGTATGAAGTCTGCATGGACCTGACAGGCCCTGCATCATCTGGCATACTGGATTGCGTCTGTGATTATAGTGGGCCAGAAATAGCCCATCCTCCTGATACGATCCTGCAGCTTAGGACCGGGTTGATGCGCGTCGCACACGCCGTCATGAGCCTCACAGATAATTCGCTGTGCTTCATCACCAGAAAGATATCGTAATAATAGCCTGTCATAAGATCGGTGGTATAGGCATTGTGATGATGCGTCGAAGTAGAAGCATAATGATCATCTTTTGACAGATATTGCTTCTTTAGGATCTTTTGGCAGGATTCCGTATGCTACAAAATCTATAAAGGGACTTCTCTAGTCTCTCCTGTGAGGATCTGTGTCCACCGTGTAGCTGTATTCGATGTGAAAGTTATTTTTTACACAGAATAGGTCTCTGTTAAGAAAGATTACCGAATTCTGCCTTCTTACAGGGGTGGCTAAATCTACAGCTAGACTGGCTAGGGCATCAGCTTCCAGATTCTGAGATCGAGGTACATGCTCAAGGAAGAAACCTTTGAACGTCATGGCTCTCTCGATTGTCGCTCGATAATAAGGGATGAGGTCAGGATTCTGGACTTCATATATTCCTCTGACTTGATTGACGATCAGCAGAGAATCACCGAAGGCTTCTAGAGAATCGACCCCCAGCTCTTTAGCGACTTAGAGCCTGATTAGTAGAGCTTTGTATTCCGCCACATTGTTGGAACAAGGCTCGCTAAGAGAGTATGCTCGATAGATGACGTGCTTATCCGGAGTAACCAAGATGATCCCTACTCCTGAAACTACGTTTCCCCTGGGACCAGTTCTGGAGGCGCCATCGAAGAACAGTTGCCATGCATCGCCTTCCGTTACGGAATTACACTCTGCAACTTCGTCGGGAATGTCCTCGTATAGTTTAGAGGCCTCCGGGATGGGATAAGCAGCTAGAAAGTCAGCCAATGCTTGGCCTTTGATGGACTTCTGAGGGACGTACACCATGTCATATGGCGTTAATAACATTACCCAAGTCGCGAGTCAAGAATTAAGGACACTTGGCTTGCTCATCAGTACCCGAAGGGGATTGATCCTGGAGATGATATGAATGGTTTGGCCCGTGACATAGTGTCGCATTTTCTGAATAGCGAACATCAGAGCCAAGTATTCTTTCTCCACAGGGTTGTACCGGTGTTCGGCTCCGACCATCATCCTGCTGTGGTAGTAAATAGCCTGCTCGTGGTCCATATCGTTCTTTTGTGCAAAAAGAGCTCCCAGAGAATGATCCATTGCTCGAACGTATAGCACGAACGGTTTTCCTATGACGGGAGGTACCAGAACTGGCGGGCTAGTGAGGTAGCGCTTGATATCCCCGAACGCTTGCTGACTGGCTTCGTCCCATACGAAGGATACACCTTTCTTCATGAGGCACGAAAAGGGCTGGCATCTCCCGGAGAGGTTGGATATGAATCTTCGGATATAAGCCAGACGACCTTGAAATCCCCGGAGTTCCCTCAGATTGCGGGGCGGCCGCATTTCTAGGATGGCCTTGACTTTATCAGGGTCCACTTGAATGCCTTTGGCGGTAATGACAAATCCCAAAAATTTGCCGCTAGATACCCCCAGAAAGGACTTTGTAGGGATCATTTTGAGTTGATGTTGGCGCATCAATTCAAATACGGTCTTCAAGTCTTGGATGTGATTATTCCTGAGACGGCTTTTGATAGCTACATCGTCCATGTAACACTCCACTGTCTTGCGTAAATTTTTATGGAATATGTCACTCATAGCTCGTTGGTACGTAGCCCCAGCATTTTTTAATCCGAAGGGCATGACCGTATAGCAGTATACCCCCAGTGGTGTCCGAAAGGCGGTATGCTTCTCGTCTTCAGGATGCATCTTAATCTGATTGTATCCCAAGAATCCGTCCATGAAAGATATGCGTTCAAAACTGCATGTATTGTCGATCATGACATCTCTAATGGAAAGAGGAAACTCATCCTTGGGGCAGGCTGCGTTCAGATCTCGGTAATCGATGCATATCCGTACTTTCCCATTCTTCTTTATGACTGGGACAACATTGGCAACCCAGTCGGGATGTTGTTCTTCACGGATGAAGCCGCAGGCTATTAACTTCTTGACTTCCGCTTCAATGGCGTCCATCATGTCAGGACGGAACGGGTGTTGGTGCTGCATCACAGGCTTTGAATCGGGCAGTATGTTGAGTTTATGAGTAGCCACCTTTGGATCAAGACCTGGCATATCCTCATAATTCCATGCAAAGACGTCAAAATATTCTTTTATCAGCTGGGTAATTTCTTCCCTTTCTTCTTCGGAAAGGTCGTTACTGATAAATATCGGCTTTGGTAAATGTTCATCCCCTACATCAATCTGGATAACTTCATCTTTAGTGGAAGGTTCTCTCTGCTTGAAGCGAAACTCCCATTGTGTATCCATCTGCTGAGCCCAAGCGTCATTCTCGAATGGTTCAAATTTTTGTTCGTCTGATTCGAAGGAATCCGTTGCTACCATATTTGCGGATAATGTTTGCTCGAGGGCATGAGATAAGCCGGAGGGCGATGAGACATCTTGAAAAGAGGAAAAGATATCCTCGTTCGACTTGGAAGTCGTAAAGGAGGTGGCGTACCCTAACCCGGAACGGGTTTGTTGATAGTGGGGATTGCCGAGCAGCGGTTTTCATCTGCCTTTCCCGTAGTTGAGACCTGGTTCCATCCTTAAGTTGTAACCCATATTTTTTATGATCTTCAAGGCTTGCGGGCTGTACCTGTGAACTTGTATTTCACCAGAGTCGTCATCAAAGGAATCCTCTTGTATAGTCTATTCGTTGCGCATGCGGCCGAAGACTATTGAACGCTGACCGTTGCGGGCAGGTGGAACAATGAAGATAGAATCCTCATGTGGTCTATACATCATGGTGACATTGGATGATAACGCCACTTCTCATATGTACGGATGATAGGAATCTATAGCTGCCAAGAATTTTTGTGCTATAGGCTCTATATCGTCATGGGGAGAGGATTCCTGATTTGGAATCCGAGCGTCGATATACTGGAAAAGAGGTCCTTTATTATTATCAGAAACTGCACTTCTGGTTGCATTTACATCACTCAGCTGCTTGTTGCGCCGAAGGTTGATGATTAGGGGCGGAGGCTTTTGGTTTAGAGTGACCACTAGAGGATCACCCCCTTTCCCTGACCTGGTCTTGTTCAGGTGGGTAGCCATAGGCTCTGTGACTTTTGGATGGGTAGTCCGTCCTCTCACCTTGATTGATAGAGGTTGCTTGGCAGAAGGTTCTTCAGGCTCCCGGTGGGATTCCTTCTCTGCTTGGGCTGACACCTCTTCCGTGTAGTCTTGAGAGTATAACACGGCATCGGAGTAGTAGGATTCTACTCCTTTAAACGGGTTTAGGTCGGCAACCTCCGTTTGTACTGTCCCTTGGGCGTCTACATATTTGAAGCATTGATGTAGAGTCGAAGGAACGATATTGTGGTCGTGGATCCACGGTCTTCCTAGTAGGATGTTGTAGGACACCTCTGAATCGATGATGTAGCATGTAGCCACCGATCTGAGGTTGCCAATCTGGATCCTCAGGCGAATTTTTCCCAACGGCTTACTTCTTCCGGCGTTGAAAACCACGATAGTAGTGGTGGTGTAAGCCAGTTCGCTGGTAGGAATCCTCAGTCGTCTGAGCAGACTATGAGGAATGATGCTGATTGAGGATCCCGGATCTATGTAAATTCGATCGACCTCCATGGAACCGACATACCCGGTGTGGTAGAGAGGTCTGTCATGCCTGTTATGTTTTAACAGCATGTCGTCTTGAGTGAAAGTGATATTTGGGGCCACATCCATCACTCTGTGGCATCGGGGACATGCTGCAAGTTCTTCATCGGGGGACTTGAGTTGGGTCAAGTATGTATCCGCCTGCATCAATGCTTCACTCATGGCTAGACGAGTGTCTTGAGAGAGCCTGAGTAGCTCAAAGATGGACAACCTGGTCGGTGTATTAGCCAGTTGGGCCAAGATGTCAAAGTTGTACGGCTTCTCTAAACCTTTGTTTTGAATGTTTTTCACAGGTTTATCGAAGAGCACTTCTTTTTGCTTCCCTTTGTCCATCGAAGTTGATCTCGAAGGACCAGCCTCTGGTACGGCGGGCTCTGGTTCCGAAGGCTTGGCAGCTGAAGCGTCTGCAGATGCATCTTCCTGACTTGCTCCATAGTCCTTGAGGTAAGACTTCTTCGAACGGGTTGCTGCGGCCAAGACCTCGTCTTCGTCTGTTGTCGAAGAAATTGTAACCATATGGCATTGCTTGCATTTGGAGTTCTTCTTGGAATTAGCTTTAGTAGCATTAGTCTCTTTCTCGAGCTCCGACACCAAGTCTGGGTAAACCCACATAATCTCGCCTCTCAGGGTAGTTAGGGGTAACATGTCATAATTTTGAGCCCTAGCTGGAGGGAGATTAACGATGTTCATCGTTGTCCGGGAAATAGGTGTAACACCGTCCGGTACTTCTTGGGGAGGCAGGTTGCCAAATTATAGAGAGAACATGTTGGCCGTGACCGTCTTATCACTATTGCGCAGGGTTATGGCTTTAGCATCGATCAGCTCTTGGATCTTCCTTTTCAGTATGTAACACGCCTTTGTTGGGTGGTATACGTATCTGTGGAAGATGCAGTACTTGGGGTTGTTGGCGTTGCCGGCCTCACTAGGCCGCCTCTCCTCCGAAAGGGTGATTTTGCCACTTTTGACGAGACACTCGAATATACTCGGAATATCATCGTCGTCGAAAGAGTATCCCTCTACGGGCCTGGAAGTCCCCGGTTTTGTCTGCGTGTTTGCCGCAGTCTTCTGTCTGGACGTATTGATCGCCAGAGCTTCTTTCCCTTTGGAACCGCGAGGATGGTCGCCATTAGGGGATGACCTCTTGCCTCTGTCAGAGGTAGAGATCATGATGCCGTTGTCACGTGCCTTGCGACTGTTGTCCTCGGCGGCTACCGCTGAGATGATGAACGAGGGCCCATCATGGAACTGATATGGTCCTGTGAATACCGAGATCACGGGAAGAAGGTTCTTCCTGCAAATATCCACCAACGCTGAGTCTGGAACTCCTGGAGGCATGTGTAAGGTGGCCTGACGAAAACGTTCGACGAAGGTGCGAACGTCCTCCTTCTCTCTATGCTTGACTTCGATGAGAGAGGACATAGACATGTCCATTCCTCCCTCGTAGAATCGTGTGAAGAATAAAGCCTTGAAGTCTTCAAAGGAAGTATAATGTAGTTGTCTGCCAGGCTGCGGTACCACTGGAAAGCTACTCCTGAGAGACAGCCCTTGAACACCCGGGTGAGGAGGGCGTCATTCCTTATAGTAACACCGTCATCATACTGAAATAGTTCATGTACTGACTTGGTGATGTTTTTCCCTCGAACAGGGCCATAGTCTGAGGTTTGTACCTCGGAGGAAAATGGGCCTCTTCCCAGATAGCTGGGTATGGCTGGTTGATTCCCAATTTCTTGAGCTGATCTTTGTGCTTCAAGGCGTCAAATTGGGCTTTCAACTCCCGCACTACTTGTATCGGATTTTTAGCTAGTAGCGAGACCACGGAATGGTGCGGAGTTGGTTGGATCGGGACTCCCCCAGGAGGTAGTATATTCTCCAGGTGAGGAAGTGAAGGACCAGCTGACTCTTGATCTAGAGCAGGCTCTTAGATCGTGTTGGATGGTGGCAGGTCCACCCCCACACGTATCTGAGTAGGTGGGACCGACGTTTGAGCCATAGCAGCCGCCTGTTGAGTTAGCATCATTTGGTGCATATTCTCCATCATGGATTGCATTTGCTTCAGAGATGTCTCTAGTGTAGTAATGCGTTGCTCATCGTTCCCTGATGGCGAGGCTTCCCCGTGTTCATCTCCAATGGCCTAAAATCCCATCTCCCTGGGCGTCATTGAAGGATGAGTATAGGTCGCTGTAGAAGTTGACTCTATACTCTCAGTATCTGATTCGGGAGACTGGCGACCCTCAGCATCAGAATCAGAAAAGCACGAAGTCAGTTGTCGCAACCTTGAAAGAGTGTTCTGGAACACCCCAGCTTCGGTGTCCCTAAGGAGCATGTTGAATCTTCTTCGGCTCGGAGTTTTAGAGGACGGACGTCTTGAGTCTGAGCTTCCTCCATGTATATATGAAGCCATGTTCACAGATGCATGTGCGGGCTCTTCTTCTAGGAAAGATGGAGAGTAGCTCAGTCGGTCAAAAACCGACCGTTTTGCTTTAGAACAGCAACATTTAATTATAATCCTGTGACTATTACAGCAGTGCTCGCTAGGAGGCATAATAGCCATGCTGGCAGATCCCCTCTCCTTGCATTTTCGGATTAGATATTTGTGCAGGTCAGGAGGAGTTGTAGAAGAAGAAGATGATGGCTTGTTCTTTCTGTTCCCATTGGTGGGCATGCCGATGATGGGAACCATAGTCTTCCCTGTGCCACCCGTATACAAAAGGTTGGCCATCTGGGTGGCAGATAATCTTCGAGGAGGGTGTCTTTCCGTAACTGGAGCCTTCTTTACGTCTAGGGACTTCGCCTGGTGTAATTTGGAGCTTCGCTCTGGTTGGCGTAAAGCTGAGGATGTCCTCAGTCGGCCATCATCGTCTCGTGTAATTCGGAGGGCGTAAAGATTGTTAACTTACTGGCGTAACGGCCGAGAAGTTGAGTAGTCCGCCGCTCGCTTTCCCTTGCGGAGATCACAGGGATCATCTGTTTCTCCATAGAGGTCAGATATTATTTTATGTGCGGAGTGTGTCTTGTACTTCTGATTTGGCACCGAGGCTTTATCAGAAGTTTTGTCTATTCCGCCAGGGATGGGAGACTGAATTTCATGCGCAGAGCGTGGAGTATACTTCTGGTTTAGCGCTGAGACATTGCCAGAAGTTTTGTCTGTTCTGCCAGGGACGGGAGATTAAATTTTACGCACAGAGCGCGGAGTATACTTCTGGGTTAGCGCTGAGACATTGCTAGAAGTTTTGCCGGTTCTGTCAGAGATAGGCGACTGAATTTTACGCGCATGGCGCGGAGGAAGAAAGGCTACAACCTTATTGGTCGGAAAGATCGGAGAGTCCACAGGAATGGTAGAGGATGTCTTGGGCATCCAGACCTTACGCAGCTTCCTGTTGTTTTCGTGAGAGAGAGAGTGAGAGCTGCCCTTTGTCCGGAGCATATCTTCGTAGGCAGATTGGTCGAACTGGACGACCAGTGTCTTCTTCACGGATCCCACGGATACCGTATCGTGTTGAGCAATAGCTTCCTCATCAAAAGAGAAAGATGTCCCCAACAGCGTCGCCATCTTGTTTTAGTTATGTAATATAAACGAGAAAAGATTTGATAAATACAGAAAATAAGGTCTTGTACGAAGACCCGCCCTTCTTTTATGTTTACAAACAAGATTGTACAAATATCCTACACGAGGATTCATAAGTACAATTTATTTAATCTGGGTGAATATTGCTATAGGTGTCTGATCTGCAGTCGATCACTTTAGCCCTTGGAACACACGATGTTGAAGAAGTGCCATGGAAGACAGATAGCAGCTTCGAGGGTTGCTGAAGAGGGTGGATGCCCGATGCCAAAGTCGCCAATCCCTTCTCTTTGCCTGAGCTCCGGATTCTCCACTCTCTCTCTCTCTCTCTCGACCGTTGGATCTGGTACGGGATCTCTTGATCAGTTTTCAGACCTAACTTCTTCGACCCTCCAATTTGTCGACCTTGTTCCTCATTGATAGAGGTCTTTATTTATAGAGTTTTAGTGACAGTGACCACTCAATCGGTGTAAAACCGAGTAGTGGAAAGTACAGAACCCTTTTACACAACGGTTAAAATAACCAAAAGCCTGCGTATAGATGACCCTTTAAATGAGGGTGTGACGCGGGTCCAACGAAGGGACAAAATGCGTATAATCGCTACGAAGATCACGGCTTAAAAGCCACGTAGGTAGGTATCCCTCGTGTAGAAGAGGTTGGCATTGAAGCCAATGTCTGTCACCATCGCATAGAAGCCAAATAGTTATCAAACCGGCATAGAAGCCAAATAGGCATAGAAGCCGAGTGGTCCTAGAGGCCGAGTGGGCGTAGAAGTCGAGTAGGCACAGAAGGCCGAGCGGGCGTAGAAGTCGAGTAGGCCCAGAAGGCCGAGCGGGCGTAGAAGCCGAGTAGGCACCAAAGCTGAATAGGCGTAGAAGCCGGTGCGTAACGTGCCAAAGTGATGATGTGGACGTTTTAGCCAGAATTATGTCTCTTGGAGATAATCAGATCTCTTGCGTTAAATACAGAGATCTGCCCCCATCCCGTGCATTAAATACAGATGCTTGTCTTCAAGATTTGTTATCATTCCGCACATTAAATGCAGATACGCACCTTGAACCCTGTGCGAAGAGTAACCGCTGTCGTGGCAGTCTGTTCATCTTCTGTGGAGCGTAAGTAGCTCATGTTTGCCTGTGTAAAACTATGCAGCGTATTCCCTTGTATGCGTAAGAGCAGCTCTCGCAAAGGGGATGTCTCTAAACGACGGTTCAGTGACATTTAATCAAATCTCCTGCATTAAATATGGAGATCCGCCATCATCCTGTGCATTAAATGCAGAGGCGTATTTTGAAGGTCTGTCACCCTACTGTGCATCAAACGCAGAGACGTACCTCAGGCATCTGTCAGTATTCGGCGCATTAATTGCAGAGACGTATCTTGAGAACCTGTGACCGCTCTGTGCATAAAAATGCAGAGACATGCCTCCAATCTCATACGAGGTGCAGCTTTTGACGTGGCAGGTGGTTTGTCTTCCGCAGAGCGTAAGGAGCTCTCATCGACCTGTGTAAAACTAGGCACTGTATTCCTCCGTATACGTATAAGCGGTTTACGCAAAGGAAATGGCAGTAAATGACAGCCTGGGTTGCAGTGCCTCGCCATCATTATAGCCGTCGCTTGGGTAGTCGAGCAGTATCCCTTTGTCAGAAGTTGAGACGTTAGGTTTATTGCAGGCTCTGACAGGTTCATTGCAGGCTCTGACAGGTTCACTTCGGAGAATACGAAGCGTCCCTCATACACTTCAATGCTGCATGAAGAGAGGATGAGTTTTACGCCATAAAGGCGACGTAGATCCCTGTTTTATGCTGAAGCCGCCTGGACATACTGCTTTACCCAGATGGTATTTGAGCCTGTATTTCTCATTGTGCTTTGGCGGAGACACTCTGTTTGCATGTTTGAAGGCTTTGAAGTACTCTGTTTACGCTGCTTTGCATCAATATGCTGCGTAGAGCTTCCAGCGTATTTTTTATGCTTCAACAAACAAGACATATAGGACACATAATCGTAACTTCTCTTGGTCAGTTAGGATCGCATGCGCACTATAGAAGTGGTCTGGATACTGGCGTACTTTTGGAAAGATTGGCTATACAAGCGCTCTTTTAAAGAAGTAGCCGTGATGGCCCACTTTTGAAGAAGTAGCCGTGATGGCACACTTTTGAAGAAGTAGCCATGTTGGCAAACTTTTGAGGAAGTATCCGTGATGGCTGACTTTTGAAGAAGTAGCCATGATGGCACACTTTTGAGGAAGTAGTCATGATGGCGCACTTTTGAAGAAGTAGCCATGATGGTTGACTTTTGTGACAATTGGCTATGATGGAGCACTTTTGAGAAGTTGGTCGTGATGGCATAATTTGAGAAGTTGGCCATGATGGCGCCCTTTTGTGGCTATTGGTCATGATGGCACACTTTTGAGAAGTTGGCTGTGATGGCGCACTTTTGACATGTTGGTCGTGATGTCACACTTTTGTGAGAATTGGCCATGATGGCGCACTTTTGAGAAGTTGGTCGTGATGGCACACTTTTGAGAAGTTGGCCGTGAAGGCGTACTTTTGAGATATTGGCCTTACGGTGCACTTTGACGAAGTTAACCTTATGACGCACTTTGAAGAGGTTGGCTTACGGCGCACTTTGATGAGGTTGGTCTTACGATGTACTTTGAAGAAGCTGATTTGTACTTGTTTGTCATTGAAGTGAGTTTGGATAACCTTTATTTAATAATAAACAAAAAGTATAAAGAAATGTTAGACATAAAATTTAAGTACAATATTTTTGATCTGGGTAATGTGATGATGGAGATCGAGTACTGCGGCAATTCTTTTACTCCGTTTATGGTCCAATGAGAGAATGATGATGCTCTCTTCTCTCTTCTCTCTTCTCTCTCTTGAGCTTGTATGCACGTACGTAGCTTGGAGGGGTATTGTCTCTGAAGCAGAAAAACTAGCCTTTGGAACGTCCAAGTTGCTCCTATTTATAGCCATCATGTTGAGGGACTATGTGAGCTGCATGTGCTTTTGTTTGGTAGCCGCAGGAGGCTCCTTCAACAGAATATGGCTGCAACTGTAGGCGCATATTATGGGCAGGATGCCACTTATACATCCTTAACATGATATAGTTGAGTCCAGGTTTAGCTTCCACGTGGACGTTTGTTGAGATTTGCTATTGTTGATGATCTGGACGGTCTCGTCTTTTGTTTGTATGACTTGGTCAGCTTAACACGTGGTCCGCATTTAGTTTATAAAAATTACTTCTGTCGCAACAGAAAAATTTTGTCTCAGGGAACCCTGCCATATTGGACGCATGGAGTCTGGGACGCATAGGACGCATGAAACACATGGAGTCTGGAACACATGGGACTCGAGACGTATGGAACCCATATAGTCTGGAATGCCTAGAGCCAGAGACGCATGGAACGTATGGAGTCTGGGATGCATGTGGCCTCGTATACGTGGCTTGCACGCTTGTCAGGTGTAAAGTTTATGCTGACATGAGGTCCTGTCGTTTAGCATCCTCGCATCTTTCGAGGCATTCAAAAAGTTCTTTCTGTCCGGATTTTGTGTCAGACATAATCTTTGTGGAAGGCCTTTATGTGGCTAGTTTTGGGACAGATGAATGCTTGAGGGAGTAGTGACGCATGACACTGCTGGCGCATGCGGACATTAGTTACTTAGTGGTGCATGGCACTACTGGCACATGGGAACACTAGTTACTTAGTAGCGCATAGCACTGATGGTACATGGAAATAATGGCACATGGGAACACAAGTTATGAAGTGATCGGCGCATAGTACTGGATTATTATGGCACCGGAGGCTTGATCACTGCGGTGCATGGCCTTTGATTACTTTTGGCGCATAGAATCTGCATTTTTGGGCCGCTTAGTCATTCTATGACCTAATTTCTTCTAAGTCGACCTTGGGTCGCATATTTGTTGGACGCATGGATATAAATTTTCTATGCTTCTATAAGACCCCCTTCAAAGTTTTCAAACTAATATGTTTGGAATACTTTGAAAAAGAAGCATGGAGTAGAAGACCTTGGGCCGCATCTGATAGACATACCAATAGGCACATTACCGCATAGGAACTTCCGCTGGGCTGTCAGATCCTTAAATACCGAGATTTGGCTCGATCTCCGAGAAGATTTCTTGGGAATTCTAAGTCATCTCCCAGCAAGGATCCCATAGTGACAGTTTATCAAAGGATAAAGTTGATTGGAAAACCCAAGTGTCGTCCTTATAATTAATTCTGGTAGCGTGGCACGAGATTCAAAGAGTCGCCACCATCTCCTTGGCACTATAAATAAGGGGTTTTGCCGAAGAGGGAGAATTTTTTTCTTTTTGTTCGAGTTTTCCTCTTTTGTCTTCGACCTTTTCTTTATCTCTGACATTCTTCCAGATCGCCATGGCCCCCAAAGCATTATCCTCTTTGTTCAAGGCTAAAAAGGCCGACGACAAGGGAAAGCTCCCTGCATCCTCTTCTAAGGCCAAGTATGAGGCCCCGACTTTCCACCCAGACGTTCAAGTGCCTATCCAAGGTAAGGATTGGAGAGAAAGAAGTCTGGATGCATGGACACTTTGCACATAGTCTGCCGCATGGATTAGAATATATGTAGACTTTCCATATGACTCCGCCGTATATTTTATTCGTGGGTCTCAATTTGGTCGTATGCGTCGGTCTTGACCTGGCTGCATGGATGGCATCACATGCATCTCACTCGGCCGCATGGATGTCCTGTCATGTGCTTGACATGACTTGGTCATATTTAAGGCACAATATGCGTCTGACATGACTTGGCCACATGTATGCCTTTATATGCCCAAGTTTTCTCTTGGTGCACATGCTATCTTGATGGCTCTAACTGTCTTCTAATTTCTGACTTTTGTAGTGACTTTACCCTTGGCTCCATCAGAGGAGGTGCTTATTGGGCATACTCAGGCTGCATTGGGCGTAAGATTTGACAATATAGTAGCAAATATCCAGGCCCAGATAAACAAGGGTAAATCTGAGGTGGGGATAAAGTTGATAGCGGACCAACCTTCGTTTTACTTGCTTAGCCAACTGAACTACGGGCAGATTGAGGATAGCAAGAACATTTCTTATTTAAATCCCATCTTCCTATTCGGGGATGCTCTTACTATCTCGGACCCCATGGTAGTAAAGATTAAAGAGAACTGGGACTTTTCTGTGGCAGGATGAAGATACACATACCTACGATGGAGCGTCATTTGCCCTTATCAGCTTTTAATATGGTGTCTCTTCCAAGGAGGATGTTGGGCAACCCGACTCTAGACCAAAAGGGAATCCTGGTCGGCTATATTCATCACAACTCCAACCTGAAGAGGGAAGTGACGACTTTCAAGGAATCGTTTTCTTACTCCCTTTGCGGGTTGGAACCCGACATTCTCGCAAGTGAGATGGGCCAAATGTTTATTTTTATGACACTGATACCTTCCTAAAACTGCTCGCAGACAAGGGGTCCTATCCCACGGGAAAAATATGCTTGCTCAACTGGGTGCATTATTCACCTTCTTGGATTATTTTTACTATGTGCGTACTGGAGAAGTACGAACAGTTTGTAAAGGAGGTCAATCTCTACTTCTCCATAAGGGATTCTTGTTATAGCTTGGAGAAGAATCTGATATTATTCGTGGCTTTGACTGAGATGTACAACTATCGTACTGGGACCTTCTTCACCCTTGACAGGGAGTTGGGACTCGCCCTTCATGAGTTGTACAATATTTTACGGTTGCCCTATGACAAGGAGCCGTATGAAGGGTACACGCCTGATAAGAAGGAATTGGATAAACAACACCTAGGGTTCCTTGCTGTATATAGGGAATTATTGTGTTACCGTAGCACTTGCCAACAAACATCGAAGAAGGGGAAACAAAGCATGAAGGGGACGTTACCCCAGACAATTACCTAGATCTATCACCTTTTAAAAATAAAGCTTTGGGCCAGGTCACCATTCGAAAACCTCAATCTCATAACGGTGTCCGCGATCTGGTGGGCAGTACTAAGAACAACTACAACCGGTGAGGGGTTTGGTAGGTCTAGCGATACCTTTAATTATTTTTATCAAGTTACCCATCCATTGTCGGACAAAGCCGTGTTGGCTGGATTCTTGATGATAAAGCTACGAAATTATGTAGTCCCGGGAGGTTTTAGGTCGATTGAGAGGGCTAGCCATAATCTTATCATTCTTGCTGTAAAGTTGGTTTTTGTTCACCGCCTCGTCTTACTCCCAATGATGGTCTACAACATTCACCATGGACTTTGTGCTTTTACCAATAAGGTGCTGGCCTATGACGGTCCCGGGGATTTCAACCGGGTTAAGATGCCTTATCATTATTTAATGGGTTGGCTCTTAATGCACTACCCATCTATAATGAGTCCTGGCCTCGAGGTGATGATGACATAAGCTGATGCCATTATTTGTCGATATGGTAGGATGCCCTGGGTTCATACTACGGTTCCTGCATGTCGGCACAAACTCGTCCATATAGCAAATTATTTCTTTTTTATGTTGGTCCCAAAATTTATCGAGAATAAGGTAAACATAGTTTATTCTGATGGTGGCACTGACCGTCAGGTCCTATCCCCGAGGCTCTTCTACTGGTTACTCTCTATCCGACCTTCGCATTTAGTATATCAGAAAAGGAACCTTGTCTTCTTGGAGCCTTATATGCCGAGTAGGTTTGCTCGCCAGATCGAATATAGCCAACTCATGTTGAGCAATCCCAACCCATGTCTTGGTTTTGAGGATAACATTCTTCATGGGTCTCGAGCCTGGGATTATTATTTTGCAACCAGTACCCATGTCCGATTTACGCTGTCGGATGCTATAATTTCTACACATATTATTCTTGCAGCGACTAACTTTCATGTAGCCATGAATGCACCACCATCCGACTTTGATCGGGATACTAGCTTTATTGTGGGCACTAAACTGAAAACTCAGAGCGGCGGGTCCAGCAAAGGTCGGAGGAAAGGCAAGGATAAGGCTACACTATTGCCTACTGACCCCGACTCGACGACGGGGGAAGAGAATACTTTCGACGACTCCTTGCATCCGGTGGACTCTCCAATAAAGCACATAACTTCTTCTGTGTGGAGCCCTACATCTAAAAAGAGAAGACAGGGATCATCTGTGGCCGCGCGGTCGAGTTATAAGAAATGGGTCGCTACCAAGGACCTTACGCAGGTCGTGGGAAAAAAGAAAGATGAGGAGGTATGACCCCTTGCATTGGTGATTTGCTAACCAGATCATTTTCTTGATGCCGAGGCAGTATCCTTACATCCTCTTAGCTTTGTTCCTATGTCTCCTTTTTATGACACTCTTCGTCCTAGTTTATCTAAATTTATGCAGAGACCGGGAGCGGGGGCGAGGACACTTCCTCCACGAGCTGCCACAGCAGGGGTTTCTTACCGAGAGCAGGAGACGGTGTCCTCTTCTTGAGAACCGTATATCAATGTGATTATCGTTGAGGATGTGGGAAGGTTCGATAAAGAAGGGGACGCTTCCTTGGTCGACCCATTGGTTGGAGATGTGGGCACCTTGGGGACGACCATGTCCACTCCGACGAAACTGCCAACTTTGAGACCTCACTCAGGTATATTATTTTGTCATTTCTCAAGTGATGAGGTTTTTAGGCTTCAATTCTTCATTATTTGGGTAAAGTTACTCACTGATTGTTTTGATTTGACAGGCCCTTCCTCGCCGATAAACATATTTAATGTGGCAGCAAAAAAGAGTATGACGGAGGAGGCTAAACCAGGACTCACCAGGGCATGACCTGGGTCAGTCCTATATTCCTCCATGGTTGGAGAACCTCTTGAAGGAACTTCGATAGGCATGGGGCCAACTTCTGATACCTATCTCCCTGGTGCATTGGCTGTCATGGAAGACGTGAGGGGGGCGAAGAAGCTCATGGGGGAGGCTCAGTCTTTCTCTCACTTTTCTGCTGGTAGAGGACACTAGATGGAGCCTCCTGTTGAGGATAGTGTAGGGGAGGCCTCTACTGTTGCAGACCTAATTGGTGTGGCTGTTTGCCATTAAATTCGAAAGTTCTAAGATATCTTAATTTAATTAACATACGATAAAAAAGTACAAAGAGGTCATCCTAGGAGATAATCTAAGTTCAAATTTGTTTTCTGGGGGATGACGATGGAGAGTTAGGAGTGTAGCAACTATCTTTACTCCGTGGACGATCCGATGTAGAAGGAGTAAGCTCTTCTCTCTTGCTTGACTGTAGGTTCGCAGCTAGCCGGGGGGTTGTATGGGTGTGATACCCTGCTACTTATGGCCGCCATATTGACGTACGATGGATGTCGCAGATGCTCGTAGTTGATCTCCGCATTGGGCCCCTTCATCATATTACGGTCGTATAGGTAGCAACATATCATGGAAGAGCTGCCACGTGAGCTCGGCTGAGATATATTGTTGATAAGATCTTAGGGTCATTTTAACCCATTGTGTGCGTGAATTGGTCCGCTGGACACATAATTTGCACCTACTGGACGAGTATCTTTTTGGTTGTAACAGAAAGATCTCGTGAGTCAAGGGCCACATAGCCGTCGTGGTCGCATAGTTGTTGTGGCTGTATATGGTCGAGGTCGCACATGGGAACTATGTGGGGTCGAGGCCACATAAGGACAAGGCCACAGAGGGGCGATGCCACAGAATGTTAGATACGTGGCTCTGTGCATCTAACGAAGTCATTAATTCCTGATGTGATCTTTTTGTCTTTTTCTGAGCCGCCGCCTCTCTCATAATTTTTTAGGCGGACATAGTAGAGAGTGATGTGTTAGAGGTTCTGACGGGCATCGAGAGTTGTGTCAGGGGCATCATGCAGCATCTTGCTTTAGGGAAGCTTGGGTCGTATAATATGATTTGTATGCGACCTCTCTGTCTTTGATTGCTCGGCCGCATAATTGGCTGACGGGCAATTATTGCCAAGCTGGTGCATTTAAGTGGCTTATCTTTTGACTCCAGCTCCCTTTTTGCATGCAGAATTCTTGGAAGCTTGAGCGTTTGTTGCACCTTTCTAGTTTCATTATTCAATTATTGCTAGCATGCCAACCGTCATTTTTATGTATAAATAACACTGTTATGGTTCATCGTATTCCATCTTTGGGGAACCTTCACATGTCATCCAATAGGGTTCTAATTGGAAGCCCCGGCCACCCGCCCTACTTCTTCGATGTTCTGTTGCTGCTGTATCCCAATGCTCTAGCATCGGGGAGTCGGAAGCTGGAGGGTCTCGTGAGGGATGAGCTATCGATCCTCCGTCTGCTATCGTAGTGTCTCCTCCTGTGAAGAGGGTACAGGATGAGGATGATCTATCTGCCGTAGGGGACCTTCTGTCTGCGCTCGGGTTGACCCTAGACCTTGCTGTCCATAACCGCGGAGGAGAGAGAGACACTGGAATGGAGGGAGGCATGCGCCGCCTGTTCCATCATGCGAGTATTCATTCGCTTCAGGAGGTTGTGGATGTACTTCATGAGGCTCGTGGCTTGCCTCCCTGAACATGTCTTTTCTCTATCTCGCTATTTTGTATGGGCTCTCGGTGGCCTCATGTTGTAGCCTCTCCTTGGCGCTTTAGTAATATAATAACAATATTTTGCTCACCCATCTTTGTTTGGTACGTAAACTTCTTTATACGTCCTCAATATTCTAAGGCTGTTCATGCCGCATGTGGCCCACCTGTGTGGCTTACAACTCTTGGTCATATGGGTCCCATGCGACTTTTATGCGACTTGTTTATATATTGGGGTGCATGAGCACTTATTCAGCCTGCATAATTTTTGTGCTTCTACAATACCCCATTCAAATTTTTAAAATGACAATTTTGGAATACTTTGAATTGGAAGCATGGTTGAGTTTTGGCCGCATATGGGCATCATGCCATATAGTCGATTCTGTCAGATCATTTATGGGCGAATTTGACCCAATCTCCCAGGAGATTTCCAAAGCTGTCTCCTGATACAGGTCTCAAGGCATCGGTTCCCAAGGAGATTATGGTGGATCACATAGATCGAGGTGTTGGGTTCATCTTATTAACCACCAGGTTCATTACCTCGACCTATTCACACGGGTTGGAGGCTTATAAGTAGGCAGCTCATGTAGGAGAGAGAACTTTGCCTCCCTAACTCCTCCTTCCGTCGTGAAGAAGATGCCTTAATTTTTTCATTATGTTCACCATGGGGTTTATCAAGGATGAGATCGACCCATGGCCCCGTGACTCTGGCGCTCTACTCGAAGGTGAGGCACACCACAAGTCGCATGTCGAGACTTTCAGAGGACACCGAGATACGGGCATACAGTTCTACTTCATGGATAAGAAATTATCTCAAACGCGTGCAGACTCTTTACCTAGCTTAGTTTCATAGATGAAAGATCATCTAGAACATGCACGAGCTTTTTGCATGGTCGGCCGCATGCGCTAGCCCTGTCTCTATCGTGTGGATGGCGATTTATCTGAACCATGCAGCAGATTCCTCTTTGTCATATGTGTGAAGAACCATGTGTGCGAAACCTTTCTGTAGCTTGGCCATATAGACTAGGAATCATCTTCAGGCGAAGCCTGTCTTCGGCTTGGCCGCAGGGTTGAGGGAACATGTATCCTTTAAGAAATTTTTCCCTTCTTATGGTTGTGGCCCATAAGCGGCCTACGACAGGTATGAACCTTTTGTAAAGCTTTACTGGGACTGGTGTGTGTCTTCTATGTGCAGGTTTTGCCCCCCTTCGTGACGCTCACGATAAAGCATGGAAGGATATCATAAAACCCATTGTTCGGGATGAAGACTAATTTTATGTGGCGGTTTACCAAGAACTGATCCAGGAGACGAGGACAGTTTGGCAAGAACTAATCCAGGAGACGAGGATGAATATCCCGTATCATACGTTGAGCTATCCTGGTTCATGCAGTGTACTATCTGCATTTCTCCCTTTTATTCGGTTTGCTATCGACCGGGAGACTGCGGGGTCGATGATAAAATTTTGATTAATTGCCATTTCTGTCTCGGTCTTCTTGCATGATTATAGAGAGCCTGATCCTACTCCTCCCTTGCTATCCGTCAGTATGAATTCTTTTCCATATACTGGGGTTTGAACTGTGTAGGGATGATCCAGAAAGTATTAAGTTCTGCTGCGGGCTCGACTTGTGTCAGTAGCGAGGACAGCATGGAAGGGTGCTTCTTATGAAAAATGTTTGTATCAGCGAGATTTCATGGAAATCCTTTAAATCAATTTTCCATCATATGTACTCATAACCTTGAATACTAATGAAAAATCCTTGAATATAATAGATTTTTATCATATGTACTCATGATCTTGAATATTAATTTATAAAGTCTCTCCTTTTTTAGAAATTTTTATGTTGTGAACTTTTGGGTATTGTACTAGAGGTAATATGAACGTAGTACAACTCCACAGTTGAGATAATATGAAATTTTGGATATTGTACTAGAGGTAATATTGTGGAACATCCCATAGGGAGATTTTTTGGTGGACTTATTATTTGTTGCGCACGTTGAGTACAAATAATTAATTCAAAAATAATCCCTATCAGAGGTAATAGGGACATGATAAGTTTGGTGGACCCATTACTTTTCACGCACGTTAGTTTAAGTAAAAGATTTAGAACAAGACCTACAAGAGGTAATATGGATATGACAATTTTTGTGGACTTAACACCGCTGGTATACCTTGGTGAGTATAGGTGATAAGTGGGGTTGACAATAGATATCAGAGGTGTTATGGACGTGATGATCGATAGCCAAAACCCGAGAGGTTTGCTCAGAGGTCATATGGACACGACAAACTCAGTCGGAGAGAAATATTAGGACGATAGTTCAGAGGTAATATGGACGTGAACCGATGTCCGTGAACTCGCTGATGAGTGATTTGCTGAGTATGGTCTATCCAAAAATAAAGATAGACCTAAGGATTGCTCCGCTGGAAAGATTGGTGGGACGATAGCTTAGAGGTATTATGAACATGGCTAGCATCTAACAAAATTAGTTTTTGAGTGGTCACTGTAGGAGTGTACGAGTGGACCCGAGGACTTCTCCGCTAAGAAGACTTTAAGGATCCATCATTTGTTGCGTATTCAGGGCTCCTAGATACAGATGATAGCTTCTACAGGAATTTGTAAAGAAGGGGAAAATGTTTGCACAGAGGCACTTGCCGGGGATGAAGAACCAAGGGTATAGAAATGTATATCTGAGTTGTCCCGCTGATGACGAGGGAAGTACAAGTCTAGTTTAGATGTAGTACTTTTTAAGGTATTTCTTGTAGCTATTCGGACCATTATACGATAAGCCTAGAGATATTCATCGAGCTTCTCGTTCCAATCGCTCTTGTTAGATGAAATGAACTTCTTGAGAAGCTTGATAATGGTTTTATTGATTGCCTCAGCTAATCCATTTGTCGCTGGGTTGTAGGCAGCCGACGCCATATTCTAAATCCGGTTATTATTGCAGAACCGTTAGAATGAATGACTTGCGATCTGTGGACCATTGTCATGAATGATCCTTCATTGAAAGCTGAAGCGGTATATAACGTGATGCTTGACGAAGCTGATCACGATGTCTTAACTTTCACGAGTGGTACTGCTTTCACCTACTTAGAGAACTAATTGGTTATAGCAAGGATGAACCGATGCCCTGAAGAAGGTAGACTGATTGGTCCAATAATGTCCATCCCCTACGCTTCAAACGGCTAAAATATGATCGTTGGGTGCAGGAATTCTGAGGGCTGGTGGATAAAGTCTGCGTGGATTTAGCAGTTTGGCATTTTCTTGCATAATCAATAAACTCTGGTACCATTATCGGCCAGTAATAATCCATTCTCGGAAGACGGTCCTGTAGCTTTGGGCCGGATTGGTGGGCACCGCAGACGCCATCATGGGCTTCCCAAAGCGCCTGTTTAGATTTTGTATTTGATAGGCATCGTAGCAGAAGGCCGTCGTATAAGCAACGATACAGTATTTTAGTAGCCGTATCATAGTAGAACCAGAGGGAACGTCTCTTGATGGACATGGCTTCCTTTGGGTTCTCGAAAAAAATTCCATAGACCGCGTAGTAATGAAAAAAGCCTCCAAACTTGGACATCAGTGTGTACTTCCGTCGCGTATCTCAGACATAGGTAGAGGTTATTTTTAGGGCAAACCATCTCTTGACCGATCACCATGATTAGCTGATGGGTGTTGTCTGGAACTGCCAAAGAGGCAACGAGGCCGCCCAGGGCGTCAGCCTAGACATTCTGCATCCGAGGAACTTGCTCATTGAAGAATCCCTCAAAGGTTGAGATGATGCCAAGCGCAGCTTGGTGGTATAAAATTAGGTCTTCATTCCGGACTTCAGATTCACCTCGGACTTGGTTAACTATCAGCTTGGAGTCACCATATGCCTCTAGGTAGTCCATCCCCACTTGTTTAGTAAGTTGGAGTCCAATAATGAGAGTGTTGTACTCCATCACATTATTGGAACATGGCACCGTGAGGGAATAAGCTCGATTAATGACAAGATTGTAGGGGAAGATTAATACTATCCCTACTCCAGCGACGATATTGCTTTTGGGCCCTGCTCTCGAAGAGCCGTCAAAGAATATCCACCAATCAGCTTTGCATGAAGTCCTGTTTGAGTTTGCCACTTCGTCTAAAATTTTGTCATAGAGTTTCAGGGTTCCTGTTACCGGATGTACTGCCAGGAAGTCGGCCAATGCTTGACCCTTGACGACTTTCTGAGGGACAAACACTATATCGTATGGAGAAAGTAGTAACGCCCAGGTAACAAGGCAGGAACTGAGCGCCCCCGGTTTGGTCATGAGAACTCTGAGAGGATTGACTCATGAGATCACATGAATGGTCTTTCCAATCACGTAATGCCGAGTCTTCTGGACAATAAATACTACAGCGAGTTATTCTTTCTCGACAGGGGTGTACCTATGCTCCGTGCAGTCCATCATCCGGCTAAGGTAGTAGATGGCCTGCTCGTGGCCTGCATTACTATTCTGTGATAATAGAGCATCGAAGTAGGAAGGGCTTTCCTATAACCCGGGCTACCAGCACTGGGGGTTTGCTACATATTCCTTGATGTCGTCGAACACACATTGACATTCTTCATTCTAGACAAACGAGACACCTTTCGTCATGAGCTGGGTGAATGGTCGACAACACCCAGATATGTTTGATAAGAACCTCCTGATGTATGCCAGCCTCACTTTAAGGCCGCGGAGCTCCCGGAGGTTCCTCGGTGGGTTCATTTCATGGATTGCTTTAGTTTTGTCGGGGTTTATGTGAATACCCTGAGAAATGATAATAAAGCCCAAAAATTTGCCACTGGAGACTCCCAGAAAGAATTTGGTAGGGTTCATCTTGAGCTGGTGCATATGCATGAGGTCAAACACAGTCTTCAAGTCCCTGAGGTGATCACCTTTGGAGTAACTTTTGACGGTGATATCATCGACGTAACACTCTACCGTCTTATGCAGATGTTCACAAAAAATGGTGCTCATAGCTCGCTGGTATTTAGAACCTACATTTTTTAGACCAAAGGGCATAACTGTGTAGAAGTATACTCCTATCGGTGTTCAGAATGATGTATGCTTCTCGTCTTCAGGAGACTTCTTGATCTAATTGTAGCCTCAGAATCCGTCCATGAAGGACATGCGCTCGAAGCTACAAGTGTTATCGATCATTATGTCTGTGATAGGAAGAGAGAATTCATCTTTGGGGTAGGTCGAGTTTAGATCACGGAAGTCAATACAGATTCAGATCTTCCTATTTTTTTGACGACGGGCACAATGTTGTTTACCCAGTCTGGATGTTGTTCTTTGCGGACGAAGCCACTAGCTATCAGTTTGTTGACTTTAGATTTGATGGCATTCATAATATCCGGCAGGAACCGCCATTGCTGCTGTTTGATAGGCTTAATGTTCGGCGAGGTATTGAGCTTATGGACCACGATTTGGGGGTCCAGTCCTGGCATGTCTTCGTAACTCTAGGAAAAGACATCAATGTATTCTATGACGAGCCCTAGCAGGGATTTTTGGTCTTCGTCAGATAGACTTTTACTGACAAAGATAGGCTTAGGAGAGGACTCCTCTTCTAGATCAACTTGTACAACTTCGTCCTCGGTAGGAGGTTCTTGTAACACCCCGTTCCGCTCAAGCGGACTGCCGACTCAATCGGCAAAAGTGCAACTGTCCCGAACCGCTTTTCCTCAAACGAGAAGCAAATGATATCCAGACTTGTCCCTACAGGAATCCAGCTTAAGCTTTTAGAGGCTCGCTTGATGTATCGCTCTACCGAGGCGAATCATCGCTAAGGTGGGTGGCTACGGTGAACTTGTCTTTGCTTAGCCAGCACACATAAAATCTGGAATATTCATGCTAGTCGCTAGGTGATTCACCCCCTGCATGCTAATAAATCTAACGCACCTAGCTAAGGGAATAATCCTAACTTGTATTGCTATGCTAGAACATAGAAATTGAAATACTGCTCATATTCGGGCCCTCGCATGCTAAGTCCCCTAACGGTTTCATCTCTCGTCTTACCTTCGGGCCCGAACAATCGTGTTTACTTATGTTTCCTTAGAAACGCATGCTTGTCTGCTTGTACGTTGCCTCGACTCAATGCTTGTAACATAAGCCAGGCCAACACACTGTTATAAAGGATATTGTTCAGAACGACTAAAAGAATGGAAAACAGGCAATGCATCTTGTCTTGTACTATTGTTGCCTCAACAGCTTGCCTCTTGTCTTGTACTCTTGTCTTGTACGCTTGTTGTCCCAACCATGTAAATGGATAACTTACCCGAGACACCGTTCGATCACGGACAACTTATGCACATGGATGGTCTAGCGGGCGATGCTGGGGCACTAGCATTGCCCCGGTCCGAGCGAGACCAATTGTTCTTAGTCTCTTGTTCGGCGGAATGGCTTGAAGCGCCTCTTGTACTTTCGTTGCACACCATTCTTGTCAAGACTATAGTCTCTTGTTCGACAAAATGGTTTGCAGCGCCTCTTGTACTTCGTTGCATACCATTCTTGTCAAAGACTACACCGTCCATTATGGCATACACCAGTGATCGCCTTGTACTTAACTTATTGCATGCTTGCTGGTAAAAACAAAAGATAACAAGTCATCCTCGCTTAGCGGCTATCCACATGCGAGATATTGTATCGCATGAAACAAATAAACTGAACACCTGAACGATCTTGAAATAAATACTTGTGTTTGCATATGCTATGCCTCCTGAATGCTTATACTTGCCCGTGCTTAAATTAACAATGTTTGCCTAGGACAGAGAAGGAGAAATGGTAAGTGGTAAGTATCGTCGTGTTTCCTCACACATCGCACAGCGCACTGCCCCACACGTTAGGCTATTCAATATTTGCATAAAACTGATCCTAAGGCAACTAGAAAGACAACTTAATAGTTGCGCACGGAACCTGTATTACGTGTTTGGATTTGTCGAGCGGGCGAGTAGCTTCCCCACCAGTGCATTCAATATACTGATAATCCACCAGTTTGTATGCACGGTGCGGGAGAACCTTGTTCGGTGTGGATGCCTCCTTCGTGCATGCTTAGGCGTGGAGTTCACTCCGAAGCAACGGTGCGTCCGGAACAGAAGCACATATACCAGGCATAATGTTGGAACATAGCCTGAACTTGCCTGAACATCGCCTGTATAATCATTCCACAGTTGTAGCCACTTGGCATGCTTTTACTATTTCAGAGAGAGATAGGCTTGAGCGACTTATAATCTCGGCTATACGCCGCCTATAACACATATTTATATCAATAAAGAGCTTGCTTTACTACAACTTGTGTTTCAATGCTTTCGCTATATTGTCAACTCAGTGAACTTGTTACCGATCGCCTATGCGTTCATGACTCCGCTGCACTCGGACAATTTGTACGACTCTATGGCTTAGAACTCTTACCGCCAGCTAATGAACCTTGGCCTTGTACGGGTGTGGCTTACGCTCGTGCGGCATCACGCCCGGATGGGTCAAGCGATCGTTTCACGGGAGTGCTGGCGAGGGTGATTCCCGCCTAGCGTGAACGGCCTATTTGCCTGCGGGAGATCGAGGCGTGACATATTGGTATCAGAGCCTGGCTTCTACGCCTTTGGACTTCGATTCAGATATCTCTATTTTGAAAGCTCGTTTGTGGGTTATGTGCACGCTCTCTCTCAATGTCTCGATGGGATGTTCCAATAATAAGTCTAAATACTTTTAAAATGCATTTTGAATGATATGATATGCTTGCTTGTATGCTGTTGTGCTGCGAGTGGCCTTTGTGCCAACCTGTGTGAACCCTTGAGAGTATCGCTAGTAGCTTGTCTGATTTCACTAACTCTAAGTTTGGTTGAATGAATCTATTCGAGGGACGCCTTGAACTAGTGCACCATCCAAGACTTAAGAAAGGGTGAAACTTGAGTGCTAAGACTTCTCTATCACTAAGCTGGTTGACGTGTTTACGCTAGAGGGGCCCTTCGAAAGTGCGCACGATCCAGTCTAAGCGATATGCTGATTTCGACGCTTGTGCAAGTAAAGATCCAAATGAAATAAGTACAACGACTTGTCTAGGATTGCCTCAACCCTAGATTACTTCTTGTCCTCAGTAAGTCTCGAGGACGAGACTTTTTCTGAGTTGGGTAGGATGTAACACCCCGTTCCACTCAAGCAGACTGCCGACTCAATAGGCAAAAGTGTAACTGTCCTGACCCACTTTGCCTCAAACGAGAAGCAAATAATATCCAGACTTGTCCCTACAGGAATCCGGCTTAAGCTTTCAGAGGCTCGCTTGACGTATCGCTCTACCGAGGTGAATCATCGCTAAGGTGGGTGGCTTCAGTAAACTTGTCTTTGCTTAGCCAGCACACATAAAATCTAGAATATTCATGCTAGTCGCTAGGTGATTCACCCCCTGCATGCTAATAAATCCAACGCACCTAGCTAAGGGAATAATCCCAACTTGTATTACTATGCTAGAACATGGAAATTGAAGTACTGCTCATATTCGGACCCTCGTATGCTAAGTCCCCTAATGGTTTCATCTCTAGGCTTACCTTCGGGCCCGAGCAATCGTGTTTACTTATGTTTCCTTAGAAACGCATGCTTGTCTGCTTGTACGTTGCCTCGACTCAATGCTTGTAACATAAGCCAGGCCAACACCCTGTTATAAAGGATATTGTTCAGAACGACTAAGAGAATGGAAAACAGGCAATGCATCTTGTCTTGTACTATTGTTGCCTTAATAGCTTGCCTCTTGCCTTGTACTCTTGTCTTGTACTCTTGTCTTGTACGCTTGTTGCCCCAACCATGTAAATGGATAACTTACCCGAAACGCCGTTCGATCACGGACAACTTGTGCACAGGGATGGTCTAGCGGGAGATGCTGGGGCACTGGCATCTTCCCGGTCCGGGCAAGACCAATTGTTCTTAGTCTCTTGTTTGGCGGAATGGCTTGCAGCGCCTCTAGTACTTTCGTTGCACACCATTCTCGTCAAGACTATAGTCTCTTGTTCGGCAGAATGGTTTGCAGTGCCTCTTGTACTTCGTTGCATACCATTCTCATCAAAGACTACACCGTCCATTATGGCATATGCCAGTGATCGCCTTGTACTTAACTTGTTGCATGCTTGCTGGTAAAAACAAAAGATAACAAGTCATCCTTGCTTAGCGGATATCCGCGTACGAGATATTGTATCGCATGAAACAAATAAACTTAACACCTGAACGATCTTGAAATAAATACTTGTGTTTGCATATGCTATGCCTCCTGAATGCTTATACTTGCCCTTGCTTAAATTAACAATGTTTGTCTTTGACAGGGAAGGAGAAATGCTAAGTGGTAAGTATCGTCGTGTTTCCTCATACATCGTACGTCGTACTGCCCCACACGTTAGGCTATTCAATATTTGCATGAAACAGATCCTAAGGCAACTAGAAAGACAACTTAATAGTTGCGCATGAAACCTGTATTACGTGTTTGGATTTGTCGAGGGGGCGAGTAGCTTCCCCACCAGTGCATTCGATGTATTGATAATCTACCAGTTTGTATGCAGGGTGCGGGAGAACCTCTTTCGGTGCGGATGCCTCCTTCATGCGTGCTGAGGCGTGAAGATCACTCTGAAGCAACGGTGCATCCGGAACAGAAGCACATATACAAGGCATAATGTTGGAACATAGCCCGAACGCCTGAACATCGCCTGTACAATCATTCCACAGTTGTAGCCACTTGGTACGCTTTTACTGTTTCAGAGAGAGAGAGAGAGAGAGGCTTGAGCGACTTGTAATCTCGGCTATACACCGCCTGTAACACATGTTTATATCAATAAAGAGCTTGCTTTACTTCAACTTGTGTTTCAATGCTTCCGCTATATTGTCAACTCAATAAACTTGTTACCGATCGCCTATGCGTTCATGACTCTACTGCACTCGGATAATCTGTGCGACTCTGTGGCTTAGAACTCTTACCGCCAGCCAATGAACCTCGGCCTTGCACGGGAGTGGCTCACGCTCGTGCGACATCACGCTCGGATGGGTCAAGCGATCGTTCCGTGGGAGCGCTGGCGAGGGTGATTCCCGCCTAGCGGGAACGGCCTATTTGCTTGTGGGAGATCGGGGCATGACAGTTCTCGCTGCTCAAATCATATTTTCTATTGCGAATCTAAGCGTTGGGCCCACGACTCGATTTTAAAGAGTTTGGGAGGATCCCCATTGTCTTCCTTAGGGTCAGTTGACACCATATTAGCGGACAACGTTTGCCTGATCATGTCCCCGATACTGACATCAGAGTCCTAAGTGAAAGATTACGAAGAGTGCGATGGTGATTCAACTTCTTCATCTGAGCCCTCGGAAGGTATGGGAGAAGTAACATATCCTAAGCTATGGTTGGTTTTATGGTAGTAATCCTCGGACTTTCCTGCGGAAGAAGGTAGACGCAGGGGCAGCCGTCGGCCCTTGTCATTGTTTAAGCCCTTAGTATCCTTCAGATCATACCCCATCTTCTGAATAAGGTGCTTATCTTGAGAGCTATATCGGTGGAGTGATAGTTTGCCAGTATCCGGTTCTGGATCCAGTTCTTCTTGGATGATGGATCGGGTGCATTTTACTCTGCCGAAGATGATGAGTTTGTCTTCCCTCCTTCTGGCCGAAACTAGGAAGTAGGAGTTTTGGCTGGGGAGGATCTAGTTCACTGCGTAGGTTATAGTTACCTGTGTTTGTAGATTAAGGCCCATACCGTGCTCCATTGAGTATAGTATGATTATATGTGCCACTTCGGAGTAGTTCAAAGATAACCCTTTATTCATAAAATAAGGTATCCTTTCTTCGGAGATTACATTATCGAGAGAAGGGACATTACCATGAGCGGCTACGTACTCCTCCAGCTCATCTTTCTCGAGGGCCACCCCCTGTACGAGCGAAGGCTTCGATGGATTCCTGTTCAAATTTACCACCAAGGGTTCTGAATTTATAAGATGTGTCAGAGCCTCCCTTGGTGGTCTTCGAAGGCGAATGACTATAGATTCTGAAGCCATAGACGACATCGAATCTTCCCTCTTTGGTTGATTCAGCCTGCGAAGGCGAACGACCAGAGGATCAGATGTTGTAGACAGTGTCGGATCTTCCTTTGCCGGTCGATTTGGCCGGTGAAGGCCGAGGACCAAAGGTTCGGGTGCCTTCTTGTGCAGTTTTACGACAAAGGGAGTAGTTGTGTTGGGAGCGCGTGCCTTGAGATGAACCCTCAAGGGCTCCTCTAGTGTTGTCGCTACCTCTGCTTCATCTTCGGCCTCGTTGCCCCCTTCTCTTGGAGGACTTGCTTGTATAGTATTGCATCAGAGTAGTAGGTCTCGATCCCCTTTAAACCAGTCTACATCTGTGAATTATGTCTTGATCGTGCCATAGTCTTCCATGTACTTTAGACATTAGTGTAGAGTTGATGGTACAATTATGTATTAGTGTATCCAAGGTCGTCTGAGCAGGATATTGTAAGATATATCCATGTCAATAACGTAGCTAGTGACCTCTGTATTTAAGTCGTCGATCTGACATTATAGACGAATCTTGCCCAGACGGTAGCTTCTTCCTACGTTGAAGCCACTGATGGAAGTATTAGTAGCTACCAGACGATGCATCGAGATACCAAGGGTCTGAAGCAGACTCCGCAGGATAATGCTGATTGATGAACCAAAATCGATGTGCATCCGGTCCACCTTAATGGCGCTGATGTACCCTGTGTAATATAGGGGATGATCATATGGGTTTTTCTTTAACAACATATCCTGTTGCGAGAACGTTATATTGGGTATTGCCTCCATGATATTATTACAGTGGGGGCAAGCAACCGGATCCTCAGCTGGCAGTTTGACTTGCGCCAGATAGGTGTCGGCGTTCTGTAATGCCTTACTTAGAGCAGCCCGTGTGTCTCTTGAGAGCCGTAAGAGCTCGAATAATGACAACTTCACTGGAGTGTTGGCTAGTTGTTCCAGGATATCGAAGTTGTAGGATTTTTCTAATCCCTGAGATGCATCTTTGCGTAGCGGTCTGTCAAATCGAGCCTCCATTTTATTAGATTTGTCTATCGCGGAAGGATGGGATGGACCTGGATCAGAGGCCGTAGGTGTTGTAGGAGTATTACCGTTGGGAGTGTTATAATCCTGCTGTTAGGTGAGTCCTGACCTAGTTGCCCCTGTCGTGGATTCCTCAATGATGGGGATACCATATGGCAAGATTTGTACTTCCGTCACTTGGACTTGGCGGTGGAAGGCGTTGCTTGCTGCATCATTTCAGGATGAATCTACATAACCTTCCCTTGTAATATGGTTAGAGGTATCAGCTTGACTGTCTGGTCTAGAGATGGTGGAAGGTTAATAACTTACATTATTACCCAAGGGATCAGGATCACTCCGTCCCGTGCCTCTGTTGCCGGGAAGTCCCCGAACTGGAGGGATACCATGTTGGCGTCAACTGTTATGTCATCGAAGTCCAAGGAGAGAGTTTTGGTATCGATCAAATACTGGATGTAGCACTTTAATGTGTAAAAATCCTGCGTCGCATAGTGGATGTACCGATGGAAGTGACAATACTTCGAATATTTTATGTCTGCCGCTTTTGGCTGGTGTTTGATGTCAAAGATCCAAAGTTTTACTCCCTTCATTAGCATATCAAAGATGGGCATGACCTCATCATCATCATCCTCGAAAGATTAAGTCTCCTTTAATTTTGGAGCTTTCGCCTATTTTTGCTCCGGATTCTTATTTATGTTGGCGACCAAGCCCTGCTTCTCTTTTCCTTAGCGGCTACTATTTCCACCGTTGTTGTTATTGTTCAGACGTCTCCCCCTATCATCATGGACATGGATTTATATGCCCAAGAGTCGGGCGTCCTTGACTTTCTTCTCGACCCCGACAACATTTATAATGAACGTCGTCCAGTCTTTAATCTAGCTATCACCCATCCAGAGGCTGACTGTCAGAGGTAGGTTTCTCCGGCACATCTCTATCAACGTTGTCTCAGGATTGCCAGGAGGCAGCCTCAGCGCATCTTGTCAGAACCACTCGATATAATTTTGTGCTAGTTCTTTTTCTCCCTGGGCAACGTCCATCAGGGAGGACATAATCGTATCACTTCCTGCCTCATAGAATCTTTGGAGAAAAAGTATCTTGAGGTTGTCGAACGATGAGATACAGTTATCTTGGAGACTGCAAAACCAGTTGAAGGCCACCCCAGATAATGCCCTGATGAAGAGCCTAGTGAGGATAGTATCATTGCAGGGTAGGTGCCCCATCGTAGTTTCGAAGTAGCTTATATATTGGCGGGGGGGGGGACTTCCCGTCAAATGTGTCAATATTGAAGGGTTTGTACTTTGGAGGATATGGTACATCCCTCCATTCCAGTGGGTATGGCTACCACATTCCGAGATCGCCGAGTGAGTCCCGATTTCTCATGGAATCTATACGGGCTCGAAGTTCTCGGACCTCCATCATCGCTTCCTTAGATTCATCTGTCGCGAAAGGAGAAGACGACCCTGATAGAGCATGACGACCGCCAACGGGGGGAGCAGTTGCATTTTAATCTGCATTAGTTCCAGGGTCTTCACCTGAGGCCCTTGGTGGTTGGGAGGCTACAGTCGCCCTGATTTTTAGCACTGCTTGGGTCCAGGCTTGCATTGACTCGCTCATAGTATGCATCATGGCGTCGAGGCTTTTAAGGAGTTGCCGGTCTCTGGCGCCTTCGTAGTCGTCCTTTAATATATATATCATTTTTACATGAGACGAGTAGGAAGGGATGGTTGACGTAGCACTCTCTATTTCGGACTCTTGTAGTGAATAGTCACCGGGGAGAGCTACTAGTGCTGCATCCTATTCGAACTCTAATGGAATACTACCCCCAGCGTAGGAGGCGGTGTCTTCTCTCCGAGGGTGGCTACCCCAAGGGATTTTAATATTTGTTCCTTGGGATCCTCCTCTCCTCAGAATGTCGGATTATCGTATAGGTCTCGTGGATTTCCCCCCCCCAGCTGGTGCAACCCCCCGTAGTTCTAAGGCAGCACTACCCCCAGCGATTGGGAGCTTCTTCTTCAAGCGGGTGCCCTAGAAAACACCTTCAATAGGTCCCGCTGCTAGTCCTCCTTGTAGTCACCTTCTCAATATGTAGGTTAAGATTGACGGATTAGAGGTGTTGGATTTCTTTCCTCTCATGGTGGTAGGGACTTTCCGAGCGGAGTAACAGGTGGCAAATGGTATATCCTCCTCCTCGAGTGTTTGTACCTCATTCTTGGATTGTTGTCGAATAGGTGCCATCGGGTGCAGTCGTTGGAATGCCGATTGCCTGCTTATAGGTGCTGCCACTTTGTTGCAATAGCAGTTGATGATAATTTTGGCACAGTGATCTACTGGGGAGGATACTTCATATACCGTTGCTGCCTCCCTCGCCTTGAACTTGTGATTGATCACATTGTGCAAGTCAGGCGAGGGATGACTCACCTTTGTATTTTCTTCGTGAGTATGGGTAGACCGAGCGCACGGGTACGTAGTATTGTTTTTGCTCTCGGCCTTGGGGTTTATTCAGGAACTTCCCCCAAGGCGTCAGTGGAAGGCTCTTAAGATTGGCCCTATCCATTTTTTGCTACGTGCTGGACACGCGGGTTGGTCTTGTAAAACTTTTCATAATTGGCACTTATAACAGTTAGTGGCGCCAACCGACGGTCAGTTGAATGGGCAGTTGCATGAGCTTGGCGAGCTCGTACTATCCTTGTATTCTTCGACTTAGCATACACAGGCGCATAGTACGAAGAGTTCAGGTTTTAATTTTTACCATTCTTAGCAAGGCGCAT
Source organism: Iris macrosiphon (assembly GCA_036927795.1). Lineage (NCBI taxonomy): Eukaryota > Viridiplantae > Streptophyta > Magnoliopsida > Asparagales > Iridaceae > Iris > Iris macrosiphon. The sequence continues at coordinate 94,606,219 of JAYESA010000011.1, read as the reverse complement.
AAGATCAACGCTGCATGAGATTTGATCAAAAATTGAGGTTCGGCTGCTGTGAGGGTTGCATAGGGCCATCTGCCTGCGGCAGGGAACTGGTGTCGCATATTCGATCTTATGCGGCCTTCTCCCAGGCCGTATGGAAATCACACCAAGACCCGAACGTTAGGCATCATAGTATTTTTCTCTGCCAGAGTTCGAGTGTTGAGCGTCTCCTACGGCAGACAGAGAAGCCGCATGGACAGTCTGGGTAGACGCTTGATGAGCGTCCTCAGCAACATGGAGAGAGGCAGGGAATACAAGCTCCACATTTGGGTGAGGCACGTAGGCCTTTGCTACCCATGTCTGCGGATCTACTTTGGCTTTGCTAACCTCGACGAAGGACTAGCGCTTCCCTCCGAGAGTATCTCTTTGAAGGCCTGCTGGTTGAAGTGGACTACCAACATCCTCTAGGTTGAACCCAGCTTGGCCGCATCAGAGTGCATCACCACCTTCTCATCAGAGGAGAAGGAAGTTCCTAGAAGAGTCACCATCTTGTTCGCCATTAAATTTGAAAGTTCTAAGTGATCTTGAATTAATTAACATATGATAAAAAGTACAAAGAAGTCCTAGGAGACAATCTACGTAAAAATTTATATTTTGGGGGCGACGATGAAGGGATAGGAGTATAGAAAATCTCTTTACTCCGTGGAAGATCCAATGCAGGAGGAGCAAGCTCTTTTCTCTTACTGACTATAGGTTCACAGCAAGCCGGAGGGTTATATAGGTATGATACCCTGCTACTTATAGCCACCATATTGACGTGCTTTGGATGCCGTAAATGCTCGTGGTATGTGGCCGCATAGGGCCCCTTGAGCATAATGCGGTCGTATCGGTAGCCAATGTCACGGGGGAGCTCGGCAGAGATATATTATTGATGAGATCTTGGGTTCGTTTTAACCTATTGTGTGCGTGACATGGTCAGCTGGAGACGTAATTCGCACCAACTGGGTGAGGACCTCTTTGGTTGTAACAGAAAGATTTTGTGAGTCAGGGGCCGCATAGTTGCCTTAGCCACATAGTCGTTGTGGCCGCATATGCTCAAGGTCACATATGGGAACTGTGTAGGGTCGAGGCAGCATATGGACGAGACCGTAGAATATTGGACATGTGGCTCTATGCATCTAACGAAGTCATTAATGTCTAACATGATCTTTTTATCTTTTTTTGAGCCGCCGCCTCTCTTATGATTTTTGAGGCAGACAAAGTGGAGAGTGATGTGTTAGAGATTCTGACGGGCATCGAGAATTGTGTCAGGGGCATCATGCGACATCTTGCTTGAGGCTTGGGCCGCATAATATGATTTGTATGCGGCCTCTCTATCTTTGGTTACTCAGATAGCATAGTTGGGTGACGAACAATTGTTGCCAAGCTGGCATATTTATGTGGCTCATCTTTTGACTCCAGTCGCCTTCTTGCAAGCAGAATTCTTGGAAGCTTGACCATCTGTTGCACCTTTCTAGGTTCATTATTCAATTATTTTTAGTATGCCAACTGTCACTTTTCTGTATAAATAGCACTGTTGTGGTTCATCATGTTCCATCTTTGGGGAACCTTCTCATGTCATCCAAGAGGGGTTCGAGTTAGGAGCCTTTACCACCCGCCCTACTTCTTCGATGTTCTGTTGCTGCTGTATCCCAATGCTCTAATATCGGGGAGTCAAGAGATGGAGGAACTCGTGAGGGACGAGCTATTGATCCTTCGTCGGCTGTTGCAGGGTCTCCTTCTTTGAAGAGGGCATGGGACAAGGATGAGCTATCTGCCACAGGGGACCATTTGTTTGCACTCGGGTTAACCCCAGAGGCTGTCGCTAGGCCTGCTGAGGCAACTCCAGACTTGATCTTGATGCCCATAACCGCATAGGAGAGAGAGACACTAGAATATTGGGTGGGGATGTGCTGCCTGTTCCATCATGCGAGAATTTATTAGCTTCAGGAGATTGTGATTGTACTTCGCGAGGCTCGTGGCTCACCTCCCTAAACATGTCTTTTCTCTCTTTCTATTTTGTATGGGCCCTCGGTGGCCTTATATTATAGATCCCCTTGGCTCTTTAGTAATATAATAATAATATTTTGCTCGCCCATCTTTGTCTGGTATGTAGACATTTTTATGCGTCGTCAGTATTTTAAGGATTTTTAGGCCACATGAGGCCTACTTCTGTGTCTTACAACTCTTGGTCGTACGGGTCCCATGCAAATTTTATACGGCTGGTTTTCATATTGGGGGTGCATGAGCACTTATGCGACCTGCATGATTTTTATGCTTCTACAACGGCGACCGTTTCGTTACCTCCTCAAGCTGACGTAGGACGACATGAAGTCATATCTCCCTTAGTTGCTGGAGTTAGTGATCTTCCCGAGGGATCCGTTCTGGGTCTTACTAGCGTTAAGGCCAAGCTTGTTAGTTTGTCTAGCATCCAGACACTACTTTCGATAGGGCAGAGTTTGGCTGCTGTGAAAGAAACTCGTCATCTGGCAATAGTGGTTCCACCACCTGATTCATCAAATGTTATCCCCTATGTTTCACAGGCTGTCCAGATTGTCGCATTGCCTGTAATCCCTTCGATTTTGCCTCCATTGATGCCTTCCACGAAAGTTACGACAACAGCCACTTACAGGGTTATCCTTCAGGGCTTATACATATTATTAAAAGCAAGGAGTTTAAAATATACTGGGAAGAGGGATGTATTTTGTTTGGTGTAAGCACGGTGCCCTGGTCCAGATACAAAATTTGAAGACCCATTCTGGCTCTGAGCAGAAGGATGACATGCTTCTTCAGAAATTAACTGAGGTAGAACAATGCTTGAACGAGTTGCAGCAGGAGCAACAGGTTGATATTACCGGGACACCTCTTGGACTCCGTAGAATAAATTAAAGCTGCCCAAGGGAAGACCGAGGCAGGTCTAGTGTAAGGACTTAAGAAGCTGGAACTCCAACGTACCGAGTTGGATGTTAGGGAGGCGGCTTGTCTTGCTCGGGAAGATGGATTTTTCCATACCATTGCTGAGATCCAGAAAAAGATTGCACAACTCCAAACCAACCTCAAGATCCTAGTGGGTGATATCCAGGAGGCTCGTAAAGAGCGGGAGGTTATCCGCTCACAATCTAGTACCATGGCCCAGTCTTTTGCTGCCCTTGAAGATACTCTGAAGAGATTGAAAGAGAAGCTCCAGACTTATACTCACCTCGATAATCCCTCTACTATAGCTCAAGAAGCCGAGCGCCAGGTCAAAGCTGTGATAGATGCCAAAGTTGCCCGTCTTTGGGGACGAATAAAAGAATTATGTATTGATCAATAGTTTTTGTTGTTTCTTCTTTCTTTGTTTTGCTTGGACCGAGATATTTTTTAGTCCCTAAATGTAGTCTGCTTTCTATTTCCTTTGTGCAAAAGAAATAAAAGATTTTCCTTTTATTACAATTATCTGCGTAAACTTTGGGTACCGTACTAGAGGTAATATGGACGAAGTATAATTTTGCAGTTTGTTAAAGACGTCCCACTAGGGGATCTTTGGTAGACCTATTTCCTTTTGCGTATTTGGGTGCAAGTAATAAATTTGAAGCAAAAACCCTATCAGTGGTGATATGGACATGATAGGTTTTATGGACTTAACACCGCTGACATACTTAGAGTTAAGTATGGGTGATAAGTTTAGATGACGAACGATATGAGAGATAATATGGACATGATAATCGATAGTCAAGTTGGAGAGTTTGCTCAAAGGTAAAAAGGAAATGGCAAACTCTACTGGGTAGGATGTAAGAACGATAGCTCAGAGGTATCATGGACGTGAGCTAATCGATAGTCATACTGAGAGGTTAGGTGCGATCATGGTGTAGAAGGAAAATAAATCGAGCTAGAGGTAATATGACATGGCTATTTTCTTTGGATGAAAAAATGGGCAGCTCATAATTCAGAGGTAATATGGACGTGAACTGTTTGCTTTTGTTGAGGATATCCCACTAGGGATATTTGGTAGACCTATTACTTCTTGCATACTGGAGTGCAAGTAATAAGTTGAAAATAAAACCCTATTAGTGGTAATATGGACGTGATAGCTTTTATGGACTCATTACTTCTTGTGCACCTGAGTGCAAGTAATAAGTTTGAGACATGCCCTACCAGAGGTGATATTGACGTGGCAGGTATTATGGACTTAACAACACTACATACTTAGAGTTAAGTACGGGTGATAAGTTTAGTTAACGATCAATATCAGAGATATTATGGATATGACAATCGATAGTCACACAAAGAGGTTTGTTAAGAGGTAATATGGACATAACAAACCCTACTGGGGATAATCGGTTAGGACAGTTGTTCAAAGGTGATATTGACTGAATTAATACTCAAGTGAACTGATTATGAGTGGTCTACCCAAAAGTGTGGATAGACCTGAAGGTGGCTCCACTATGGAGCTTTTTGAGGATCCACTGTCGATTGCGTATTTAGGACTCCTGAATACAGACAATTGCTTTCATCAAACTTTTGTGGAAGAGAAGTACATATTGTGCTTACACACTTGCTGGGGATGAACAACGGAAAACCTACACAATAAATTTTGGTTGTCCAACTGATAGTAAAGGGAGTACAAGTCTAGCTTAGACATAGTACTTTTTGAGGAACTTGTCGTTAATAGACATCATGAGCAAGTCGTCATTGGATTTTATGAGCCGGTAGGCACCGTTGGAGAATACAAACTCCATAATGAACGAACCCTCCCATTTAGGTTAGAATTTAACAGCCATCTTGTGGGTCATAACCATCTATCTTCTTACTATCAAGATGAGGTCACCCACTTGGTAAAGGCACCATAATGAACGAACCCTCCCATTTAGGTTAGAATTTAAGTCCTCTTCTTGAACCGTTTGTTAAAGGCACCTTAGAGGCATGCTTGGTACAACTCAATATGCTATTGAGCTAAGAGACATTTCTCGTCGAGCGCTTCTAGCTCTTGTAGCCGTCGGTGGTGATTGTCGTCAACAGTCAATCGGTTGGACAGAGCCACTCAAAGTGACAAAATTTGGATCTCGAATGGGAGGACCGCTTCGCTTCCGTAAACCATGGAGAATGGCCTGTTGCCAGTAGGTGTTCAGACTGTTGTGCTGTAGGCCCAAAGACACTCACCTAGCTTCTCATTCCAGTCGTGCTTATTAGATTACACAAACTTTTTTTATGATGGTCTTGTTGAATGCTTATGCCAAACCATTTGTTGTTGGGTTGTAGGAAGTCGCGACTACATTCTGGATTTAATCTTTGTCACAAAATTGGTAAAAAGCATGACTTTAAAACTGTAGACGATTGTCGTAGATGATCCTCCGTGGCAAGCCAAAGCGGTATATGATGTGATGCTTGACAAAGTTGATCACGTTTGAGGTCTTGACATCAGTGAGTGGAACAGCTTTCACCCATTTAGAAAAGTAGTCGGTGATAGCGAAGATGAACCGATGTTCCTTAGAAGAAGGTTGACTAATTGGCCCAATAATGTCCATCCCCATGCTTCAAACAACCAAGATGCTACCATTGGGTGTAGGAATTCTGAGGACTGGTGGATAAAGTCTGCATGGATTTGGCACACTTGGTACTTTATCGCTTAGTCAACAGCCTCTTCTACCTTTGTCAGCCAATAGTACCTCATTCTCTGAAAACGATCATGTAGCTTGCGTCTAGGATGATGGGAACCCTAAACCCCGTCATGAGACTCGCGGAGAGCCTGCTTTACTTCTCCATTCGATAGACATCATAGCAGAAGACTGTCGTAGGAACGACGATACAATATTTTGGTAGTCGTATCATAATAGAACCGGAGGAAACGTCTTCTGATGAAAGTGGCTTCCTTTCGGTTCTCGAAGAGAATTCCATAGACTGCGTAGTCGATGAATGGAAGCCTCCAATCCAGGGTCCTGGTGTCTATCTCTACTGAGAAGCTTCGGCACAGACATAGGTTGTTCTTCGGGCAGACTAGTTCTTGGGTGACCACGGTGATTAGTTCATGAGTATTGACTGGAATAGCTAAAGAGGCTGCGAGGCCGGCCAGGATGTCGGACTTGATATTTTGTAGTCAAGGGACGTGCTCTATAAAAAAAACCTCAAAAGTGGAGATTATGCTAGGACGTCGGCCAGGTGCCCAGTCTACATGCAGGTCCTAAATCGGGTCTATGGCCATGGCATTGGATATTCTACGGGTCCCGGGTAGTCTCTCTAGACAACAATAATAATTATAATTAAGAGAATGTAACTTATTAATACAGTAGAAATACATTATCAAAAAAGAAATTTAAATATCAAAATTTCAAGAAATACCAAATCAGAAAACAGGTGTGATAGTCCTCTTGACGAGGGTAGGTACCCCCCGGGACCTCAATAACTGTTCCTTAGAAATCCCCATCTTCTCTGAACATTGAATTTCCATAAAGGTCCGGGAGATTACCACCCCCAGCTTGCGTAGCTACCTGGGGTCCTAAGAATGAACTACCCAAAGTGGCTAATTGCTTTTTCTTTGAGTGGGTGCCTAGGAAAATACCTTTCGCGGTTCTGCTGCTTGTACTCCTTGTATCTGTCTTCTTGACTGTTGGCCGAGAGCGACGGACTGGAGGTGCTGGACTTTTGACCTCCCCTCATAGATGGGGCCTTCCGAGTAGAATAATTTTGAATCAAGGGGAAGCTCCTCTGCCTCTAATACTTGTACCTGTTCTTCGGGTTGCAGTCGGGTGGGTAGCTTTTAATGCAGCCGCTAGAATGCCGATTTCTTGTTTGTGGGTGTTGCTACTTTGTTACAACAATATTTTATGATAATGATGGCAAAGTCATGCCCTGGGAAGGATACGTCATATGCCAAAGTTTACTACCTTGCTTTACGTTTGTGATGGATCACGTTACGTAAGTCAAGTAAGGGCTGATTCACTTTTGCACCCTTCTTATGAGCCCTGGTAGACCGAGCACATAGGTGCATAGGTTTTGACTTTATATCCTTACTTGGGGTTCATACAACAACTTTCCCCACGTTGCTAATGGAAGACTCTTTAGACTAACCTTGTGTAATTGTCACTGCGGGCTGGACGCATGGGTCAATTTTGTACGACTTTCTGCTAGGAGCAGACATTATAGTTAGCGACGCCTGCTGACGGTCGATCTAATGAGTAATTGCTTAAGCTTGGCGAGCTCGTATTTACCTAGACTTCTTTGTCCTAGCACATGCCGGTGCGTAGTATGAAGAGTCAAAGTTTATATCTTCGTCTTTCTCAGCATGGCGAATAGAGCCAGTGCTGCATGAGATTCAGTCAAAGACAAAACTTTTGTTATTTTCCTGGCTACATGGGGTAATTTGGCTCCGACTACCGACTGGTGGTACATAGTCCTCCTTATGCAGCTTCTGATGTGGTCGTATGTAACATGTCATAGCTCTCGAACTCGTGGCATCATAATATTTTCTTCTTCCAGCTTGAGTACTTTCCTTGTGAGAAGAGGCTGTAGCATGAGTGACATTAGCTCTTGTTGACGCATGATGTGCGTCCCCTGAGGCAGGGAGAGAGAGGAGTGTATGATCCACAGTTGGATGAGGCTCAACGGCCTTTCCAATACATGTCCTGCAGGTTTTCTTAGGCTTTACCAGCCTTGGAGAAGCGCCGCCCTTAGAGAGCATTTTCTCAAAGGCTTGCTAGTCGAAGCGTACAACCAACATTCTCTAGGTCGAACCCAGCTTCGATGGGTCGGATTGCGTTACGACCTCATTAGAGAAAAAGGATGTCCCCGGCAGAGTCGCCATCTTGTTTGCTATTGAAGTGAGTTTGGGAAACCTTCATTTAATAACAAATAAAAAGTATAAAAAAATTGTAGACAGAAAATCTAAGAACAAAATTTTTGATCTGGGTAATGTGACGATGGAGATCGAGTACTGCAACGTCTCTTTTACTTTGTTAATAGTCCAGCAATGGAATAAGATGCTATCTTCCCTCTTTTCTCTCTTGAGCTTGTGTGCATGTACTTAGCTCACTGGAGGGGTATGGTCTCTAAAACAGAAAAAATAGCCTTTGGAACGTCCAAGTTGCTCCTATTTATAGCCATCATGCTGATGGGCTATAGGTGCCGCATGTGCGTCTGTTTGATGGCCGCAGGGGGCTCCTTCAACAAAATACGGTTGCAACTGTAGGCGCATGTTATGGTCAGGCTACCACGTATACATCCTTAATAGGATGTAGTTGAGTCCAGGTCGAGCTGCCACGTGGACGTTTGTTAGGATTTACTGTTGCTGAAGATCTAGGCGGTTCTCGTCTTTTTTTTTGGCATGGTCATCTTGATACGTGGCCCGTATTTAGTTGGAGAAACTTTCTTCATTCGCAACAAGAAGATTTTGTCTCAGGGAACCCTTTCATGCTGGAAGTATAGAGTTTGGGATGCATAGGACGCATAAAACACATAGAGTCTGGAATGCATGGGGCCAGAGACGCATGGAATGCATGGAGTCTAGAACGCATGGGGCCAGAGATGCATGGAACACATAAATTCTAGGACGCATGTGGCTTCGTAAAAGTTGTACTACATGCCTGTCACGATTAAAGTTCTTGCTGACATGAGGTTATATCGTTTAGCGTACTCACGTCTTTCAAGATATTCAAAAAGTACTTTCTGCATGATTTTGTGTCAGACATAATCTTTGTGTCGGGCCTTTATGTGGCCAATTTTGGGATGCAAGGATGCTTGAGGGAGTAGTGGCGCATGGCACTACTTGCGCATTCGGACACTAGTTACTTAGTGGCACTGCTGGCGCATAGGAATACTAGTTACTTAGTGGCGCATGGCACTGATGTAACACGGAAACACTAGTTATGATACGGTCAACCCATAGCATTAGGTCATTATGGCGTCAGGGGCTTGATCACTATGGCGCATGGCCTTTGATTACTGTTGGCGCATAGTAGTTATTTTTCTGGGCTGTATAGTCGTTCTGCCACCTGATTTCTTCTGATTCTATCTTGGGTTATATGTTTATTGGACATGGATCTAGATTTTCCATGCTTCTACAGTACAGGCTTCTAAATGAAAACCTGGGTCTGCGTGTCGTAGATCAGCGGTAATGATGGGTTCTGACATCCTCGACTGCTGTTGAGCTTTCAGATTCATCATATTTAATGCTCGGAGGAAAAGCTGACACGTGATTTGTGAGCCTATCTTTGTAGATGAAAGCAGATTGAAAGTGCGTCATCCTTTAAAACATAGAGAAAGTGCGTCATTCTTCTTATGTTTAGTTTATTTGTAGAAAACTGCGCCATCTTTAAGAGACCTACTTTTTATGCTTCTATAAGCAACTCTAGGCAGGTTCCACAACGGTCTATACTGTAAAAATTGCAAGGATCCAAGTCCTCAGAGGAATGTAACAAGGTACAAGAAACAACAGGCCAGAAATAAAATAATAATATAATATAGAGCTCAGAGGTAAACTACTGCAACCATCTAAGTAGTATAAAAGTGAGAGAATCACTCATACTCAGGCAAGAGACTCTCAAGGCTCTATGTGTGTGAACCCCAAGTAATCTAATAATAATAATAATAATCACTCAGGGCTTGGTGTCACGAACCAAAAGTAGGCAAGTTTACTAAAGGATCCTGATCATGAAAACTAGAGTACGCTTGTATATCACCAAAGATCTGCTACAAAGACTAAGGTACGCATGTATATAAATTTTTGTCCAAAGTATAGTGTAGACTCTCTCTTCCCATGTAATCTCACGTATCATGTCACAAGCTGTTGAGATCAAGACCTCAAACTAACACAACAACTCATAGTACTGTATAAATAAGTATCCTGTGATGATCCTAGAATTTCTATACAAAATCCATACACCAAGAATATATCATGAAAGATTCTATCACATGAGGTCATGTCGAGTGTCCTACGGTATATTATGCTAAGAATAGAAGCACGTATCATGGGTTTAAGGTAATAACTCTTTATCTATGATACTTAACTCCACTTGTGGACGTCGGTACATGAATCTGGTTTGTACACAAATTATCGTATATCGGCCCAAGGATAACCACATATACATCATAAATAACTAGAAATAGTAATAACTAACTAAGTAAATAAGGAACTATGATACATCATGGCAAGGTACACTTGCCTGTTATTTGCGGCTGCGATGCTGCCTATCCGATGTCCTCTGCTGGAAGAGTAGCAGATCCAAGAGTCCATTTTAAATATATTCTAATCAATAACCATACACGCTAACTACTCTAGGATAACACGAAAGATCGTTACACAACCTTAACTTTCAGTTGACGTTCTGGTCCAACAATCCAATAGTTGCGTAGCATTGAACAACGTGCCAAAATACACGTGTCATGCCACTCTCAAAATATGTTGTGAGGGTGTCATACATTGACATACCATGCATACTTGAAGGCACTTACATATGTTTGACTACACGTAGTCCTATAAGCACGTAGGATCATATCAATGTCGCAACACTCGCACCAATGCTATCATATTCTTCTAACATGCATTGAACGTATTAAATATGTATTTTATCATCATAAATTACTGAATCAAACATTATTAATATTCTGAAATTATTTTTAAATAATAAAAATAACCAAACATCTTCATTGCATGCCATTATTTGCTTCGGACGATAACTAGTCGTTCTAACCAACTTTGACACGTAGTAAGGACATGCAACCTCCATGTTGGCATCCAAATATGATTAAATAATAAAATAATATATTAAATATTCTAGAATTAATATACATTAATTTCTGAATTTATTTAAATAATTAAAATATAACAACTATCAAAGAACTATAATTAATCTTGGTACGACGTGTCCGTGTCATGGTTGCGCATTTGTTTGATATAGTTTTTGTACGTAAAAATATAGATGTAATAAATGAGAACCATTATAAACATCATCTAACATTAATATGGATTTACTATAAGATTTGTTCAAGGAAAACTAGGAAAAATGATCCAAGTTGAAAAACTTACATGAATGCAAATACAGAGGGATCTTTCTCACAACTACGGCCAAACGAAGTATCAAACGACCTCCAAACTTTGCAAAACTGGGCTAGACGCTAGGGGAGTTCAATTTTATGAAGAATATATGTTTTTTTTGGGTTTTTGGAGTGGTTTTATTGCTGCAAAGAGCAGCAACAACCATCGTCCTATTTAGGAAGATTCGGTAGGGCTTGTTGGGTCGGCCAATGATGTATAGGTGGTCGGCCTTGGGGGAATGGTTGAGGGGAGGAAGGAGATGAAAAATAAATTTTTTTAAGAGAGGTTTTTCTATTTTTTTGGTCGTTCAAGGGTGAGGGGGTTGGAGTCTCGGGCTTGGAGAAGGGGAAAGGAGCATATATATAGGCTTGGTGTTGGGCCTATGTGTGTTGGTTGCTTGGAGGTTTGTTTGGGCCCAATAGGGAAATGGGTTTGAGGGTCCAAGAGGGTTTGCTAGGTCTTTAATGATCAATAGATTTATAATATAAATAGATATTTTTATTTAATTAAAATATACAAGGAGATGCAAAGGTACGATTTTCAAAAATGGAAAATTGCCTTTTAGAACTGGGATTTGAATCATGCAAGGATTATGTAGCATGTAGAGATTTGAATAAATGGAACACCATTAACATGGACATAATAGTTTGAGTTAGAATCTAGGATATCAAGTTGGTTGTACGAAATGGGTTGGTGTTGCGGATTAAAGTCGTACGCAACGTCAAAGGTGATTATTAGTCAAACATTATTATTTGTGCCGTGAAAGTTGTGGGACCCAAACGAAACATAGGAATGAGATTTTATGAGTGATAATAAATGCATGGGCCTAATATGGCTTGTCTAATTCTAGTATGCAAACTTGATTGAAAGGTAAGGGCTAGTGTTGTACTAAAATCTCAAAACAATGACAAAGGATTTTTATAGTTCAATAATTTGCCAATTTATTATTTAAATTAAAAATAAAAATAAAATGAATATTAATTTCCAAAATAATCCTATAATATCAGGGTCATCATACGTATATCCAAGTTGAGCCACTACACCTGCATACCTGGAAATAATGCCCACAAACGTAGGTCAGCACACTAAGTAGATATGTTAAAGCAACAATTATTACATGGTGGTCTTTCTAGTTATTACTTAGATCAATTTTATATCCTGGCATGGCATGCAATGAAAGCAGTAAAATAGGTTAAGCATTGAAATTATTTAACTCAAGCAAACACACTAGCATGCAATCTCCTATTCGCATAAGTAACTAAGCCTGTAACAAGATAACTCTAATCCAACAAGGTAAATCATGAATCTATTAAACCACGCCATAATCCAAGTCTCAAATTCATCCTTGATAAGTACACTCTTGCCCGAGGCAAGGTGGACGCCTGTCGCACACTAATGCATTATAATCAAACCAACTCTTATCAATATGAATGTCACTGGCCAAGCCATAAAGGACTATTCGAATGCATTTTAACCCGATCCGGCGCTGAGTAGCTAGCTCGCCTGGTGGTCTCGAACTACAAGTACCCATATTTTGAAAGAACGTTACAAATGTTTCCTTCATGACTGAATGATCTCGGTGCCCCAGTATAACCCTTTCGAGGAAGCCAAACCTTGCAAGCAACAGGATATTCGTGAACATGCAATGCTTTGATAAATATAGGTACGGTGAGGAATCGAACCTTCTTGCCCTACCATACTCACCTCGTTCCATCTGATTCATCATATACATTCTGAAATTATCCATCTCTTCCCATGTTATGCTCAATGACCCAAGGTCCCAACATAATGCCCAAGGCCACATCACACAAAGGCATAATGCCACATCATTACAGATTCTATTGAACCATACCCAATGATAAGTTCCAGGTCTTGTCTTCAAAGATCCCCACATCCCTATCAATAGTTGCCAGTTTTGAACCATAATTGCATGCTCTGCTTGATGAAGTATTCTTACTTGATACTCATGCGTAACTCACGCTCTCTAATTAAAGTATTTTCGTGTTCCAACCAAACAATTCAACTCAAAGCCAAAAATCTTATTTATCCAAACGACGCACACTCTATGGCCGCCATAGTACAATGTTTCCAAGGTTCCAGACTAAGTGTCCATGACATTATGTGTATTCCTTTTATTAGGCATGAAGGAGTAGAAGAGAAGGGACCGATCCCACTCACCAAGTATAAACCCGCTAAGCACTCTGCCTTGCCGATACGGCCGATTACTTGAATCCGTGGTCCGATGTGAAGCACAATCTACTCAATTGGTATGACCGTGCGAGCAGATCATGCTCTCCAAATCATCTGACCCTATCGGACTAAGGAAGATAATATTATCGCTCTATTTTTTCAATCTCTATACTAGCTCCGAACGAACACATTAATTCTATTCACATCATCCATTCCTCAGCCCGTTGTGAGGCGTTGCTCCGGGCCCTTTAAACTTCGCACGCGATCTGCACATGAAACCAACTAAAATCAATACTTGCTTCCAAATCTAACTCAATAAAATATAACCAAACCTTTGTCTCATTTCAATCTAACTCAGCATATTGCGTCATACGGTTGCGGGGCATTACAACGGTATGGTGGTTTTCCAGTCTAGTCTTGTTCTTATGCTTGCCAAATTATTATCCCATCTTATCTATCCCTGAGAGAGCATCATGTCTAGGATAGATTCTGCAGAATGCCAAATCTAGAATCCTAAAATAAACTGCTAAGGTTTAATAAGTAGCTTTAATAATTAGAGCATTGGGGAAGGATCTCCATATTGCATTCAAGTCTCGTGCCCCGACTAGATTTTACTTTTTTATGGATTTGGAGCATGTCGTCGTGTAGGCCACATTTTTAGCTCACTGTCGAGTGATGGATTATATATGACTACTCAGGTTCACCGTTGTGTGACTTGGATTAAGTACATATCTTTCTTACGAGGTAGTATATCCACTATTATATACTTTTTTAGATGTCCAACGTTTAGGTAGCTTGGACAGTCTGTAGGGCATACGACCGTATGGAAATCCTAAATTATATTTGTTAGTAATTAGGACTTGTGATAACCCTAGTTAGCCAACATAGCAAGCCGTATCATTGTTTAGTCGTGGATGTTGGATGGAGTCCATTCTTGCTATGTCAGTTCTTGTACTTGTATCTTTCTTGTTTACTTTCTTTTTCCTTGTTATGGCTATTTTCATACTTACTTATATGTTCTGGTATACATGGCATGATCCTTAACTATACTCACATGATCCTTATATATGTTTCCTCTCTCGGTTTTACTTACATGTTCCCGTTCACTTGACGTGATCCCGTACATACTCATATGATTCCTGTACATGCTACAAGTTCGGTTTACTATATATGTTTCTTATTTTCTTTACATGTTTCCAATTTTTCTTTACTAATTTTTTGTGCACTTTATATTATCCTAGTTGTTACATACTGCTTAGGATCCTGTAGCTTCGTGTTGTATTGCTGGTTTTGTTCATAGTTTGGACTCCTTTGTGATACTTATTATTTGGGTTTTGCTTGGCCAGATTCGGTAGAAGAGCCAGAGGAGCGCCAGACCGATTGAGTGAGTTTCTATCTTGTTTACACACTTATTACACATATTCTTTTGGGGTGTTTGGACTCGAGCACTTATTTAGTTCATATTTTGGACTTGATACATCGCCTACTAGGCATGACATGATTAGCATATTCTAGACTAGCTAGAGTTGATCATGTATGACTTATACTCTCGCTAGTTTTTCATTTTGTATTACTATCTTCATGATCATCTATGTATATTTGGTTCGAGACGCTTTACTATCTTGCTTCTAATGATCATATATCTTGTATATTATGGATTCTTGCTTATGATTAAGACACTAGGATTGCTAGACCTAGGATTAAATGTTAGCTAGTAGTATTAACCCCCATGTCTATTCACAGTCTTGACCGTATTTTGGGGTACTAGAGTACTCTGGTATACGTAGTTGGATTTGTTGGCCCCCGCTCTCTAGTATTCTGGTTCTGGGTCCTGACACTCACTCTCCCCTGATGCATCAGAACACATCCAAGACCCTTCCCTGATGCATCATAATATAATGTGAATCCTCCTGATCCCACTGGAAGTGTTAGGACCAGTGCCGAGATCAACCTCCTCTTCTATCTTCAAAAGCTGCCTGACATTCTACTAATGATACAAACTTTGTCTTTCCGAGTTAACCGGGTCATCGACACTGAAATTCTTGTAAAGTATAACACAAATCTTCTGTAGTACCATGCTAATCCAAGGAAACTGTGCACATCCGCCATTATCTTTGGAACTGGCCATTTCTCCACTGTCTCAACTTTTTAGGATCCATTGATACTCCTGCTACAGAAATAATATTCCAGGAATAAAATACGGTTCAACCAAAATTCGTACATACTAAGCTTTGTATATAGTTGGTGTTCCCCCAAAGTCTGTAACACTTTCCTGAGATTCTCTTCATGTTCTTCTCCATTATTGGAGTATACAAAGAGGTCATCAATAAACACTCCCAAAAAATAATCCAAGAAGGGCATGAAGATATGGTTCATCAAGTCCATGAACACTACTGGTGTATTGGTCCGTCCGAATGACATAACTAAGAACCCGTAATGTCCATACCGTGACCAAAATGCTTTCTTGGTTATATCTTGCTCCCATATTTATACCTGATGATATCCGGACCGAAGATCAATCTTAGAAAATACTCTTCCTCCACTCAACTGATCAAATAGGTCTTTAATTCTAAGAAAAGGATAATTGTCCTTCACTGTCACTGCGTTCAACTGTCTATAGTCAATGCACAACCAGGTCGATCCATTATTCTTATTAACCAACACCACTAGTGCTCCCCATGGTGATCCACTGGTACGAATAAACTTCTTCGCTTTCAACTCCTCCACATGTTGATATAAATTGCATCAACTTTATGCAGAACTCTACTTTTCTAACTGGAGGTAATCTTGGAAGCTCGTCGAAAAAGACGTCTATAAACTCGTCGACTATCTTATGTATCAGTTCTTCTTTCACTACCATTGCTACAACTCCTTCTTGCTGGTCTTCCACAGATCTAATGAGCGTAAACTACTCTAACCCAGGAATACAAAATAACACTATACCCCTATGGCAATGTATCGTAGCATGATTGTCTCTCAGCCAGTCCATGCCTAAGATAACATCAAAGTTACCCATAGGAAACTCGATAAACTTCGCAGGTAATAGGTGTTCACACACTATGACTAGACACTCTAGGCATACTCTACTAACGCCTACAAGCGAATTACTAGTGAGTATATTCAGCCTCTCTGGCAATGCCTCGAACTCTAATCCAATACATGTTGCAACTGTGCAAATATAAATGTGTGCGAAGCTACTGAATAAAATAATACTATTGCATAAAATAATACGACAAAAATATTACCTCCCACTACGTCACCTGATGCCAAGGCTTCCCCCAATGACAATGTGAATGCCTGCCCTTGGCCTTGTCCAGCTCCTTATTGCAGCCTTCCTTGGTAACACAACTGTGGCCTCTACTGACCATGTTGCTGATGCTGGTGCTGCCTATACATCTGAGCCTGCGTTTGTAATGGTCGCTGAGCTAACGGCCTCACTTCCAATACTGGCTCTCCGTACTACACTGTCTTAGGTGCTAGCAATACGGGAAACTGGGGTGTTGGTCCTCCTGACCTCTACATCAATGTGCATATAGCAACCCTATGATATGGGCTATAATATCTCAGGCACAACCTATTTTTTGCCTAACAAATATTTCTGGTATGGCCTCCCTTGCCACAATATGTACAACCGGCCGGTGCAATCTGGCGTTGTTGTTGTTGCTACTACCTCGGCTACTGCTGCTGAGTTGGTGTTATCACGGTTGAGGTTACTGGCCGCTTGGGTACGGTATCATGAATGCAAACATCAGGGGATGGTGCTGACGTTTGGGGTGTTGCTCCTCCTCTACTACTCTGAGCGTAAGACCTCTTAAGGCCTCCTGTTCTCGATGCCAACCTTTGGAAGGTAAGTTCATGTCTCCTAGTCGCCACCAATACAATATCAAAAGTCTGGTAGTCTTGCCCCTCTACCAACTATAAAATCTCAAAATAAAATCCCTACTAGAACCTCGGTGTCCTATCTCGCTCCATTGCCACTATTGTCCGTGCAAATCTACTCAGTCGGCTAAACTCTGCTGCTTAGCTATCTACCATTCTACCTGATTGCTTAAGGTTGATGAACCTTTGCTGCAACTCAAACTGGGCCAAAACATCAAAGTACTTTTTCCTGAGACGGGTTCTGAAGTCGTCTTATAAAATAGGTCACCTCAAGTCAACCTTCTCTGATGCCCACCAATCCTTGGCAAGATCCTGAAGTTGCAACTGTACCTGGTCTACCTATTCCTAAGACAAAACCTTAGCGGTTACTAGAATGGTCTCAATATCCTGAGCCAATCATCTTTTGTGATGACATCCTCTGTACCATCAAAGTATCGGGAGTTAAGTCAGCAGAATATAACTAATGTCCCCGAGTCTACCCTTCCACCTTTGTCTAGAGCCGTCAGTAATCCTTAATTCAATAGGACATTCTACTCCTGCTGCTGAAGCTGCTGATGTTGTTGCACCGCCATCTAGTGTTGTTGGGTAGCCAACATCCCCCTGATGATTTCCATAAAACTTGAGTATCAAGAGCTACTGGTGTCAGTGGTACTACTGGAGGTACTGGAATATCTGGTACCCTAGGTTCTACTTTTTCCACTACTGGTTCTATTTGAACCTCCCCTTGAGAAGGTTGCTATGGTCCAACCAAACCTTCCCTAGTTGGTTGCCCTACAACTCCTGCTCCTCCAATAACCGAGGGTAGGAAAGCCCTAAGAAAAATGATACACGACATAAGACTCATCAAGAACAGGACATGAAGTAACAAGGAACAAATTAGTTAGATGGTTCAAGATGAGTATCAAGAAAGACGAATCCAGGATTTCAATAAAAAACATATTTGATTGAGACTCCTAAGATCAAGATACCCCACAAGCCTAAAAAGGGACCTACATGGGCCACCAGTAAAACCTTGTCACGTCCCAGTACCAAAATATTGAGACGAACATGGCCAGCTTTCCCCTACAAGGTATAAAACATTGTACGACGGTCGCAACTGTAGAAAGACATGGGGTACATGCTATAATCAAGTCTCTTAGGATCTCAGACAACTATGTCTCAATCATTCAAGAGAGTAGCAATAACATAGAAAATATAAGATAAAATAATAAGGCATCCCAAATGCTCCATCAAAATCTTCTGGATGTCTAGCTTTCAAAATGTTAGACTATCAGAGTAGCAATAGTTACATAACCGAGATCAGCTACAGTATGATTATATTACAGTCATATAAAGAAACTGATGTCCAGACAAGCCAGATAATAGGTACTGGTAGCAAAAGGCCTAAAAAGAGAAAAAAAATGTACAATACGAGCAGTGATCAATAAACTCACTCGTGTCCCTCAGCGGCCATCCATCTGGTGCGTGCCATTATCGGGAAGATAAGCGGGATCCTCATTTGCCGGCTCAAAACTTGGCCATGCAAAACTAGTGTGGTTAGACCACAAATAACAAGTACCACAAGGAAGCACGAATGAAGAAACAAAAACAAGATCAAGCATATAGTGCAAGAGCCAAGAATCACTGGCGCGTACCCCATCATCGAGATAACATGACACTGCTTCAGCAAACAAGGACAGAAAATGCCATGTTACACGAGATAAGGTACGTCCCATGATTATGGTAAAGCTAAGGTTCTGTATCGTAGTTCGGTCCATATTCCATCATAGCATAATAGCCCAACTCCCCAACCAAACAAGGACATAAGTTGAACCACCATACTATGATAGTCCAGGTCCCTAAGCTACTAGCAGAAAAATACAATCACAAACAAGTCAAGTTATGATCGGCCAAAAAAAGTTACGGCTTGTTATATGGAGTCTGGGCTATCCCATAAATAATTCATAATAAGCATCATTAGATCATGCCATGTCGAGCAGGGCTAACCGAGCCAAAATTATACATCCAAGCAAGCAGGATCATACCAGTCCACCGCAGGGCCACCACGATAATAAATCAGTAATAGTTCCAACCTTTCTATAGGGAAATGCTGGCTCGGTTTAATATAAAGGATAGAATATTTTACTCCACTGCATGTGAATGATATATAATAACCGTATTGGCCAGCCTTGCACGCCTCAAAAATTAGTAAGGGGCAGACCATTATACACGATCTTGGGAAACCATTCCCTCCCAATGTTCTAATAGCTTTTAAGTTATTTAATTAGAAATATAGTTATATAGAATTCTATGTCATGGTCACATTAACATTCCCCTTAATGATGTCGTACAGAGTAGGGGTACACTTGATATGAATTCTCATAATTATCAGGAGTCAAGTCTGGATTCACCTAAGTGTGGATGCAATATTCAAGCAATCAATAACCTAGCCACGCTATGATTTTGACCAATTATCATTTCGGTGCCAAGAAACCAGGAATATATAATATCATACACTGAGAAGGATCTCATGTCACCTCTCAGTGTACATGTTGGCCAATGTCCCACACTCAGTGTATAATTAAGCCGTCATAAATAGACTAGCAGGAAAAGTATATCACCACGGATACAATAACCAAGTCAGAATACCAGGTCTAGTCACATGAATCATATCTTGATCGAGTCAGGAAATATAGTCAGTCAAGAATCTTTTATTTTCATGGAATCATATAATTCAAGTCGTAGCAGGGTTGGCGTAAAAAGCAATTAATACTGGAATTATGCTGGTTAGAAAATATCCCAAGTATCGTTCATGCATATGAATATTTTGTCAATCAAGTTCCTCAAGTTCTTGGATCATGAATCACTTGTCATGGTCAAGCTAACCTGAGCAACTAATCAGGAATATGCACCAAGTGCATCACAGGATCTACACAAGAAAATACAATCGAACAAGGGTTACTCCATTAATAGACGTACTTCAACAAAGCACACTTATATAAATATCATGGCGTGTAAAGTTAAGAACACGCAGGCAAGAACCGGCATATAAATCTAGGGTACTCATGCATGGCGTACTTTGATAAAGCACGCACACAAGCAATAGGTGGCGTACTACAAAGGAGCATGCAAATAGGAAAGCAGGTTAGCACTAACACGAGAGTACATGAGCAGGCGGGAATGGCGTACAAAATTAAGTAATTGGAGTAAAGCGTACAAAGCCGAGCACGCCAACAACAACAAGATAAAATACAAGAACCAAGAGTGGCTTGATAGTTGAGGGCAAGACAGTCGAGGACTCGAGAATCGATGCATGCCAAAGTCAAGGCTCTATTATCGAGGCAAGAACCGGGAAAGAGTACGCCAAGCCAGGCTTACCAATAATATGCCAAGCCAGGACAGTGTCATACTTTTGCTGGGAAAGTAGGCTCAAGGTACACCAATTGTACGCCGAAACTGAGACCTTCAAAAGTATGCCTAGGAAGACTTACAAGAGTTCTTCTCCCTTGCATACTTTTATAAAGAAATGGCAGTACTCACAGAGTATGCACGAGATACAGGGAATGTGGGTCACACTGAAAGTGCGCCCAAGAGCAAGACTCTCATGTGTACTTCTCGATTGTTGTTCTTTTTCTCCAACCGGGCCTACCATTGATGAACTCTGAGCTAGAAATCGAGACTAATGACAGTGCTCCGAATAACAAACAACCAAAACCAAAATCAAGGATATTCCCAGTCTCTATAACATGAACCAAGGAGTTTTCAAAAATATTAAGTTGGGAGATCAATCCCTAAAAAAAATATACTCATGAAATATATATAATAAAACTTAGGACTATTTGATATTACCCCCTCTTAGATTAGGTATATTTATATTACCCCCTGTTTGATTAAAAGTTGAGAATACCCCCTGAAAGTGTCATTAAAAACCTAAAAGTGTCATTAATGAGTTTTGAAAGTGTCGTTAAAGAGTTTTTAATGACACTTTCAGGGGAGTATTATCAACTTTTAATCTAACAGGGGGGTAATATCAATATACCTAATCTAAGAGGGGGTAATATCAAATAGCCCTAAAATATAGATCAACACCAACTCAGTCTCCAAAATTGAAAACACCAAGAAGTAACCATGATCAGGAACATTACAGGCACACAAGAAACTAATTAAAAAAATTAAAACATGAAAATAAAACTATAGCAAGATCATGTTTCTTCATATTTGCAAGGTGTACTTGCCTATGAAGAAAGAACAACAGAATAGAAATAATGAGGAGAGAGAAGAAGACAAGGATATATACAAGCTAGGGTTGGATTGTGAACCGTTGGATCCATATAAGTGAGTCAAACCACACACCTCAACCCTAACCATAATGAGGGCAGCAATATACGACGGCCTAACCTAGTCGGGCACACGAGGATACGTACAGATTACACCAAAGGAGTAAATGCACTAGAAGTGTGCAAAAATAAGATGCACTATAAGTGTGCCCGAAAAGGGGAGTGACAAGGGGGGAACTCACACGAAAAGTCAACAAGGAAGGAAGAGGGGGAGCACGCACGGCGGGCTGGGACATCGCTCGGGGAGCCGACGAGGGGCATGGTGGGGAGAGCGTGGACGACCGGGGGGGGGGGTGGCACGACACTGCGAAGGGAGGGGCACGACACGACGAGGGGGGAATGATCCCGACGAAGGGGGCTGCGAGGGGCAGCGGGGACCTTGGGGGCGCGTTACACAGTGATTCGGGGGGGGCACTGGATGCAGCATAGTTGTTGTAGCAGCGGCAACTGCGGTGACGGCTGGAGCCTGCCCCTTCCCCCTCTTTCTCCAGTGCCGGTAGGGGTATGGCATGCAACGGCAGGTCCGTACATCGGTGCGGGGGATAGTACGGGTAGGGGTGGTTGTGGGGGAAAGAAGAAGAAGGATATTTTTGTCTAAAAAATTTGGTCAAAGAAGTTGACCGTGAGTTGGAAACAATTTCCGTTAAAAATGGGAGGTTTTATACATTTTGGTAAAGTATTGGGGTGCACCATAAAATATGACAAATAAAGTGAGGGTGCAACTCAAAATATTTATTTTTTTAAAGGTGGAAGATTTATGGTTACAATTAATTTTTGAAAATTTACAATATATATTACTATATAAAGAGAAAAGTTTAGCTTCTTCATAAAAAAATTCTTTCCAAATATATCCTTATATTTGTTTACTAATTAAATTTATTCATTAAAGTTAATAGTAGCAGTTAAATAATTACAGGAGAAGTCTTTTAGTCTTCCTAAGTAACTAAGTAATCTTTCTAATCTTTCTAATAATAATTTATTCATTAAAGTTAATAGTGACAGTTAAATAAATTTATTCATTAAAGTTAATAGTGGCAGTTAAATAAATATTAGAATAATTACAACAACTGTCTTCTAATCTTTCTAACAATAATTTATGAAATACATACAACGCAAATACATATATACTAGTATTATAAAAAATAAGAAAGCAAGATATTATTTTCTAGTCGAATAGTCTTTAGGACTTCTCTTATTAACATACTAGTATCGGGGAACATGTATTGCATGTGCAACTCATACCTTTATTTTGTTAGAAATATTGATACATAGATGTCCCATTTTTTTAATTTTGCAAAGCCTTACTTGAAAAGCAAAATGAAAGAAGAACATGAGCACAAAAATCTGAATACACACAAACAAACAAAGAATACAATAACACATATGACTATCGGTATCTGAACATCGCTCAGATAATTTTCTCCGGTACAAATAGACGGTTCGCTTATATTATACGGAACATGAAAGTTTGGTTAATGACATCCAAGTACAGCAAACCTGACATGTCAAGAACTAAATTAGAAGAAGGAGAAGAAGAAGAAAGTTATTAATACTCTCAAAATTTATTATAAGTTCTCCCACCTTACGTCGACGTTCAAGTGATAGATCTTGTTAATGAATTCAATCGACGATAATTTGTGCGAAAAGGAATCGGGTAGTTCCACTATGATCCTCCATACTTCCCTCCATATATACCTTCCATAAGAACAATCCATCGCCTATAAATAAAAAAATTAACAAAATGCTTGCAAAAACCCACAAAGTTATCAATTTATCGACCGATTAGAATTTTGATAACGAAAACTTGTCAAACTTTTTGGCTTTATATGAAATAAAAGCAAGAAATAATAAAATAAATAGGTGTTTACTGCATTTAAGGCTATGGAAGTTAACGTAGAACTCCTCCATCCTGTCGTACACCATCTCCTCCTTGTACTCGTTATCATCCTTGAAAAGAAAAAGGTACGAATCAAACGAATTCATAAATTTCTAAGGACCACTATGTGACTTTGTCAGCTAGTATACATACTAAGGCTACTCCAATATATGAAACTTGTGCTTACAAACTTATGATGTATATAAACTCCACCTTATAAAGAATATCCATAGGTCACCTATCTATAATAATATCCACAGAATAAAGATAATACTAAACAAGAAGCATACGATATATAAAAATATTAAAATAAATGATCTAGTTGTACTGATAGTAGGGGGGAGATAAATCTACTATAATATGACGATAATAAATTAAAAACGGAAAATAGTCCAATCTCAGAATAAAATGAATGAAAATAATAAAAATAGATAATCCAAATGAAATGAAATCAAGGGAAATTCAAAGGAAATACCTCATCGTCTACTAATGCAGAATATGGTCCAGATCCGTATACCTACGGATACTCCTGATCGTCCAAGCCTGGAAGGAAACCAAGTCCTCAGAGGAACATTGTAAGATACAAATAATATGATAATATATACTGAAAGATATAAATATGGGAAGGGTGTTTCTAACTATTTAAGTGCATAATTTGAGGATAACTTTGCACAAGGATAGGTGTAGGCTAAAATAGGAATTTATCATGCCTCGAGACTCGTGGCAATCTACATATACTATCAATATTCATCTACAATACTTGCATAACGTTTATAAAATGCCAAAGCCATCTATAAATAAAGGTCATCACTTTCATAGTTCCTTTGTATACTATAGTTCACTGATTTATGTAGCTCTTATACCTAGTAAGTGTCCTCTCCAATCCCTAATAAACTAACTAATTCGTATACACAATATGTTCATCTTATAATGGTTTTAGTCTCTAATAAACTAATTGTAGCAGATGTCATAACCCGCACCCAAAAATTTGGACATGAGTCATGGGTACGTCCAGCCTATACCGTAGAGTCAGTGGTAGAACGATATCTAATAACTCACAAATATAATCCATAATCTCACGCAGTAATATCTCAACTCATCTAAAGGAGGGTAATAATGTAATAGTAATAATACTCAATCATTAGATCTAAGAAAGATAAATGTATGAAGGAATATAACGAGTAGAAGCAATAGGTCACAAGTCCAAAGTTTAGGTAAATCCAAAATAGAGTCTAAATCCAAAGTGTCAAACAAATCCAAGTAGTCACATAACTCTGGTGACAAATTCAGTCAATATCAAAGTCTAACTAAAGCTAAACTAAGCTATATAGTTACAGTCAGGATCTTTGTTGCGAACTCTCTCTGATCCTCTTGAAGGGGAGGATTGGACTAATATACGTAGTCTCCTATAGACTATAGTAAGTAGGTCACATGTCCTTATAACAGTCACCTAAAAATGTTATCCAGTTAAGATAAAACGAGTATAAAACAATGAAAGTAGTTTCAATAAAACATGAAATAATAATGAAATACATGATGAATAGGAAAAACTAGAATCATGGTATGGTAAGTAGAGAGAAACAAATAAACACAAAAATCATGGCATGTCAAGTAAGTAAAATAAATAAATACAAGCAAGCATGGCATGTGACAACAAGTATAGAGTAAAAAAAAAGAAACTACATATATCTATGTGTTTTAAATACCACGTTCAACATATAAACGACTAGAGGATTAATATGGCCAACCGCATATGTCGTGAATGGCTGTTATTCGTCACGGAAGACCATGGGATATTTTTGGGTGGTTTACATGTCTACTAAGGTATTTCTCCGCCCGACTAGTAGTAAAGGATTTGAGTCATGACATGAAGATCATAATACACAATAAGCACGAGCAAGATGATAACGAACAACACGATAAAAAATATGATATCATGACTAGAAATTAATATAGCACTTTCCATGTAACAAGCGTATCGAGAATTAAGTAAAATATCACTAAAATATGTATTATAGAAGCCATCAAGTACTGAAAACAATCTGAGTATGTACTCGCATGTTGTCCTAAGCTGGTGGTACGGGTCAAAATCTGTATAAAAGTCCAAATAAAATATATTATAATTTACAAAATCAACAGGTGAATATCAAATCTATCTATTGGGTTATTAGGTTCTTGACCATTTACCTATTTCCAACTAGGTAGGTATCTTAACTAGATCACTTTTCCTACTAGGTTTACTTAATAACCTATAACTAATTCTATGCCTAATGTCTATTTGTAATATATAGTGTATATCTATATCTATTTATGTACCCATATATGCATATCCATATGTATAGGTATCTAGGTTAATAACCATTTAGATTACCAATATCCATATATAATATGTACTACTAGATCATTAATACCTATTGTAATAGATTCAACCTATATCTAATTGTTTTCCATTCTTGCCTATCTATATATGTAGTTTATACCTATTTACCCATATATATAGCATACCCAAATAACTACCCACTTGGGTTAATAATATTCTATGTTTGAAACTTATACATTCATAATTATATCACATATACCCTATGTATGATTTACCCCCCCTTACTTATATCTATATATATTATTTGTACACTAAATACTATATATATACAACATATCTGCTGATCTGCTAACTCATTGATACTTCTCATATCTCCCCTCACAATCATATTATGTTCTATGCACATACTTGACATATTTCTCTCATGTACATACTACTCTGTGCAGTTGTGCACACCAATCCCCCTTAAGTGAACATTGGCACAATTCTCTCAGATTTCTACAGGAGCTCAATTAACCCCAAGTATATAAATTGCTACTCCAAGTGGTACCAAAAGTTCATACCATGAACTATTAAGGATTTGTTTTGATACTAGTTGCTACTACACCCCCAACATTGATTCACGCATGTTTCAAGCTCTTGTTGCTATAAATTTGAGTATGAGACACACTTACACACTTTTCTAAACACCCAAACACTGCTAAACAAACTGGTTTGGGATCACACAGATTCTGTGCATTGTTCTGATGTACAGTCTCACTTATATTTTCATATGCTACTCCCCAAGTTCTGATACACGAACACATGTAACCTTCAAAAACTATGCACAGAACACATGCACACTGATAATCACATTATCTATCGTTGCACATGCAAAGATGTTGCTTTCAAGTGCTACACCTATACTACAACAAAAAAATATTTTAACGACACTCGTAAAGTGATGTTAATGACTTTATATGGCACTTTTTAAGTGTTATCTAGAGGTGGTATCAAAGAAAGTTTTTTTTTCCTTTCAACGGTACTTCAAAAGTTCCATGTAATAAATTTTTGATGACACTTTCTAAATGTCGGGTAATGCTTATTTCATGACATGAGAGTGGTGTTATCTTAACGTGCTTCAATGATAGTTGTTAAGTATCGTCATAAATATTTTTGACTTTCAACGATACGACAAAAATGCCATGTAATAACTTTATGAAGTCACTTTTTGAATGTCGTTTAATGCTTTTTTCACGATAGTCTACTAATGCCATCTTAAGCTTATGTATATTTTTCACAACACTTTTTGACGTATCTTGATCGAGGAGTAGGCTTACTTTCATGCTTGACAATGGTCAAGTCGATTGGTGGTGACAATAACTGAACCACTGTTGCTTGGTGAGAGTGAAGCGGTACCGCAAAAACTCCGACGGATGGCCTGGTGAGGGGTCCATACGAAGGTTGTTTGAAAACTTTAAGAGAGGGGCTTCCGAATTTAAGGAACAGTCGAGTCCACGACCAAGAAGAGGAGAGAACAAATCTCATAACTCAAAGAAGAATTTTATTAATAAAAAAATTGTTGTCCAACTGAATACAAAAGGTGCCTATTTATAGGAATTTTATGACAACCTAATCATAATCAAACTCAAATTTAATCCTAATCAACTAAATATAAAATCTATCATAATAAAAGATAGAGTCAAAAAGAGTCCTAAAAGAAATATGATTCTTAACAACTCTATATAAAAAAGAAGAAGATAAAGCTAAACAAGAAAAAGAAATAGGAATCATAGAGGGATTAGGAATCTATGCTACATCAGTCTTTTCTGCTTCAAGAGAACTCGTCCCTGAGTATTCGTCAGAATAAAATAGCTCGCCAGGAGAAAAATAATCATAAAGATTGACGACATTGAAGGTTGAGTAGATCTGCAAGTCTTCAGGGATACTAATCACATAAGCCTTATTATTTAGCTTACGTGGTGTAAAACACCTAATTTAAAAAAAACATATTAATTATTTAATGAAATCATTTAATTGAATTACAGTATTTTGTAGTATTTAGAAAATAATTTATTTCAATTAACTACCTAGGTAAATATTCATCTAGAAAATTTCTAAAGAAAACTATTATTTTATTTTATTTATTTTAGGAAGTCTTGTAGAAGGCTGAGAGAATTCTAGATGTGCTACTAATTTTCTGGAATTTATTTTACCATATATATATATATATATATATATATATATATATATATATATATATATAAGTAAAGAATGGATTATAGAAAAGAAAAGAAAGGAAAGAAAAAGAAAATAAAATTAAAAATAAATCAAAACCACAGTACCAAAACCCCTAACCCCATTCTAAATCCCATAGCAGCAGCTACACCCGACCTCCCAATGCGCGACCCACTGCCGAACAGCGCGGAAGCCCCCCTTTCTCATTCGCTCTCATCCTCACTCTCTATATATATAACCATTATTCCAAAACCCTAACCCTAAAATTACCATCCATCGACCTCCACGACACAGCCGTCGACTACCGGAGACACCGTCGTCGCCACCGGAGCCCAGCATCGCTGTTCGCGTCACCCGCGAGCACCCGCGACCGCAGAATTCATAGCAACGAACCCCTGTTCACGCGTAGATTTCTGCTACATCGCTCGACCAAATTTGACCCCGTCTTCACATGTATGTTCACGACCTATCCCTCTTCCAATCTGTGTATTAGTTTCCTCCGATTAGTGCGTAACCCTAGGTGAAAACCGAGACCAAGTTGGAGAAAAATCACAACTTTAATTTCAGAAAAACTGTTGCGATGACCCATGTTTAATGACTCGTATCTCCCACCACAGAGATCTAAACTTAGAATTTTTTTTTCTATGTGAAGACCACATAACCGAGATTACTTCCTGTTAATTAAATTTTTTTAATTTGGTGTTATATACATAATTAAATTCGGTTAAAAATTATGAAAAAACTATTTTTGAAACCTTTAAAATTTGTGATACGGAGCGCGTCCCACCAAACTGGACCGATCCGTCGTATACCAATTGCATCGAAAGGTGCGTATGGTATGTCCAGTCGTGTGGACTTTCGCAGAAACTGATTTGGACGCGTATGGACGTCGAAATCAACCCGTATCCGTGAAAGGTCCCATATCGCAACTTTTGCAAAACATCGCACAATTTATTGTACGCTTGTCAGAATGGGACAAAACTGGTGCCATTAGATTCATGGTATCACGCTGGTCCTGTGACCCAAGTTTTACATGATTCTGAGATAGTTAACCAAGCTGCCTTTTTGCGGGCCCTACGGTTGACTTTTTGGGCAATTTTGTGTTCGGCTAACCGGAATCCAAAATTGGACATACCGTTGAGTTCTTACTAACGTTTAAAATTTGTTTGACCTATAATTTATCTTATTTAGAGACCTTTACCCCTGGCACACTTTTTGGTGCAAAGTAGGCCACATGTGGACCCCGCTTTGACCCAAAATTACTATTTTGCCCCTGTGTCCAAATTGGAAGAAAGGGTAGTGTTTTCTAGCTATCTTGCTGATTTTGGAAACGTTAGTGATGTCTATTTTAGCATCCGAAGATGTTTATTCGGAGGTCTTAGTTCATGATCCCGTGTACCTGATATCTAGACGCTTACACTTTACAGATTGCTTGCCAGGCAAGTATACCTTGCTATTGTACTGTAATTTATATTCCATATGTTCTATGCATCTTATTTCTACTTATTTAGTTCATATATTTTAACTGCTATATAAACTGCACGTCCAAGGAAACTTGCGTGCAACAATGGTGTCATAGTATTCTGTTTTTATTATGTATATGCATATGGACCTACTTTATGAGACCACCCCATTATCATGAGACATCCTTATGTTTCATTGGCCATGATACTGTTATTACACAAGTGTGAGTCACATGTAGGACACGAACTTGCGTACTCGACTGGCCACTGGTACGTATAGGTCGTACGACGGATAGGAATAACTACTGATAGAAACTTTGCATGCTAGTAGACATGGAAGTTATTTATAGGTATCATCGTGTCATGGATATGACATGCTTAGAGCATGGGGTGGTGAGAACAACAAGTAAGGCATTTGGGCTCCTTTGTACTTTCCTTGTGTAACCCTACGCTACGCCGGAGATGCGCGGTCATGATGACCACTATATATTATATTCTCAGGCGGCCTCTGCCGTTCAAAAGATGAAATGCTTTATAGGCTCCTGAATCTCTAAGAGAATCATGCTAATCCTATTTTAGCCAGATAGCCCACTTGTTGGAAAGTTGTTCTCAAACTACATTCACATAGATGGTTAGGCGACCCATTGGATATTTATTTTCAGTACTTTATTGGCATGTTTATATGTATCTTGTTACATCCCTCTGAGGACCTAGTACCTTTCCAAATATAGACGGGCAGGAGTATCCATAGGAGTATGGCCATGGACCTGACGCTCCATACCAGACTGAGGAGGTCTTACCTTCAGAGTATCTTTGATTCATCGTAGTTGATGGATATTCTAGTTGCTATTTCTTGTATAGACATTTATCTTATCTTAGAGTTTGATCTCTTCCATCATTTAGTAGTTTTTAGTATAGTCGATTTGCAATTGATTTATTTCCATCCGACTATCATACTTTAAGACTTCCTATTTGATATTCAGTTATTTATTCCCATTTATTTAATTATTTGTGCTGTGGATGAGATATAGATTGCATGTGACTTATTGACAGTATATTACCACTTATGGATTTGATATTCATGTACAGCATACGTGTGTGTATGGTTTCCATATATTGGAGTTCGTATACATACGGCCAGCATGTTACGTATTCCTAGTCCTACGTATTTTGGGATTAGGGCATGACATATTTTTCTGGTAGCCCATGTAGGTCAAGAATATATTGTCTCGGTTATGTTACTGTACCAAACAAGCCTGCATATAGGAAT
Source organism: Iris macrosiphon (assembly GCA_036927795.1). Taxonomy (NCBI): domain Eukaryota; kingdom Viridiplantae; phylum Streptophyta; class Magnoliopsida; order Asparagales; family Iridaceae; genus Iris; species Iris macrosiphon. The sequence continues at coordinate 94,575,668 of JAYESA010000011.1, read as the reverse complement.
AGAGTATAGGATCTCATCCACGCTTGACTAAAACTCATCTTCCTTTTCAACTATCCTATTTAAATGCTTACATCTTGTTTGATTCCTATACTCCTTCTAATGGTTTCGTCCACCACTCGCAAAGTGATGGAAATACGTAGTGGATGTACTGTCGCCGGAGGCGACACACCTTCAGGAGTCAATGGCCAAACTCAAGGAGAGACCTCGACGGCTCCTAGACTTCTGGGGCCGGATGGACAGACTCACAATCCAGTTCCATTTAATCTTTCTGCATCACCTAATGGGACCCTTCCAGCATCATCGATACCGTAGGATGGCCGGACACAACTGTTCTAATTGTTCTAAATGATGATGCAGGAAAAGAGACAGCAGGCGGCCGTACTAGCTGCAGAGCAGAGGCAGCAAGCAGCAGAGCAGAGAGAAGAATTTCTGGCAGCACTTTAGAGGATGGCTGCACAGGAAACTGTACTAGCTCAGGCACTAGTTTCAGTACCGCGAGCTAGAGTTGGTTCAGTCAAGGACTTTATACAGATGGGGCCCAAGCCGTATAAAGGCATTGAGAGCCCAGAGGAGACTACAAACTGGATTACACACACTCAAAAGTTATTAGAAGCATCGCAGCTACCTACAGATCTATGTATGAAAGGCGTAAGGACGCTGCTAGATGGTAACGCTCATCAGTGGTGGGAATCAATGGAGCGCCAGTTGGGTACATATCATATTTGAGAATAATTCTTGGAGTGCTTTGAGAGGAAATATTTTCCGGACAAGGTAAGGGACGCATTGTACGATCAGTTTCTTTGTCTAGAGCAGGGGAACAAGACAGTTGACGAGTATGATGCAGAGTTTAGTCGCCTTAGTAAATATGGCACTGCCCTGATACCGAATGACTTGGTGAAGGCTAAAAGGTTTCACCGCGGGCTGACTTAAGAGCTCCAACACTACACTAGCTCACAGTCCCGGATCTCTTATGCCAAATTATTGACAAAAGCTAGGTTACAAGAGACCATCAACAAGAGAAAGGGAGGTCAACTGAAGACACAGCAAGGACCAACAAGGACACAGCAAGGCGGTCCTATCAGACATCATTTGGCACAACTACAGCAGCATCAGCACAGAGCAGGACTGTAGCAAATTTTGGAGAAGCCCCACTGCAGTTATTATGGGAAACGTGGACATATTTCAAGAGACTGTCGGGCTCATTTGGGATAATGTATGAGGTGTGGTTCCGGACAGCATATGGTGAGAGACTTTCTAATACAGCAGACATTGGCGCTTCTACCGCCAATACAGAGGCTAGCACTTCTAGCAAAAAAGCCAGTTCAGCAGGTAACAAGACCAGGAGCACGTCGACCTCCAACAGCAGAAGGATTTTAGCGAGGACCACCGCTACCTACTCAGGAGGATCATTACACGAGGGCCAGTCATGGACTTCCATAGAGGAATGGACAAGCTTTTGCACTAGAAGTGGATGACTTGGATCAGGAGATTAATGTCATAGCAGGTATTACTCTTGTTTTTACTTTTCCAGTCGTGACATTATTTGATACGAGAGCCACCCACTCGTTCATATCTTCTAGTTTTATTGCCAAACACAATATTGCTACTACACCTTTACCTAGTTGTGTTAGAATTCTCACCGACGGAGGTGTTGTACCTGTTAGTCAGATTTGTAGATCGTGTCCTGTAGTGATTCGTGGCAGAGATATGAATGCCCGACTTTTAGTCCTTCCTATACCAACTATTGATATTGTGCTTGGAAAGGACTGGCTAAGCAAGTACCACGCTTTCTTCGACTGTTTTGGAGGAAGCATTATTTTTAAGGTACCAGGCCAATCGGAACTTGAGTTTGCACGAGGATCCATAGAAGCCCTTGATAGTGTTCAGCTTGCAATGGACAACGTTATCAATCACCCCATCATTTTAGAATTCCAAGACGTCTTTCCAGAGGAATTGCTAGGACTACGTCCGGACAGAGACGTAGAATTCTCAATTGAATTGACACTGGGAACAACATCAATAACATCGCATGTTTATAGATTGGCGAAGAAGGAGATGGATGAGCTTAAGGCACAGTTGAAAGAATTAGAGGAGAAAAGTTATATCCGACCAAGTGCATCACCCTAGGGAGTACCAGTATTATTTGTACTAAAGAAGGATGGGTCAGTGCGTATGTGCATTGACTACAGAGCCTTAAATGCAGTGACCGTGAAGAATAAATACCCATTGCCATGCATTGATGACTTATTTGATCAGCATAGTGGAGCCAAGGTGTTCTTGAAGATAGACTTGAGATCGGGCTATCACCAGGTGAAGGTACGAAAGCAGGACATCCCGAAGACCGCATTCAGGACAAGATATAGATACTACGAGTTTCTGGTCATGCCATTTGTGTTGACCAATGCTCCAACAATCTTTGTGGATTTAATGAATCGAGTATTCCATCAGTATTTGGACCAGTTCGTGGTCGTCTTCATAGATGACATACTTGTCTATTTGAAGAGCAACGAGGAGCACGAGAAGCATATGCGGATCATCCTAGAGACATTGAGGAGAGAGCAGTTATATGCGAAGCTCAGTAAATATGAGTTTTTCTTGGACAGAATTTCGTTTCTTGGGCATGTCGTTACGGGAGATGGTATCTCTGTTGACCCAGAGAAAATCTCGGCAGTCGAGACATGGCTCGTTCCTAAATCAGCATCGAAGGTGAGAAGTTTCCTTGGACTTGCAGGATATTAGCGATGGTTCATGGAGAACTTCTCAAGGATAGAAGCACCTATGACTTGGTTGACATGCAAGGATCAAGAGTTCGTATGGACCGATGAGTGTCAAGCCACATTCGAGGAGTTGAAGAAGCGACTGACCACAACACCAGTATTGACTATTCTATCAGGATCAGGGAAAGGCTTGGGATGCGTATTGATGCAGCATGGCAAGGTGATTGCATATGCATCTAGACAGTTACGAGTGCATAAGAAGAATTATCCAACTCATGACTTAGAGCTTGCAGCCGTTGTTTTTTCTCTGAAGCTATGGAGACATTACTTATATAGGAAACGAGTGGAGATCTATATAGACCACAAAAGCCTCAAGTATGTCTTCACACAGAAGGAGCTAAATATGAGGCAACGTAGGTGGCTTGAGTTGATGAAGTATTTCGAGATAGAGCTACATTATCACCCAGGCAAGGCTAATGTAGTAGCGACGCGTTTAGACGGAAGCCAGCATCTTATTTCTTGATGACACAGAGAGAATTATTGGAGGACTTGCAAGAGCTTGGCGTAGAAGTAATATTACCCGGAGCAGATGGGATACTAGCCAACTTTCAAGTACAGTTATCACTAGTAGAGAGTATTAAGGCAGATTTGCCTACGGACGCCAGATTCAGGAGATTGAAAGAAAGAACAAAGGCTGAATAGCAGACGGGATTATGCATTCATGATGACAGGATATTACGATGTAGTGATCATCTATATATTTCCAATAGAGATATTTAACAAGAGCTGATGGCAGAAGCTCATAGTTCGATATATTCTATCCATCCTGGAGGCACCAAGATGTACCTTGACTCACGACAGCACTTTTGGTGGCATGGGATAAAAAGAGAGATAGCTCACTTTGTAGCCAAATGCCTAGTATATCAGCAGGTAAAGGCGGAGCATCAGAGAATAGCAGGATTATTACAACCACTTCCGATTCCTGAGTGAAAGTGGAAGCACATAACTATGGACTTCATCACGGGTTTTTCTAAGAGTCCAAGTGGGAGAGATGCAGTATGGGTAATAGTGGATCGACTCACCAAGTCAGCCCATTTTTTGCCTTTTAGAGTTAGCCAGTCTACAGAAGCTTTGGCTGACTTATACATAAGGCAAATCGTGAGATTGCCCCATATTTCGGTCAGTATTGTGTCAGACAGGGATTCACGTTTTATATCACACATTTGGAGAAGCATACAAGAGAGTCTTGGGACTCGTCTGAAGTTTAATACATTTTACCACCTGCAGACAGATGGGCAGTCTGAACGTACTATTCAGATACTGGAAGATATGTTGAGGGCTTGTATATTAGACTTTGGAGGATCATGGGAGGACCACCTACATTTTGTGGAGTTTTCTTACAATAATAGCTATCAAGCGAGTATTCAGATGGCTCCATTTGAAGCATTGTATGGAAGAAAGTATAGGTTTCTCGTGTGTTGGAGTGACGTGAAAGAACGTCAGATTCTGGGACAAGAGTTGGTAGTCAACACCGTTGAGACAGTGAAGAAGATACAAGGACACTTGCGAGAAGCGCAAGACAGGCAGAACAGTGGGCAGACCTTCATCGTCGTCCCTTGGAGTTTAAAGAGGGCTATCATGTCTTCTTGAGGATATCACCTACTAGAGGCACCATTCGATTCAGAGGACGTGACAAGTTGATCCCAAGGTATATTGGACCATTTGATGTACTAGAGAGAGTGGGAGAAGTGGCGTATCGACTTGCGCTACCACCTTTACTTGAGGGAGTACATGACGTATTTTATGTGTCACAACTTAGGCGATATATGGCAGACAGCTGTCACGTTCTTGACCATTTCGAGATCACCATTGGGCCGAGGTTGTCATATCAAGAGCAACCTGTGGAAATCGTTGATCATCGAGAGAAAGTGCTGAGGAACCAGTCTATTCCCTTGGTTTGCGTGCCATGAAAGCATGGCGCACCAGGAGAATCCACTTAGGAGCGCGAGGACGACATGCGCAAACATTTTTCGTAACTATTCGTGGACCAAGGTATAAATTTATTTTGTTTATTTCTACCTTATACCATCCTTGATTTAGTTCCTACCCTGGCTTAGTTTTAATTTTGAGGATGAAACTTTTACAAGTTGGGTAGAATGTAAAACCCCTAATTTAAAAAAAACTTATTAATTATTTAATTAAATAGTTTAATTGAATTGCAGTATTTTGTAGTAATTAGAAAATAATTTAATTGAATTAACTACCTAGGTAGATATGCATATAGAAAATTTCTAAACAAAACTATTATTTTATTTTATTTATTTTAGGAAATCTTGCAGAAGGCTGAGAGATTCCTAGATGTGCTACTAATTTTCTGGAATTTATTTTACCATATATATATATATATATATATATATATATATATAAGTAAAGAATGGATTATAGAAAAGAAAAAAAAGGAAAGAAAAATAAAAATAAAATAAAAATAAAAATAAAATAAAATAAAAATAAAAATAAAAATAAAAATAAATCAAAACCACAGTACCAAAACCCCTAACCCCATCCTAAATCCCACAGCAGTAGCTATACCTGACCTCCCCATACGCGACCCGCTGTAGAACCGCGCGAAAGCCCCCCTTTCTCATCCGCTCTCATCCTCACTCTATATATATAACCTTTATTCCAAAACCCTAACCCTAAACTTACCATCCGTCGACCTCCACGATACTGTCGTCGACCACCGGAGACACCGTCGCCACCGCCGGAGCCCAGCATCGTCGTTCGAGTCACCCGTGAGCACCCGCAACCGCAGAATTCACAACAACGAACCCATGTTCAAGCATAGATTTCTGCTCCATCGCTCAACCAAATTTGACCCCGTATTTACCGGTATGTTCATGACCTATCCCTCTTCCAACTCTTTGTATTAGTTTCCTCCGATCAGCGCGTAACCCTAGTTGAAAATCGAGACCAAGTTGAAGAAAAAATACAACTTTAATTTTAGAAAAACTGTTGCGATGACCCATGTTTAAGGACTCGTATCTCCCATCACAGAGATCAAAACTTAGATTTTCATTTTGCTATGTGAAGACCACATAACTGAGATTACTTCCTATTAATTATATTATTTTAATTTGGTGTTATATGCAGAATTAAATTGGGTTAAAAATCATAAAATACTATTTTCGAAACCTTCAAAATTTGCTATACAGAGCGTGCCCCAACAAACGAAACCTCCCCGTCGTATAACAATTGTACCGAAAGGTACGTATGGTATGTCCAAACGTGTGGGCTTTCGTGAAAACTGATTTGGACGCGTGTGCGCGTCGGAATCAACCCGTATCCGTAAAAGGTCCCCGTATCACGACTTTTGCAAAACATTGTAACATTTATTGTACGCTCGTCAGAATACGATAAAACTGGCACAATTGGATTCGTAGTATCATGATGGTCCTGTGACCCAAGTTTTGCTCAATTCTGAGATAGTTGACCATGCCGCCTATTTTGCGGGCCCTACGGTTGACTTTTTGGGCAAATTTGTGTTCGGCTCACCAGAATCCAAAATTGGACATACCGTTGAGTTCGTACTGACGTTCAGAATTTTTTTAACCTATAATTTGTCCAATTTAGAGAATTTTACCTCTGACACGCTTTTCGGTATAAAGTGGGCCACATGTGGACCCCGTATTCACCCAAAATTACCATTTTGCCCCTGTGTCCAAATTGGATGAAAGGGTAGTATATTCTAGCTATCTCGCTGATTCCGAAAACATTGGTAATGTCTATTTCAGCATCCGGAGACGTTTATTCTGAGTTCTTAGTTCCTGATCTCGTGTACCTGACATCTAGACGCTTACACTTTACAGATTGCTTGTCAGGCAAGTATACCTTACCATTGTACTGTAATTTATATTCCATATATTGCATGCATCTTATTTTTACTTATTTAGTTCATATATTTTAACTGCTATATAAACTGCGCGTCCAAGGAAACTTAGGTGCAACGACGGTGTCATCATATTCTGTTTTTCTTATGTATATGCATATCGACCTACTTTATGACACCACCCCATTATCATGAGGCATCTCTATGATTCATTGGTCATGACACTGTTCTTACATGAGTGTGAGTCATATGTAGGATACGGACTTGTGTACTCCGCTGGCCACTAGTACGTATAGGTCATGCGACGGATAGGGATAACTGCTGATAGAAACTTTGTATGCCAGTAGACCTGGCAGTTATTTAGAGGTATCATCGTGTCATGGATATGACATACTTAAAGCATGGGGTGGGAAGAACAACAAGTAAGGCATTTGGGCTCCTCTGCACTTTTCTTGTGTAACCCGTAATCTCCGCCGGAGATGCGCGGTCATGATGACCACTATATATTATATATTATCAGGCGGCCTCTGTCGTTCAAAAAATGACATGCTTTGTAGGCCCCTGAATCTCCAAGAGAATCATGCCAATCCCATTTTAACCAGATAGCCCACTTGTTGGAAAGTTGTTCTCAAACTGCATTCACATAGATGGTTAGGCGACCCGTTGGATGTTTATTTTCAGTACTTTATTGGCATGCTTATATGTATCTTGTTACGTCCCTCTAAGGACCTGGTACCTTTCTAGATATAGACGGGCAGGAGTATCCACAGGAGTATGGACCTAGACCTGACGCTTCATACCAGACTGAGAAGGTCTTACCTTCAGAGTATCTTTGATTCATCGTAGCTGATGGATATTCTAGCTTTTATTTCTTTTATAGACATATATCTTATCTTAGAGTTTGATCTCTTCTGTCATTTAGTAGTTTTTAGTATAGTCGATTTACAGTGGATTTATTTCCATCCGACTATTATACTTTGAGACTTTCTATTTGATATTAAGTTATTTATTCCCATTTATTTAATTATTTGTGTTGGGATGAGATATAGATTGCGTGTGACTTGTTGACAGTATATTACCACTTGTGGATTTGATTTTCATGTACAACGTAAATGTGTGTATGATTTCCATATATTGGAGTTCATATACATACGGCTGGCGTGTTACGTATTCCTAGAACTACGTATTTTGGGACTGGGGCATGACACGTAGAACTTAAAATGGCTCGATCTTCTTCTTTGCCAATTTGTTGTAGGTGCTAGCAGGAAAATGTTTCTTACGCAAGTAAACTATGACCAAGTCTCCATCATGAAAGACTTTACGATGACGAAACTTATCATTAACTACTTTATATTTGGCATAAGATTCTTCAAGCTGTTGTTTTACTTCATTATTTATCGATTGATGTTGTTCTAACATATGCTCAGCACCAATATCCCAGCCCAAAGACTTAGGCAGAGAGACAAGGTCCAAAATATGCTAGGGATCATATGAGTAGACAATATCTAACGGTGCTTTTCCTGTTGATTGATTAAGCATGCAGTTGTAAGAAAACTCAGCCTATAACAAAGCAAGATCCCATTGCTTAGGTCGTGTCCCGACCAAGCTGCGCAATATATTTTCGAGTGTGCCGTTCATGACCTCTATTTTTCTGTCAGTTTATGGGTGACTAGTACTGATATACTGTAGTGACGTATCCAATCTTTCCCATAATGTTCTCCAAAATATGACATAAACTTGGTATCTCTGTCTGAAGTAATAGACATTGGCACACCATGAAGACGCACGACTTCTCGAAAGAAAAGAACAGTAATATAAGTTGTGTCAGATGTCTTACGACAGAAAATGAAGTGCGCTATCTTGGAGAATCTATCTTCTATGACAAAGATAGAATTAGCCAAGAATAAAATCCATAGAAATGTCTTCCCAAGGTTCATCAGGAATAGGAAGAGGCATATGAAAACCAGTATTCTACTCTTGGCCCTTGGCTACTTGGCATATAGGACAACTACGTACATGTCCCTCAACTTCTTTTCTTAATTGTGGCCAATAATATCTTTCTTCAGTCATAGTCAGCATCTTATCTCGGCCGAAATATCCATTGTAACTATAATTTTTATCTTAGGGATATTTTGATAATTTTGCATATTGCTAATATTTTTTTATTAAATTATGTTAGTGGTTAATATAGAATTTATTTGTATTGCTTAGGATTAATTATTGTTTATTGTTAGTAGTAATATTAGTGCTAATTAATGACCATAGTTAGTCTAATTAAATTAGTTAGTTGTCATGGAGAGAATATTCCCTATTAGTTGAAGAGATTTCTTCCATTAACCAATTAGATTACATTTTCTCCTAATTTGATTTAAATTAGATGATAGAGTAGCATAATTATTAATTAAAACAAATTCCAAGCCCATTGCATAGGCTTACCATATCATGGAGATATTCAAATTATATTTTTTCTCTATTTCTCCCTAGTTTTTTTCCAAGCAACATTTATTTTATTTTTCTCCAATTTCTAGATCTAGAATTTGAGATCCAAACCCAATTTTCCACCAAAACCACTTATTTTTCTTCCATTAGAGATCAAGAAGCTTAGAGCACTTGAGGAAGCTTGAAGAGGAGTCCAAGCATTGGTGGATCATGTTCGATAAATTTTCCTCATGTCCAAATTCGGAGTTCTTCTATGGAGCTACACAAATACTAGATAATTCCCTCATTTTCAGAAATTACATGGTTACGAACACCCCTTGGACCTATTGGAACCTTCCCATGGTTGGAATTAAACCTCCAATATTAGATCTAGGTGATAGAAGCCCCCAATTTGGTAGATCTAAGCTTGTGTCATGTAGAATATTAAGTTTGGACTAAATTTGGGGGAAATCCAAATTATGTCCATTAAGTGGTTGATTTGTGTCCTCGTGACGATTTGTAGTATCTATTTGGTTGTATGATTGGTGTCGATGTGTCCACAATTGGATACATTAAGTCTGTATTATGATGCGCCATGATACAGGTAATTTGAATTGGTATTTTCTTTGTTGTATTCCATTGTGTCAATTTCTTATTAATTTAATTAAATTATTTAATTTAACTTAATTTTAGTTTTATTTCATATATTATATATGTTCTATGCATTTTGGTAGTGTTGTGATGTGGGAAGGGTGTATCAGGAGTGTATCATGGAGTTGGTTTGTATCATAGAATGATGCACACAAAGTATTTGATTTTAATATAGGGTTATGCTAGTGTTTATGTATTAGAGTTTTGGTATCATGGGAGAGTGAGTTGTTTAGTGTGTGTCCATTAAATTGGATGTGTGTGTATGTGGTGGTTGATTGTGTATTATAGATTTTGACTTGGTCAATTTTTGGGAGTGTGGCTTTGAGTATAGGTGAAGGTTGAATGAAGGAGTAATAGTCGAGTTGTGTTGTGAGAATTCAAGAAGGGCCATGGGTATATGAATATTGTGTATCATGGGACTAATGGTTGGGGTATGTCAAGTGGAGTGAGTATCATATGGGGAAAATCTAGGGTATTCAGATTGTGTAAAAAGGGGGAGATCAATGTGGTCTGCATATGGGGTAATATCTGTGCATCAGTTGCAGTTGGGATCTACAAGGGGTGTTGAATTATGCAGCATATAAGAGGTTAGATAAAGGGTACCTTGATCTGCAGGAGCAGGTAAGGAGAGAAGTAGGGTCTGAATAGGATAGCGGCAACAGTGTTTTGGAGGGGGGACTACACTGCAGTGATAAGGGAATGGAGGATTCAATAATTTGAGTGATCATGAAGGTTGGAGTGGTATCAGTGAGGATTGATGAATTTTTTGTGTACAAGTATAATGTGAGGATGCTAAAACAACCTTATGCTGCAATTGCAACTCAGGCAACCTGTCATGATCTATAAATTAGGAAAGTGCTAGTGGTGTGCAAGGTTTTGTAGTGCAGTGCACTGGGTTCAGGAGGTGAGGGACTGCTTGTAGTGAGGTTACAGGTAGTAGGATGTAGTAGCTAGTTGCAGTACAAGGCAAGCAGTAGTAGTAGTTAAGTTGCACAAGTTCGCAGTAGTCTCAATTAGGAGGAGGGGACTTTTCACTTGATATTACAGCTGTGAAGGGGGTAGTTCAGTTCTAGAAAGCAAGTTGTATCAAGTGTGTAGAGGTATCAGATAAAATATAAATCAGTAGTGTAAGGAGAGTTTATTAGTAGGTAAGTATTGAATATTAAGTATAGTGTGATGTGTGTTAAGGATTGTATAGTTGTGTGAGATGGTATAATAGGGTGAGGGAGTTTTTAGAGTATCTAGTATGGTGTTGGATTAGTGAAGTCTAGTGTTAGTATGTTATAAAAGAGTATTAGATAGGTAATTATAGAAATATCAGTGGGGATTTGAGTTAGTCACTTGGGATTCCTTTATATCCATGAAGTATGGTATCATGATACCAATGTGGAGTGAGTTAGTTATAGATATTTATGTATATGAGTTTAGCAAGTTAAAGAGTGAGTATGGGCAAGTAGAGTATAGGTTGGAATCTTATGATACTTATGAATCATAATATTAAAGATTTTGGATAGGAATCGAAGAAGAGACTAGGTAATTGGTATCGGGTAAATACCAAGGTATTGGATTATGGTTACATATATAACTTGGTAAGGGGTATATATGATAATTGTAAGGTATAGTTATATATGAGTCTATATAGGGTATATATGATACCTAGTATATAATACTAACTATTATGACATAGAAATTGGTATTAGTAATGTATTAACCTAGAATGACTTGATTAACCTAATATTGTCTAGATTAGCTATATAGGCCAACTCAGTTGAAAACTTGGAACCCAATTTAGGTGATTGACCTAGTTTGACCTAGAATACTAGTTTAGCATGTTTATGATTCTAAAATACCTTATTGACATGAAAATTCATATTTAGGTCTTCGAGGCTCCGATGCGGACATAGTTTGATATTTTAGCACATGATTTCAGGCGAGTACATTGTATGATAGTTTTTATTATTTGATATTTATATTGATTCATGTACTTAGTGATGTTATATTTGATTCCTGACACGAGGGACATGGATTGGTATATAGATTGGATCCTCAGTCATGAGATGTTATATTGGTCATCGTATTGATATTGTATATCATATTGTTAGTGGACATTGATCATTATATCGTAACATATCATGATTGGATTCTTTATATCAGTCGGGGTGGGAAAGTGCTTGCAAGATGTGTTATCATATCCCTAGTGTTATATCATAGATTTTGTTAGTGTTAATCATACACCTCACATATCATTAGTCAGGCCAGTATTCATAGTACAAGTTCCCAAGATGGTCATATATCAAAATTAGTAATTCAAAACACATAGCAGTTACATTTATTTTGTTGCCTATTTATACTTATTTAGTTGTACCTTACTTCCTATGTCTACTTACTTCTCATTACATTTATTTTGTATACTCAATGTTTACTTATTCCTCATATTGACATTGCCAGGTTATGTTGATAGTTCTGCTTTTACTCATTATTTATTACATTCACTATTACCGTTTTATAGTCTTTGTCATTTAATTGGAACTGTTGTTGGAGTTATACTAATTCCATCTTGACTGGATAACATTTTTAGGCATTGTTGTGCTCCACATTCCTGAGTTCGAGGAGATGCTATGATCGAGACTATTTTTTGCACTGTGGACCTAAAAGTGACCTCTGGTGTGATCTAGGCTAGTATTTCTCTATCTTAGTGCTATGCTTAGTTTGATTGTGGTTTGAATTAGCTTCCTTATTTATTTCTTCCTATAGAATATTGTCATTGAGTACACTTAGTTTGCTTGCTGATGTTGTATTGAGCTTGGGTTCTAGACATCGTTCTACCATCGATATTGTGACGTAGGCTGGAAATATCCACATATTTGTGCCCCGATCATCCGGGTGCGGTTTGTGACACATTTTTATGGTAGCCTATGCAGGTCTTATCTTTGCAACTAGTGCGATGTTCTGGTAGTACTTTGGCTTAGATGTACTGCTACGAGCCTGTAAATAAATAGGATTGATGGATTATAAGAAGTATGGTACCCAATCAAAACTTAGAATTTTTTGAGAGATTATTGGGATGACCCTTGAGAATCTTACTATAAAATCTATTTCAATATTTGTTTTAACTTGTTTCCTTTCGTGGTTGAATTTGATTCTTGTATCGAGATAAATTTTATGGAGTGAATTAAGGTTTATTCTGATGGCATATCTGGATAAGGACAGTGAGAAAGGTAAATATTCGCTTAAGTTATGAAGTCTAGAGTTTATCACAGCCATGCTAGCTGGCATAAAAAAATATAGAGACCGGATTTTGGATATACTTATCTTGGTAATAGAATTTAGAGTTTCTCATAACCATATCGGTTGGCATGGTGAGAATTCTAGATAACATAATTATAGAGGTATATATCTAAGTTAGGAACTCTATAGTTTATTGCATCTATGCTTATTGGCGTGGCAAGGATTCTGGGTAACACAATTTTGGATAGACGTATATGATTATTAGATTACATCTTAAATTAGTTCTTAACATATCATCTATATCATTCAACCTTGTAATCATAGAATTGTGATCCATCATCCCTGCTGGCTTAGGATAGAGATATCTCTAATACCTCAAGTTCAATATCCTATAGGACTTCACCCTCATTAGTTCTTCAGACAGCTTCCTTAGATAGTGCAATAGTTTGGTAATTTGTAGTTAGGCTGGTATCAGTTGAGTATCAATATTGATGTTGGGAGTGTAGCTCGTGAGTCTGAGAGTGGTTCCTGGATTGGGTAGGTGAGCATTAGGTATCAGTGTACAAGCCTAGAAGTAACTCACAGTGTAGTACCATTTGTAACAATAGTTCTAAGGCAGGTGTCAAAGTATAGTGTATAGTTGGTATCCTAGAGTATTAAGTGCAGGTGTCTAGTATAAATATAGAGTTGGTGTCTGTGTACCAAGGTTACCTAGAGAGTGAAGGTGTCCAAGTTGTATCAGGATTGGTGATTAATAAGTAATAGGTGTAGCGTATCAGTTAGTATCAACGAGTTTTATGGTGGAAGATAGTATCGGCTCGGTGTATCTGTGTAGTATAAATATAGGGTATGTAATGTCACGCCCTGATCCCGTAAGGCCGATCGTCCTCGCTTGGTCCTTACGGAACCGATCATCCTCGCTTGGGCATGATGCCATGCAAGCCTAATTTATACTTGCACAAGGCATAGTACCTGCACAAAATACAAGATAGATAATATAAATATATATATAAGCACAGAACTATACAATGCAGAAAACCAAAGATTGAACACATTTGATAGGCACATAAAATTCTTTCTTTATTGAATACTTAAAATAGGATTACAATGTGGTGCTTGGATGATTACAAAATATGCCATAGTTGCCCTATATCTCTTTGAAACCCAAAAGTAGCCACAATACCCATAATCATATCATGTTACTAGGAAATTAATTTTAAAATACCTTAAAAGGAAACTTGTAACTATAAAGGAAAACTTGGAGTGCACGAGAATGACTTCGCTGGGTTGGACGCGCTCCTACAGATGCAGAATGCTCGCCAAACTCTCGCTCCCCGAACCTGGAGATGCCTACAAACGTGGGTTAATACTCAACTTGTACTGGCGAGCGACCGCAACTGAACTCACCTAAAAATCTACACTAAGTAAACATATGAAGCTAGCATGATTATTATATGATCTTTCTAGTTGTCTACGTTCTCTTTAAAACAATTCATACAAAGAAATATAAACTATAGATTGAACCATGCATATGATAATATTACCCACAGCCAAATGGTTATTCCTGCAACAGACACACAAGTTAGAATTAATTGCATATATGTATATGACTCATCATCTGTGTTGGCATCAAGTGTCAAGTGTTCATAGAAGATAAACCTAGATTGTGACCCAGCTACATGATGGTCCATGGAAAACCCAAGCGATATAGACATAAACACCCCTTTCATGGCGAGGGCTTTATTACCTCAGGGTGTTCCTCTGATCCCCCCTAGGCCGAACGATTTCTAGTATGCAGCTCAATCATATAAACTCTTATTATGCTGCAGTTAGACTATAATAGAACATCTCTATCTCTTTACTCTTTTCTCGGGTAAACCATGCGAGATTACTCTAAACTTCTCTTGTGCATCATATAAGTAAGGAACAAATACACGTCTATTTGAACAAGCATTTGCAAAAAATTATAAATCAAGCATGCAATTTATTTCTTTTAGCTTATCTTGTTTAGTGAGGTATCATTAACATAGGAACATGCAACTCATGTAGACTAGAGATCATTTTATTAAGCCATGAAGACTAAAGGGTTCATCAAAGGGCCTAATCCACTAACTAATGAATCAACGCGAGAGAATAGGAAAGCCTTAAGTAATAATCACTCCTTGGTTATGCATCCTAAAATTGTAATAACACTTGGTTAGCATCCTTCGGCATCTTTCTCTTACGATTCAAAATGAACGCGCAAGCGAGAAAAGCGAACTATGAAAACCAAATCATCGAAAGCAACACAAAAATATAATCAACCCAAAACCAAGCAGTTAAAAGAATCAAGGAAAGCTCTTGGACTGATTTCAATAGAAGTCGTTCCATCAGTTGGAAGGGTTCATTGTATTTCGTCCGTAATCGATTATGTGATAAGGTTTCTCCGAGACTCGATTCTCAACCTAGTCAAAGTTGTAAGTGTTCCATTAGTGATCCGCTGGAGGTAGGGTATTACATGTAAGGTAGTATCATGGGGAGTAAGAGTATAAGTGTTCCAGGCAGTGAAAGTTGAGGGGTCTAGCTAGGCCACCTGTGGCACAGCAAATTATCCTGCACCAGGAGAGGGAGACACCCCAACAGGGCAGGACTTTTGCGATGACGGTCGAAGAGACCGATGCTGCAGGTATTGGGTTAGCAGGTTATGTCCTTTTTTTTCTTTTTTTCCATCTATTGATCTGTTTGATTCCTTAGTACCTTATAGTAGCATCAATAATTTTCATGCTATAGTATAGTTAGTAATAAAACCCTTGATAAAGACTGTAATATCATAACAAATAGAGACCATAACCATGCATGTTTGATAGTAAGGAAAGATTCATTTTTATTAGAATTGTATGTTTGTATGATTTTTAGATAGGACTTTCTTAGACCGTGATTAGATAGGGTTTTGACCATAGAAAGGATAATAATGAATAATTATGACCAGTTAGAAGAGAGGAGACGAGATGTATGAGGGGTACCCTATCTTTTGGACTATGAGTTATTCTTTTGGTTCATGCCTACTTCCATCATTAGATTTCGAGGATAATTTTTTCTAAGGCGGGTAGGATTGTAACCACCACTTTTTACCATAGGAGTATTTTGGTAATTTTACTTATTGCTAATATTTTTATATTAAATTATGTTAGTATAGAATTTATTTATATTGTTAAGATTAATTATTGTTAGTTGTTAGTGGTAATAAAGTGCTAATTAATGACCATAGTTACTCTAATTTAATTAGTTAGTTGTCATGGAGAGAATATTCACTATTAGTTGTAGATATTCCTTCCATTAACCAATTAGATTCCTTTCCCTCCCAATTTGAATTTAAATTAGATGATAGAGTGGCACAATTAGTAATTAGAACCAATTTCAAGCCCATTGTATAGGCCTACCATGTCATGGAGAGATTCAAATTCTATTTTCTCATTATTTCTTCCTACTTCTTTTCTAAGCAACATTTATTTCATTTTTCTGCAATTTCTAGATCTAGAATTTGAGATCCAAACCCAATTTTCTACCAAAACTACTCATTCTTTTTCCACTGGAGAGAAATGATCTTGGAGCACTTGAGGAAGATTGAAGAGGAGTCCAAGCATTAGTAGATCGTATCTGATTTATCTTTTTCGTGTCTAAATTTGGAGTTCTTCAAAGGACCTACACAAACTCTAGGTAATTCTCTAATTTTCATCAATTACATAGTTAGGAACACCCCTTGGACCTATAAGAACCTTCCCATGGTTGGAATTAACCCTCCAACATTAGATTTAGGTGTTCAAAGCCCTCAATTTGGTAGATCTAAGCTTGTGTCATGTAGAATGTTGAGTTAGGGTTCAATTTAGGAGAAATCATAATTTTGTCTATTAAGTGGTTGATTTATGTTCTCATGATGACTAGTAGTGTCTATTTGGTTGTATTATTGGTGTCCATATGTTCACAATTGGATACATTAAGTCCGTATTATGATACGCCATGATATGGGTGGTTTGAATTTGTAATTTCTTTGTACTAATGTTCCATTTTGTCAATTTCTTATAGCTTCAATTGAATTATTTAATTTAACTTAATTCTAGTTATATTTTATATATTATATATGTTCTATGCATTTTTGTGGTGTTTTGTGATATATAAAGGGTGCAACATGAGTGTATTATGGAGATGGTTTGTATCATAGAGTGATGCAGGCCAAGTGTTTGATGTTAATATAGAGGTGTGCTAGTGTTTATGTATTAGGGTTTTGGTATCATGGAAGAGTGGTATTAGTGAGTACTGATGATTTTTCTGTGTGTAAGTCTGATGTGAGGGTGTAGTAGCAACCTCATTCTGCAATTGCAGCTCAGGCAACTTGAGATAATCTGTGCAGTAGAAAAGTGCCAATGGTATGCAAGGTTTTGGAGTATAGAGCACAGGGTTCAGGAGGTAAGGGACTGCTTGTAGTGAGGTTATAGGTAGTAGGATGCGATAACTAGTTGCAATGCAAGACAAGCGGTAGTAGTAGTAGTTAAGTTGCACAAGCTGGCAGCAGTCTCGGTTAGGAGGAGGAGACTTTTCACCTGATACTACAGCAGTGAAGGGGGTAGTTCAGTTCTTGGCATCAAGGTATATCAAGTGTGTAGAGATATCAAATAAAATCTAAACCAATGGTGTAGTGAGAGTGTATTAATAGGTAAGTGTTGAATATTAAGTGTAGTGTGTTCTGTGTTAAGGATTGTATAGTTGTGTGAGAGGGTAGGATAGAGGGAGGGAGTGTTTAGAGTGCCTAGTATGGTGTTGGATTAGTGAACTAGTGTTAGTAGGTTATGAGAGAGTGTTTGATAGGTAAGGATGGAAATATCAGTAGGGATTTGAGTTAGTCACATGGGATAACTTGATATCCATGAAGTATTGTATCATGATACCAATAACTAGTGAGTTAGAGTTACAGATATTTATGTATATGAGTTTAACTAGTTAAAGAGTGAGTTTGGGCAAGTAGAGTATAGGTTGGAATCTTATGATACTATTGAATCATAATATTCAAGGTTTTTTATATGAATCGAAGAAGTGACTAGGTAATAGGTATTGGGTAAATACCATGGTATTGGGCTATAGTTATATATATATATATATATATATATATATATATATATATATATATATATATATATATATATATATATATAGGTAAGGGGTGTTACACTAAAATAATTATAACGTACAGTTATATATGAGTCTATATAGGATATATATATGATACATTGAATATAATACTAACTAGTATGACTTAAAAATTGGTATTAGCAAGGTATTAACCTAGAATGACTTGATAAACCTAGTATTTATTAGATTAGCTATATAGGCCAACTTAGTTGATAAGTTGGAATCCAAATTAGGTGATTGACCTAGTTTGACCTAGAAACCTAGAATATAACTGGTTTTGCATGTTTATGATTCCAAAATACCTTATTGACATGGAAATTCATATTTAGGTCTTCGAGGATCAGATACGGGCATTTTTTGATATTTTAGCATAGGATTTCAGACGAGTACATTCTCTGATAGTTTTCATTATTTGATATTTACTATTATTCATGTACTTAGTGATGTTATATTTGATTTCTGACTCGAGGGTGCACAGATTGGTATAAAGATTGGATCCTCAGTCATGAAATGTTACATTGCTCATCGTATTAAAATCGTACATCGTATTGTTAGTGGACATTGGTCATTTTATCGTAACTTGTCATGATTGGATCCCTTGTATCAGTCAGGATGGGGAAGTGCTAGCTAGATGTGTGATCATATCCCTAGTGTTTTTGCATCGATATTGTTAGTGTTAGTCATATACCTTACGTATGATTAGCCAGGCCAGTATTTATCGTACAAGTTTCCAAGCATATCACATATCGTAATTAGTACTTTAAAACACATAGTAGTTACAGTTCTTTCTCACCTATTTCATACTTATTGAGTTATACATTACTTGCTCTGTCTACTTACTTTTTATTATATATTTGCTATATAAACCTCCTCGACCAAATTTTAGGTCTACTTAACTTAGATCGAGAAACTAGGCTTAGTTCGAAGCCAATTGGAATTTAAATCATAGTGTTATAGATTATTGTGAAATATTCGTAACACTTTGTGCACCTTACCGTTGCTTCGAAATTTGGAGCGCTACACTAGCATTTGCTTTCCAACAAATTTCATACACTTTTCCTAGACGTGCCAGCCTTCCCTTCTGACCTTTGTGTAACTCATAAATACCCTCCCTTGTGCTTTATTTTAGTCGCACAATATTCGTTACAAACGTCCGTTCTTAAATTCAATTAAATCCAATTTTGCATCCTTGTCCGTTCAAATCAAAATTGGAGACACAACATCGACCCATTTTATGCAACCAAATTTATGACATTATTCTATTTTGAGCCTACTACATCCATGATACTTGTTTCCCACCTAATTTTAATCCCATATACTTCCAATTAATTTTAGAACACCTTTTACATTAATTTTAATTAAATTAGTGTAAGGACCCAACTTAACCCAAAATTAGACCCAATACCAAACTAAACCCCCATTTACACCCCGAGGCTCATACTAAACACCACGCACCATTTTTAGCCAATACATCACACCAAACATGGTATTTTCTCTCATTAAATCCTAAAACCCTACTTTGTGTAATTTTTTTAATTATTGAGGACTTTTATGCAAAAGTGCAATGATGTGTTATCATCCTATTGGTCAAGCACATAAAGAAATCACCTTCTCCCTTTGACCATTCAACTCTCTCTCCTCTTTTGTTTGTGTATTTTCCTCCATGTTTAATCTTGGCCATCCATTTTCAATGGAGCAACATCCTCAACACACAACACCCTCATATATATATATATATATATATATATATATATATATATATATAGCCTAATCCCTTTTTCAATGCCAACCCCATCCCAAGGTGTACAGCCGGCCCTATTCCCTAGGAGGTCACCATCAACCTCTCCTCCCACATGCTAAACTCCTCCATTATTATTTTCTACATCATCCTCACTATCCCTCAGGAAAACAAAAACCACATAACACAAAACCCTAACTATAAACCCCTCATCTCCTGTTCACCATCCCCTCACCCTCATTATCCAACCGCCACCACCACCTTGTCGACCCGACCGCCTGGATCCTAACCCGCCTGACACCGCCGGACCCGAACAGCGCCCCGCCGGAGGACATCTCTCCTCGACTGAACGCCACAGCGCCGCGCCGGAGTCGGATCCATTCCCTCGACCACCCGAGGATTCTTCTGAACCCGACTTCCCAGGACAACTGAACCAACGACCCCGCTACTCGACAGCTCGCCGGACCTCTCCCTCTCTTCTCCTCCCTTCATGACCTCGACATCCCGACCTTCCGCCAGCCCGACTGTCCACCCGACTGCCTGAGAACTCGACCACCCGAGCCCGCTAAACATACCCCCCGCCGGAGCAGAGTTGACTTTCTCCTTCCCACGAACCTCTTGTAAACCCCTTGATTTTTTAAAATTTTAAATTTGGACTTTTCACAATTTTCTAGAATTTTCGGAGATTTTTTTGTAATTAAAAACAGAGTTTTAATTATTCAATGATTTTTAAATAATAATAAACAATATTAAAATATTATAAAAATAATATTTTCAGATGTAAAATGAAAAACTGGACTTAGGACAATTTTTCTGGAATTTATTGGACCCCGGACCTATTTTTAATCACCTAAAAGTATTTATTTATTTATTTATTTATTTAATTAATGATTTATTTATTTATTTATTTATTATTATAAACCCAAACCCATAAACCGGCCCAGCCCACCGGCCCGGCCCATCTCCCCAGCCCATTGGGCCGGCCCAGCCCGTCGCCCCTATCGGGTCGGGTCGGGTCCACCTGAACCCGTCCCGCCCACAACCCGCTAGCCCGGCCCCCCCCCGACCCAGTTCTCACCGCTGCCCGTGTCTCGCGGCGGAGCGGCCGCCTCCGGCCCGCTCCGCCCGGCCACGTCCCCGCGAGCGCCGCCTTCTCCGCCCCTCTCTCCGCCCGTCTCGTCCCTCTCACCCCCTCGGCCACCCCTATATAACTCCTCCTCCTCCGATCTCCCCTCCCCGTCGACACCACCCCAGCCACCACCGGTCCGACACCGCTGCCCAGCGCCGCTGCCACCGCCGCCCAGCCCGCCGGACGCCGCCGCTGCAGCCGCCTTCTTCCTCCCCTCCCCTTCTTCTCCGGCAACGAGCACCGCAGCAGCAGCAGCTCCCAGCCTCAGCGCCGCCTCCCTCCGCCGCCGGCGAGTCCCCCAGCGCGCCGCCGCGCTGCCCCCGGCAGGCCCCCCCCCGCCCTGAGCCGCCGCAGAGCTACCGGAGCTCGGCCTGAAGCCCTAACCCTAACCGTAAATTCGATTTCCGAATCGGATACGTGTCGGACACGTGTCGGACAACGATTCGGACCCCGGTTTTTGGGTCCCGTTCAGGTGCGTGTATTTTCTTGCTCATAGCTCGGATTTCGATTCCGCAAATTGCGTTGCGAAGCCTGTATGACCCTCTCGGTTCCCGGATAAACCTCTCGGGGCATCGCGTCCTGTGGTGATCGCACACCGCGATCCAAAAATAGGAAAAACAACGCCCCGATTCACCCCGGAACTGGGTACGCTCCGCCAAACGGGACGACTTGGTCGCGCGCGGTCTTCACAGATACGTGCGCGTCGTCGATACGGACGTACAAGATTTCGCAGAAGCTGATTCGGGTGTGCGTGCACACCGAAATCAACGCGTATCCGTGGACATCGCCTCGTATCCGACTTTTCTGCAATTCACCCTAACTTTGTGTATACACGTTGGATTGAAACGAAACTTGTGCCATCGGACTCGTAGTGATACGCTGGTCCTGTGGGTCAAGTTTGGTTCGATTCTGAGAACGTTGACAAAATCGCGTGTCGTGGGCCCCACAGGCCCCGCTCGACGGGCGATTTTGTGATCGGCTCATCGGAATCCAATTCTGGAAGTTCCGTTGGGTTCGTATCATCGTTCCTGACCTGTTGACACTAAGATTGGTGAAATTGGAGACCGTTGACCCTGACACGTTTTTCGGTGCAAAGCGGGCACCCATGTGGACCCCGTTTTGACCCGAAATTATCGTTTTTGCCCTTGTCTCCAAATTGGACTCAAGGACAGACATTTCTAGCTGATTTATATTTTTTGGATCTGATGGTGATATTTATTTCAGCAATCGGAGTACCGCCTGCAATTACAGCTGAAGACAGAGCAGCAATTGGAACCGGAACCGCAGGCAAGTGTACCTTGCCAAACCCTGCAGCTTGCTAATTATTTTTCTGGACTTAATTATGCATTAGTGGGCAAGTAAAGCTTGCTAAATCTCAGTAATTCTTGACATAGTATTTTACTTGATTTCTTGTGGAATTAAATGTAAACTTGTTTTAACTTCTTAACCTAGGAAATGGGTGACGTGCTTAGTGTCCGATCATAGTCGGGTGCCAACTCCGTACGCGGAGTTGTGTAACGTCACATAGACATGGATATCGAGACCCGATAATGCTCGTACTTGTCTTATCAAGTACTTCTGAATCCAGGACACTTGACACTATTTCATGAGACAGAGTCTTCCTGAGACATTCAAGGTAATTCTGTATAGGATGCATATTTTATGACATGGACTTTACATTCTTAGACATTTGATTCATAGCTATCAGACTTGCTGCATTAGTTATAATCATGCATGACATTGACATGAGTCATCGTAGACATGAGACGTAAGATTACATTGGATGGGGAGAGACACACAGACTACAGGCTGATATTATATATATAAAACATAGTATATAACATAGTGTAGTTCATAGTTATTGCCGCTACCGGCTCCCCGACACAGAGCTTGTAGTGGCTTCAGCCTGAGTTCTAGTGCTGCTCTCATATTGCATATCACTTAGCTGGTTATATAGTTTACCCTGTTGTTTCATTTATCGCTGCACTCCATATATTTTGGTTTATATTTTCTGTACCTTGTTATGTCCCCTGAGGACCTGGAATGGACTATGTCCCCAGGTATAGCTGAAGAGAACTACCCCGAGGTGTACGGTACAGGAGTACTCCTTGGAGCAGAACCAGGAACAGAGGACGAGATAGTGGCAGAAGATTTCTTCTGAGCACCGGCTTCATCTACACAGTATTTCTATTTTCAGTATTTTATTTTCTGTCTATTCTCATTAAATGTAACAGACTAATTCTCAGATTGTTTCCCGACATAAGCTTATTTGATATTGCTCATTTATTTCCATTGCATTATTTTTGGTATTACTCTGTGTTATTCTGTGGATGAGATTAAAAATACCTGAGACTTGTAACATTTTACTGCTAGACTACAGCTTAAGCATGCCCTGATGGATCCATTAAATTGGGTTGTCCATCGGTGCGTGCTGCTGGCCATTGCCGCGCATCCAGTCCCTCGGCATTTTGGGACTGGGGCGTGACATGGTTTTTGTGGTGGCCCATACAGGTTTACGACTAAATCGTTCGGTTTCAACTTAGGGACCGAACAGGCCTACAATAAGATAGGATAAGTTTTAGGATCTCATCCACTTGCTTGAATTGTTTTTGATATCTGTATCGTATTCGAACTAATTTTGACTTGCATCTTGTCTTGATTCCTGTGCACCTCTTATTGTTTTTTTTAGATACAGGAAATGGACCCACAAGAATGCAACGAGACTCCCGCCGGAACACCACAAGCTACATGTGTCACCTATGACGACGAAGTGACACCAGTCGGAGGAGTTCCATCAACTCAACAGAGCCAGCAGGCAGGTCAACCTACCTCCAGATTTTGGCGCGATGACATCCCACCTCCGCCGCAGTTCGTTCCACTAATGCCCGTATTCCCACAAGGACAGCCGATTGACGGGCAACAGATATTCCAACTGATCTACGCGATGATGCAAGCCCAGCAACAAGTCCAACATGAGGCTCAGCGTCGCGAGGCTGACTTCTTGAGGAACAGTATAGTAACTGCACTGGAGCGGGCCAACCTACCAGGTCGACGGCCATCGACGGGCTCAATCACTGACTTCCGCCAACTGAAGCCCCGTACTTTCTCCGGCAAGGAAGAGCCCACAGAAGTTCATGAATGGCTCACCAACATTCGGCATCAACTTGAAGCAGCTGAGCTTCCACGGGAACGCTGGATGACTGCCGTCCGAATGTAATTGACGGACAATGCTCATCACCGGTGGTTGTCTGAGGAGACGCGACTCAGACCAGACTGAGTCACTTGGGAGGAGTTCTTCAGACTCTTCCAAGAGATGTACATTCTGGCTATCGCTCGATCAGAACTGCGGGACAAATTCAATCGCCTCACCCAGGACTCTATGACGGTGGAAGAATACAACGCAGAATTCATTCGTCTGAGCCACTTCGCCCCAACCCTGATCCCGACAGAGGAAGAGAAGGCCGAGAAGTTCTTCGACAGACTGAACTTCGAGCTACAAAGACTCATCAGATCCGTCGCACCTACCTCCTACTCAGACGTTCTCGCTGCAGCTCGACGCATGGAACGCGTCACCAGGAGAGAGTCTCGCCACAAGCGGACAATCTCCTCAGCACCAGACAGAGCATCACCAGGAGAATCTGTAAAGAGATCTCACATGAACCAGCCACCCAGGATAGCTTCGCAGACCCTTCCTACCTGTCACTACTGCGGCAAGATAGGCCATGTCGAGAAAGACTGCAGACGCAAGTTGGGATTATGCTTGATTTGCGGCACCAATCAACACATAGCCAAGGACTGTCCTCAGCATCGAGATGGAGCCCGAAGGGCAATCCAACCAGCTTTACCAGCACCGAGGCCACCTCTGGCTCCTCAGGCAGCACTCTTCCAGCAAGCCCAGTAGCAGCAGAGGAATCTACCTCAAGGACGTGGGCAAGCTTATACGATGATTGTGCAGGACGCTGATACGAGTAAGTGATTCGTAGTTATCCGTTTCTGGTCTTGTTTTAGCTCGTGCCTCTTGGTTCGTGACCTCAGCCCTAACCTAGTAAAATGTAACTTGTTAACAACAACCTGGTTTTCATAAAAGTTGTAGATCTCTTGCTTTAACTAGATTTTCCTGGAAAGTGTATAACTTTCAATTTTTAGGGACACGGTATTTCCCTAAGTATCTTGTGATGTATTTTCAAACGATGATTACGATCGCGTCATCTCTGTTGACCGGTTATTCTTTGATTGCGAGGACGCAATCCTCTTGAGAGGGGTAGATTGTAAACCCCTTGATTTTTTAAAATTTTAAATTTGGACTTTTCACAATTTTCTGGAATTTTTGAGAAATTTTCTACAATTAAAAACAGAGTTTTAATTATTCAATAATTTTTAAATAATAATAAAAAATATTAAAATATTATGAAAATAATAATTTTGGATGTAAAATGAAAAACTGGACTTAGGGCAATTTTTCTAAAATTTATTGGACCCCGGACCTATTTTTAATCACCTAAAAGTATTTATTTATTTAATTAATTAATGATTTATTTATTTATTTATTTATTATTGAAAACCCAAACCCATAAACAGGCCCAGCCCACCTGCCCGGCCCATCTCCCCAGCCCATTGGGCCGGCCCAGCCCGTCGCCCCTATCGGGTCGGGTCGGGTCTACCTGAACCCGACCCGCCCACAACCCGCTAGCCCGGCCGCACCCCACGACCCAGTTCTCACCACTGCCCGCATCTCGCGGCGGAGCCGCCGCCTCCGGCCCGCTCCGTCCGGCCACGTCCCCGCGAGCGCCGCCTTCTCTGCCCCTCTCTCCGCCCGTCTCGTCCCCCTCACCCCCTCGGCCACCCCTATATAACTCCTCCTCCTCCGATCTCCCCTCTCCGTCGACACCACCCCAGCCACCACCGGTCCGCCACCGCTGCCCAGCGCCGCTGCCACCGTCGGACGCCACCGCTGCAGCCGCCTTCTACCTCCCCTCCCTTTCTTCTCCAGCAACGAGCACCGCAGCAGCAGCAGCTCCCCGCCTCAGCGCCGCCTCCCTCTGCCGCCGACGAGTTCCCCAGCGCGCCGTCGCGCTGCCCCCGGCCGGCCCCCCCCGCCCTGAGCCGCCGCAGAGCCACCGGAGCTCGGCCTGAAGCCCTAACCCTAACCCTAAATTTGATTCCCGAATCGGACACGTGTCGGACAACGATTCGGACCCCGGTTTTTGTGTCCCGTTCAGATGCGTGTATTT
Source organism: Iris macrosiphon (assembly GCA_036927795.1). Taxonomy (NCBI): domain Eukaryota; kingdom Viridiplantae; phylum Streptophyta; class Magnoliopsida; order Asparagales; family Iridaceae; genus Iris; species Iris macrosiphon. The sequence goes on along the minus strand of JAYESA010000011.1, from coordinate 94,549,507 downwards.
TCTTGCTCATAGCTCAGATTTCGATTCCGCAAATTGCGTTGCGAAGCCTGTATGACCCTCTCGGTGCCCGAATAAACCGCTCGGGGCATCGCGTCCTGTGGTGATCGCACACCGCGATCCAAAAACAGGAAAAATAATGCCCCGATTTACCCCGGAACTGGGTACGCCCCGCCAAACGGGACGACTTGGTCGCGCGCGGTCTTCACAGATACGTGCGCGTCGTCGATACGGACGTGTGAGATTTCGCAGAAGCTGATTCGGGTGTGCGTGCACACCGGAATCAACGCGTATCCGCGGACATCGCCCCGTATCCGACTTTTCTGCAATTCACCCTAACTTTGTGTACACACGTCGGATTGAAATAAAACTTATGCCATCGGACTCGTAGCGATACGCTGGTCCTGTGGGAAAAGTTTGGTTCGATTCTGAGAACGTTGACGAAATCGCGTGTCGTGGGCCCCATAGGCCCCGTTCGACGGGCGATTTTGTGATCGGCTCATCGGAATCCAATTCTGGAAGTTTTGTTGGGTTCGTATCATTGTTCTTGACCTGTTAACACTAAGATTGGTGAAATTGGAGACCGTTGACCCTGACACTTTTTCGGTGCAAAGCGGGCCCGCATGTGGACCCCGTTTCGACCCGAAATTGCCGTTTTTGCCCTTGTCTCCAAATTGGACTCAAGGACAGGCTTTTCTAGCTGATTGATATTTTCTGGATCTGATGGTGATGTTTATTTCAGCAACCGGAGTACCGCCTACAATTACAGCTGGAGACAAAGCAGCAATTAGAACTGGAACCGCAGGCAAGTGTACCTTGCCAAACCCTGCAGCTTGCTAATTATTTTTCTGGACTTAATTATGCATTAGTGGGCAAGTAAAGCTTGCCAAATCTCAGTAATTCTTGACATAGTATTTTACTTAATTTCTTGTGGAATTAAATGTAAACTTGTTTTAACTGCTTAACCTAGGAAACGGGTAACATGCTTAGTGTCCGATCATAGTCGGGTACCAACTCCGTACGCGGAGTTGTGTAACGTCACATAGACATGGATATCGAGACCCAATAATGCTCGTACTTGTCTTATCAAGTACTTCTGAACCCAGGACACTTGACACTATTTCATGAGACAGAGTCTTCCTGAGACATTCAAGGTAATTCTGTATAGGATGCATGTTTTATGACATGGACTTTACATTCTTAGACATTTGATTCATAGCTATCAGACTTGCTGCATTAGTTATAATCATGCGTGACATGGACATGAGGCATCGTGGACATGAGACGTGGGATTACATTGGGTGGGGAGAGATACACAGACTACAGGCTGATATTATATATATAAAATATAGTATATAACATAGTGTAGTTCATAGTTATTGCCGCTCCCGGCTCCCCGACACAGAGCTTGTAGTGGCTTCAGCCTGAGTTCTAGTACTGCTCTCATATTGCATATCACTTAGCTGGTTATATAGTTTACCCTGTTATTTCATTTATCGCTGCACTCCATATATTTTGGTTTATATTTTCTATACCTTGTTATATCCCCTGAGGACCTGGAATGGACTATGTCCCCAGGTATAGCTGAAGAGAACTACCCCAAGGTGTACGGTACAGGAGCACTCCTTGAGCAGAACCAGGAACAGAGGACGAGATAGTGGCAGAAGATTTCTCCTGAGCACCGTCTTCATCTACACAGTATTTCCATTTTCAGTATTTTATTTTCTGTCTATTCTCATTAAATGTAACAGACTAATTCTCGGATTGTTTCCCGAGATAAGCTTATTTGATATTGCTCATTTATTTCCATTGTATTATTTCTGGCATTACTCTGTGTTATTCTGTGGATGAGAATATAAATACCTGATACTTGTAACATTTTACTACTAGACTACATCTTAAGCATGCCCTGATGGATCCATTAAATTGGGTTGTCCATCGGTGCGTGCTGTTGGCCATTGCCGCGCATCAAGTCCCTCGGCATTTTGGGACTGGGGAGTGACACCTCTACAACCGCCGAGCCTCACCACCCTCGCCGGAAGCGCCGCCTGATCTTCTCCTCGAGTAGAATAGTCTGCCTGAACCGCGGTTGTCACCACCACTATTAACACCTCGTCGCAACTCACCTTAATACCCTCGTCTCACCCGCCTTAGCATCCCCTGCAGTCCGCCCACGACCACCCCAATCATCATCACCTTCATCATAACCATCATCATCACCTTCATCATCACCAATCATCACCTTTATCATAACCTTCATCATTACCATCATCATCACTTTCATCATCGTCGTCATCGTCGACCCCGTGCGTGCCCGCCAAGGTTCGTAGCACCCTCTTTGATCACGCATACCCCGAGGTTCGAACCTGTTCCCCCTTCTTTCATATTGTGTATATGTGCATGTGTGAATAGTATAGGATTAGAATATCGTTTCATGAAGGTTCAGTTTAGTTGATGTGATTGCAGACCATGTCGGTTAACCTAGTGACCAGTTGCGTGTGTGTGCGTGTGTGTTAATAACAAATTGATATATATATAAGTAATTATATGCTAGTAATAGTTATGACTATATATATATTTATTCTGTATGACTTTAGTATTAATTACGGATATCCCATATTTTACGTTGACCATGTGACCCTGAATATTAGTGAGTTGACTGTCTTATATAAACTGACATACTGGCGAGACACGTATTAGTGAGTCGACTCTCTGATTTTGTACAGCATCGAAGATATGACGCTTGTACGTTTAGACACGCACACTTGACCCTGCTAGTTGACCAGTACCACCCCTGCCTTGCGTAGTTTCTAAGTTTAGTATAATCGTATTTGTGTGTGTGCTAGTGTAACGACTGATGCTATATTGTATTGTATTATATATAGGACCATTGGATCATCCCGCGAGACTTCGGGAGCAGGTTATTGGCACTCGCAGCTTGAGGAGCCATGCAACTATAACTTGCCTTATTGTACTATTTAAATTCAGTTATTATTTAGTTGTATATTTTATTGTTTTAATATTATATAACTGTGCTCGTCCGTGAAAGACTCGGGTGCAGTCAACGAAGGCGTTCATGTTAGGACTTGTGTCTGACCTAGTGTCTAGTGGACCCACCTAAAGTTGTGGAGTTATCAATATGACTCCCCAGGCCTTGACACGTATCATTGCAAGGCACAGAGTGAATTCATGTAGTGATGTGTGCTTCATGCTTGACTGGCCATCAGTTTGAGAAGCTCGTATGACGATATTTAGCTTAGTTGTATATTTCTTTAGTGACTTGCATTATAGTACTAGATGTCCACGTCGTATTCGCGACTTGTATATTAGCATTGGGCGGGGAGGACAACTAGTATGCGTATAGGACACCCACCTCCTTTATACAGATATCGTATTCTATGGAGCGATACAGACGTATATATTTATGTAAATACCGCGTTCTTTAGAGTGTTGGACGTTACTTGGGGTTTTGCAGATACCACACTCTAGAGAACGTTGGACGTTATTACTTATACAGATACCATGCTCATCGGAGCTGGACGTTATTATATTGCAGAGTGCCCTTGTTATGGGGGCATATGTGGCATATACTAGCTAGTCACGGCGATTGGTGAATTACGTCAGCATATGTCTAGCCTACACTTTCCATACGCACTAAGTTGTCCTTAAATTGCATTCAATTAGCTGGTTAGTTCACCCTCAAGTTTTTACAGTATTTACTTTATGGCATGTATTTTTGTATCTTGTTACGTCCCTTTGAGGACCTGGTTCCCTTCCAGGTTATTTGTACAGTTTGCAGGATGCTTGATCTAGCGGAGTATGGACATCATCGTAGGTAACTTTACATTTTCAGCTATTACAGTCTTGTACTACTTTCCATTTCTGATTCTGCTTTTATAACCTAGTGTTTATAGACCTATGTTGTTATTTTGGTCTATTCGAACTGATGTATTATTAGGCTGCAGACTGTTGATGTGTATTATTTTTTCTTGAGATTATTTACCATGGACTGAGATTTAGTTGTAGTTGTTGTATGTTAGAAATAGATTATTAATTGGATCACTTGACCATGGACAATATAAGTGCGCTTAGTTGGGCCCATTAAATTGGAAAGCCCTACGGAGTCGTATCAGCTGGCCATTGCTACGTGTCTGGTCCCACGTATTTTGGAACTGGGGCATGATATGCTATATACTCAATATTTACTTATTTCTTATATTTTTATTGCCAGGATATGCTGATAGTTCTGCTTTTACTCATCATTTATTACATTCACTATTACTACTTTATAGTCTTTGTCATTTAATTGGAACTATTGTTAGAGTTGTATTTGTTCCATGCTAACTGGATACATCCTGACTGGATAACATTTATAGGCATTGTTGTGCTCCACGTTCCTGAGTTTGTAGAGATGTTATGATCGAGACTACTTTTACACTATGGACCTAAAAGTGACCTATAGTGAGATCTAGGATAGTATTTCTTCATCTTAGGTCATGCTTAGTTTCATTGTCGTTTTAATTATCTTTCTTGTTTATGTCTTACTGTAGAATATTATGATTTAGCACACTTAGTTTGCTAGCTTATGTTGTATTAAGCTTGAGGTCTAGACAGGGTTCTACCGTCGGTGCTGCGGCATATGCTGGACCTACCAAAGTACTCATACCCCTATCATTCGGGTGCGGATCGTGACATCCAGCGAGGCCTCCACTTTGGATCTCCCTAATAATATGTTTTCGCATGGAACTACGAGGAATGCACAACTGATTTCATTTAAAGTGATAGTCGTCTTGGATGTGATATCCATTTGCAGCTCCATTAGGCTAACAATCTTCCTATGCTAGATGAAAATATTTTTCTTCTGGGTAGAGTTGTTGGAGATATTCAAACTCGGTGACCTCTTGATGCAAAATAATGAGGAGGTCTGCTCTATGGCTTAAGACATCAGCTACATAATTTTGAACTTCGGCCTTGGGCTTGATGGAATAGGAGAAGCGCTAAAGAAACAAAATCCATCTAGCATGCATTCAATTTTTGTTCCGAGGATTGTCTACGAAGGATAAAGCTTTATTATCTGTGTGTAGGATAAATGGTCGTTGGATAAGATAATGCTCCCACGCTTTGATGGCCAGCATGATCAAGTAGAGATCATGCTCATAAGTTGACCATTTTTCTGAGCCTTAGTTAGCTTCTATCTACGAAAAGTAACTAGTTTTCCTTCTTGTATTTGTACAGCACCAATGCCCACTATAATGGCATTACGTTCGACTTCAAATAGTTTGTCATAGTCGGGCAGTGATAAGACTGGTATTGTGGATAGCTTTTACTTAATGAGTATGAAACTAGCTTCAGCTTCAGGAGTCCGAATAAATTTTCCTTTCTTAATGCATTATGTCACTAGCGCTACAATAGTGCTGAAGTTAGGGATGAATCTCTGGTAGAAGTTGGTGAGCCAAGGAAGCTTCAAACTTCAGTTATTGTCTTCAAAGTAGGCCAATCGTGAATTGCTCGAATCTTCTCTTCATCCACTTTGAGGCCAACGGCTCTAATCACAAATCCCAAAAAGATGAGCTTAGTAAGGAAGCTACACTTCTTGAGATTGACAAAGACTTTATTAATTCAGAGAAAAGTGAGAACTTTCCTGAGGTGATTCAGATGTTGAGTTTGGCTCTTGTTATAAATCAGGATATCCTCAAAGATGAACTTTTCCATCAACGACTACAAAACATGATTCATGAGGCACATGAATGTGCTTAGCGCAATCAAAAGTCCAAAAGGCATGATGATCCATTCATAAAGTCCTTCTTAAATCTTGAAAGCAGTTTCCCATTCATCACCAGGTCGGATCTGGATCTGGATCTGTTGGTAGTCGCTGTTCAAGTCGATCTTTGAGAATATGGTAGACCCTGCAAGCATATCCAATATTTTATCTAATCAAGGTATGGGAAAGTAATATCTGATTGTGATGCGATTGATAGCCCGACTGTCGATACACATACTCCATGAGCCATCTCTCTTTGGTACAAGCAATACAGGAATATCGCAGGGACTAAGGCTCTCTCAGATCAAGTCCTTCTAGACTAATTCTTCAACTTGGTCTAGGAGGATTTTGTATTCATTGGTACTCATTCGATAATGTGGAATATTTGGAAGTCTAGAACCTGGGATGAGGTCTATTTTATGTTTAATGTTTCTCATTTATAGTAGCTCATAGGGCAGTTCATCTGGCAGGACGTTGCAAAACTCTTATCTTAAAGGCTGGGCTGCTTCAAGAATGTTTGTATGAGATACTTCTGCTTTATCTAATACAACTAATAGGTAGAGTTCTTCTTGTTTCTTAAAACCACTTTTAAGTTCTTGATCGTCAACGATCATAATAGCCTTTTGTTATTATAGACTGGTCTTAGGAATATTGCTCGGTGCTAATAGATGGAGAGCAAGGTATCGTCCATCTTGGTGGAAGGAATATGGGTTATCCCTTCACTTGTACGTGATGTTTTTGTCAAATTATCGCGGTCGACTGAGGATGATGTGGCAAGAGTCCATATCGACAATATCGAACACAACTTCATCTTTGTAGGTCTTTCCGATGGAGAATGGTATACGGCAAACTTTAGAGAGGACCATATTATGGCCCTATTGAATCCAGGCAATCTTATATGGAGAGGGGTGTGCCTCTTTGGTCAGTCCCATCTTTTTTACCATTGCTGTTGAAATAATGTCCTATATGCATCCATTGTCAATGATGAGGTCGCATAGCTTGTCTTTGACCTTGCATCAGGTCGGAAGACATTTTGGCGCTGGGTGGTTCTTTAATCTTTGGGGCTAGCAGTAGACGCCTAATGACACATACTAACCGTTCACCATCATCTTCAGGAAGGACCTTTTCTTCTCCTGGTTGTTCTTCTTCTTCCTCTTCGTCTTTATAGTCAACAAAGGCAACTTATCCTCTGAGGGGGCATTTATTAGACATATGTTCAATTTTGTTGCAACGGTAGCACTTGTTTCCTCTTGGTTTGTTGTATGGATTGGCATTTTTCTGAAATTTGGCAACTGGTTGCGGGGCCTGTACTCTTGGAGGTGTTATTGTGGGGAGAGAGTTAGAATCTACTGGTCCTTTCCCTTTTTGGAATAGCTCAAAGAGTGATTTGGTGCCTAATCATCCTTTGTTGTTGGCCCACGGTTGTTAGTACTGAAGCGGTTTAGTGTACTATTGAATTTCTCAATATGTTGTTCTTCCTTCCTTACTAACATGATTGCTTCACTGAGTGTGTATATGTCAGCAGCTAGAGTTGATTATGGATGTCTTGTCTTAGGCTGCCAAGATAATAGGTCCCCTGTTGGAGATCCATCTCGTACATGTTGTTGCATGACGAGAGTCTGAAGAATTCTTCAGTATAGTCAGCTACAAGTCGTGCGCCTTGTATAAAATTCTAATATCGACGATATAGAATTTTCTGATAATTCAGAGGTAAAAAAAAATTTGTAGCAGTCATCACATCTTGGGCCAACTCCGTACAGGAGCATTGCCGACTCTCGCATGGATGTGCTCGAGTTGTTTCCACCATGTAGAGGAGCCACCTTTGAGTCTGTAGGCTTTGAGGTGAATCTGCCTCTTTTAAGGGATGTTTATGTACTCGAAGAAATATTCTACTTCTGTAAGCCAATTAGGGAAGTCTTCGATATGCAGTCGACTGTTGAAAGAGGGAAGATCAATCTTCATTTTGAAACCACCTCCTCCTTCATAGTCACCTTGGCCCCGTTGTTGCTATGCATGGCCCCATTGTTGTTGGGTTGCATAGATGGCTTGGGGGCCAGATAATAATTTCTATGCTGACTTGAATCTTCATCGTCGCTGTCTTTGCAGTACTCCTTATGAGGGGACCCAATATTGTGGATACGAGGTAGATCTTTTTGTGGATGGCTGGCAGTAGCACGAGCATTTTTGCCCTGCGACTCTGTGGATGGTATCCCTAAAATATCAACCATATAGTTGGATTTGATTCTAAGAAAACTTAGTACTCCATCCATTTTTTCAGACAGGACATCAACTTTGCTTGACAAAACTTCAACGTCATTAGATAGGGCATCAAATTCCTTGCACGTAACAGGTTTCACCATTGTTGTTTTGCAAAAGAAAAATTCTCAATAACCTTCAAAAATAATTAGAATCATCGATATGTGGGGCTCTGATACCACTTGATATAGCTTGAAAGTGGAACGGTCTTACCTCCGTGCCTGGCAATGGCCAAGTCGATCGGTGATGACGATAACTGGACCACCGTTGCTTGGTGAGAGCGAAATGGTGCCGCAAAAACTCCAACGGATGGCTTGATGAGGGGTCCGCACGAATGTTGCTTGAAAACCTCAAATGAGGGGCTTCCGAATCCATGGAACAATCGAGTCCACGACCAAGAAGAGGAAAGAAGAAATCTCAGAACTCGAAGAAAAAATTATTAATAAAAAAGTTGTTTCCCAACTGAATACAAAAGGTGCCTATATATAAGACTTTTATGACTACATAATCATAATCAAACTCAAATTTAATCCTAATCAACTAAAGATAAAATCTATCCTAATAAAACATATAGTCAAAGAAGAGTCCTAAAAGAAATAGGATTCTTAACAACTATATATATAAAAAGATAAAACTTAAAAAAGAAAAAGAAATAATAATCCTAGAGGGATTATGATTCTATGCTACATCCCTTTCATGTGTATCTAAACATGCAAATCATAAATATCATTGATGTCACGACACCTTATATGTGTCATCTAACTCACTTCAACGACACATTTTAAATGCCTTCAAAATATCAACAAAGTATATGAAATATAAATTGATTTCATTTGTATATTTATTTTTATATAATTATAAAAAACCAATTTCACAGATAATAGAACTTTAATGTACCAATAATAATATATATTAAAATATCTCAAATCTATACAAAGTCTTAATAAAAAGTAATATTGAGAACAACAACAAAGTATAAGTCTATTACATAACAAAGTCTATTACATAATGGATAAGATTTCTACTAGTACTACTTAGCGCCTATATGTTTCCATCATCAAACTCGAATCTAATCTGAACTCATCAACCGATTGGCATACAAAAAGATGAGAATTAATATTTCGTCTTTCAAACTAACCATGCAAAATGCTACTGCAAAATAAGCATTTTAGCATCCGAAGACGTTTGTTCTGGTTTCACATTTTTTGCTTCGATGTGTTTGTCGTCTAGACGTCGTTACATCACCAAACTAGCTCCAAGCAGGTATACCTTACCATGATTATTGTTTATTTATAATTATTTTAATATGTTATATTTATGTTATTTATTTATTTATGCTATTAATTTGTGCATCCAAGAAAGGCTTAGTTACTAAGTAGTAAGCCTACCCCAGATGAGTGCTCTCCTATTCTGACTTCCCTAGAGCCTCTGGTAGCACAGCCAAGACTGTGACGGGTCCTCTTCCGCTACGGGGCAAAAATAACCATGAGCAGCTACAATATTCTCAGTTTCTTTCTCTTGACCGAATCAGGAAAATAAAGAGTATAAAAATGGGGAAAAAGTATCATTTTTACTTATTTTGATCAAATTAAAGAGTGGTCATATTCGTAATGTCTTGTAATCTTTAACTAATTATGTGTTAAAAATGCCCAAAAAATATAATATTCGTGAAGCAGAAACATAAATGTACTCCTATTAAGGTGAAATATGTCATTTCCCGGCCCCATAGGGCCAAACATACTTGCATGGGCATGATGTCGCGCGAGCCTAATTTGTGCCCGCGTAAAGCAAGCACCGAAACATCGATGAAATACCAAGCAACATAGTCGCACAGATTGTCATGCCCCAGTCCCAAAATACGTAGGACTAGGAATACGTAAGCATGCCAACCGTATGTATATGGAGACTCCAATATATGGAAACTATAACACATACGTACGTTGTATTTTGAATAATAATTCACAAGTGCTATATAATTGTCACAAGTCATAGGGCATAAGTAAATCTCATCCACAAAAATCATAAAGAAATAAATGATCAAATATGTCAATGAACCAAATATGAACTAGTTAAGAAGAACTAATAGTTGGATAGAGACAAATCCACTACCGAACTAGAATATAAAAGTAAATATAATAATTACATCATCTAATGATCAAAGAGGCTCGAAGGAAAGACCTCCTCGAAAGAGAATGAAATAGCAAGTCCTGATCCGTGCTCCAGTGAATAGTCATGATCGTCTACACTTGGAAAGGGACCAGGTCCTCAGAGGGACGTAACAAGATACATAGAAGCATGTCCATAAAATACTAAAAATTATATCCAAAGGGTCGTCTAACCGCCTATATGAATGTACTTTGAGAACATCTTTCCAACACGTGGGCTATCTGGCTAAAATAGGATTGGCATGATTCTCTCGAAGAATCAGGGGCCTAAAAAGCATGAAATCTTTTGAACGTTAGAGGCCGCCTGTAGATTGTAGAAGCATGAAAAATACGCTGGATAGCTATATGCAGCATGTTGATGTAGGACAGCGTAAAACAGAGGACCTCAGAAGCAACAACATGCAACAGAGCTTTTCCGCTGAGCACAGCATAAAATATAAAGCTCAAGGACCATCCGCGTAATGCAGTATGACCAGGTTGCTTCAGCGTAAAAAGGGTGCCACATCGCCTTCATGGCGTAGAACTCATCCGCTTTCAATGCAGCATTGAAGTGTAGGAGGAACGCTTCCTATTCTTTAAAATAAACCTGTCAGATCATGCAATAAACCTGACATCTGGACTCCTGACAAAGGGTACTGTACGACTACCCAGGCGACAGCTATAATGATAGTACGGCACTGCAACCTAGGCTGTCATTTACTGCCATTTCCTTGGCGTAAACCGCTTTTACGCATACAAAGGAATACGTCGCCTAGTTTTACACAGGCAGATGTGAGCTGTTTATGCTCCACAGAAAACAAACAACCTGCCACGTCAAAAGCTGCTCTTCGTACAGGGCTTGAGGCACGTCTCTGCATTTAATGCGCAGAGCGGTGACAGGTTCTCGAGGCACGTCTCTGCATTTAATTCGCAGAATACTGACAGATGCCCAAGGCACGTCTCTGTATTTAATGTGCAGAAGGGTGGCAGACCTTCAAAGCACGCCTCTGTATTTAATGCACAGGATAATGGCAGATCTCTGTATTTAATGCAGAAGATTTGATTAAATGTCACCGAACCATCGTCTAGTGAAATTTCCTTTGCGTAAACTTCTCTTACGCATACAAGGGGATACGCTGCCCAGTTTTACACAGGCAGATGTGAGCTTCTTACGCTCCGTAGAAGACAAACAGCCTGCCACATCAGTAGTTACTCTTCGTACAGGATTTGAGGCGCGTATCTGCATTTAATGCGCAGAATGATGGGAAATCTTCAAGATACGCCTCTGCAGTTAATGCGTAGGATGGGGGCAGATCTCTTCATTTAATGCAAGAGATTCTATTATATCTCCAAAAGCTGTAATTTTGGCTAAGACTTCTACGCCCACTCGGCTTCTTCGCCCACTCGGCCTCTATGACCACTCGGCTCCTACGCCTACTCAGCTCCTACGCCTACTCGGCTTCTATGCCTACTTGGCTTCTACCCCATGGTGACAGTTATTGGCTTCTACGCCAACCTTTTCTACACAAAAGATAACTACCAACGTGGCTTCTATGCCGTGATCTTCGCAGCAGTTATACGCGTTGTCCCTTAGTTGGACATGCGTCACATGCTCACTCAAACGGTTATCTATACGCAGGCAATGGTTATTGTAACCGTCATATAAAAGGGTGTTGTACTTTCTACTACTCGGTTTCTATACCGACTGAGTGGTCACTGTCACTAAAATTCTATAAATAGAGACCTCTATTGACAGAGGGAAAAGGTCGCAAAATTGAAGGTCGAACGATCGAAAATTGGTCAAGGAATCCAGTATCAGATCCAAGGTCGATAATTGGGAGGAAAGAAGGAGGAGAGAAAACGGTCGAAAGAGAGAGAAGAATCCAGAGCTCAGGCAAAGAGAAGGGATCGACGACTTTGGCATCGGGCATCCACCCACTTTAGCAACCTTCGAAGCTGTTTTTTATCTTCCACGGCATTTCTTCATCATCGTGTGGTCCAAGTGAAAGTGATCAACTGCATATCAGACTCCTATAGCAATATTTACCGAGATTAAATAAATTGTACTCGACATCCTCGTATAGGATTAAATTATACAATCTTGTTTGTAAACACCGAAGAAGGGCGGGTTTTCGTATAAAACCTCATTTTCACATATTAATCTTCCGTTTATTTTATCAAACAACGAGATGGTGACACTGCTGGGGACATCTTTCTCTTCTGATCAGGAAGCAATTGCTCAACATGATGCGGTATCCGTGGGATCCGTAAAGAAGACACTGGTCGTCCAATTCGACCAGTCTGCCTACAAAGACATGCTTCAAACAGGGGATAGCTCTCACTCTCTCTCCGTGCAAGACAACAGAAAGCTGCATAAGGTCTGGATGTCCAAAACATCCCCTACCATTCCCGTCGACTCTCCGACCAATGAGGTGGTAGCATTGCTCCCTCCATGCTTTGTGCATAAAATTCAGTCGCCTGTCTCTGATAGGGCAGACAAAACTTCTGGCAATGCCTCAGTGCTAATCCAGAAGTATACTCCGCGCTCTGCGCGAAAAATTCAGTCTCCCATCCCTGGCGGAATAGACGAAACTTCAGACAATGCCTCGGCGCTAGTCCAGAAGAGTATGTCGCGCTCTGCGCGTAGAAACCAGTCTCCCGTCCCTGGCCGAAAAGATAAAATTTCTGACAATGCCTTAGCGCGTAAAAATGCATCTGCCTTCCGCGGAAAAGCAGATGATCCCTGCAATCTATGCAAGGGAAAGCAAGCGGCGGACTACTCAACTTCTCGGCCTTAACGCCAGCAAGGGAACAATCTGGCCACCCTCCGGATTACGCGAGAGGCTGACGGCCGACTGAGGACATCCTCAGCTTTACGCCAACCAGAGCAGAACTCCAAATTATGCCAGGAGAAGCCCCTCAGCGTAAAGAAGGCTCAATTTACGGAAAGACACCCTCTTCGGGGATTATATGCTACCCAGATGGCCAGCCTGTTATATACAGGTGGCATAGGGAAAACTATGGTTCCCAACATCCGCATGCCCATTGATGTGAACAGAAGGAACAAGCCATCTTCTTCTTCTGTAAATCCTCCTGACCTGCGTGGGTACCTGATCTAGAAACGCAAGGATAGGGGATCTTTCAGCTTATCTATTACGCCTCCTAACGAGCACTATTGTAATAGTCATAGGTTTGTAATTAATTGTTGCTGTTCTGAAGCAAAACGGTCAATTTTCGACCGGTTGAACTACTCTCCGTCTTTCCAGGAAGAAGAGCCCACACATGCATCGGTGAACATGGCTTCACACATACCTACAGGAAGATCGTGCTCAAGATGTCATCCCTCTAGAGCTCCGAGCCGAAGGAGATTCAACCAGCTCCTTAGGAACACCGAGGCTAGGGTATTCAGAAACACTCGTACTCTTCTGATTCCGAAGCTGGGGGTCGCCAGTCTCCCGAATCTGACCCGAAAGTATAGAGTCAACTTCTACAGAGACTTATACTAATCTTTCAATGACACCCAGGGAGATGGGAGTTTATGCCATTGGAGATGAACATGAGGAAGCTTCCCCATCAGGGAGCGCCGAGCAGCGCATTATTGTACTGGAGACATCTCTGAAAGAAATGTAATCCATGATGGAGAACATGCACCAGATGATGCTGACTCAATACACAGCTGCTATGGCTTAAGCGTCGGTCTCTCCAACTCAGATACGTGTGGGGGTGGACTTACCACCATCCAACGCGATCCAAGAGCCTGCTCTAGATTAGGAGTCAACAGTTCCTCCGCTTCCTCACTCGAAGAATGTATTACTTCCCGTCGGAGTCGCGATACAATCAATTCCTTATCACTCCGTGGTCCTGCTACCGGCTGAAGATCTGATGCAGGCAGTATGGGAGTTGAAAGCCTAGTTTGATGTCCTGAGGCACAAAGATCAGCTCAAGAAATTGGGAATCAACCAACCTTACCCAGCTATCTGGGAAGAGGTCCCTTTTCCTCCTAGATACAAACTACAGACTATGGCTTTGTTCGAGAGAAAAACATCACCGAGTCAGTACATAAACTTCTTCAGTATGATGACGGTGTTATTACATAGGAACGACGCCCTCCTCACTCAGGTGTTCAAGGGCTGTCTCTCGGGGGTAGCTTATCAGTGGTACCGAAGTCTGGCGGACAACTGCATTACTTCCTTTGAAGACTTCAAGGCTTTATTTTTCACGCGATTCAACGAGGGAGGGATGGACATGTCTATGTCCTCTCTCATTGAAGTCGAGCAAAAGGAAAAAAAGATTATTCGCACTTTCATCGAACGTTTTCGTCAAGCTAGTTTGCAAATGCCTCCAGGAGTTCCAGACTCGGCATTGGTGGACATCTGCAGGAAGAACCTTATTCCGGTGATCTCGGTGCTCACAGGACCATATCAGTTCTATGATTGGCCTTCATTCATTATCTCAGCGGTAGCCGCGGAGGATAACAGTCAGAATACGCACGATAATGGCATCATGATCTTGGCCCTCTGATAAAGGCAAGAGGTCATCCTCCAACATCGACCATCCTTGTGGTACCAAGGGTACAGAAGCTCTGGTGATCAACACGTCTAGGCAAAAGACTGTGGCTACCACGCAGACAAAACCTGGGACTTCCAGGCCTATTGAAGTGTACTCTTTCGACGACAACGATATTCCAAGCATATTTGAATGTCTCATCAAAAGCGGCAAGATTATCCTTTCTGAGGTGAGACGGCCCAACGAAGCCGGCAGTACCAATAACCCCAAGTACTGCATCTTCCATAGGTACATATACCACCCCACAATGGCATGTTATGTACTAAAAAGGAAGATCCAGGAACTGATCAATGCTAAGGCCATCACTCTGCGCAACAGCGAGAAGACGGTCACAGCCAACATGATCTCTCTGCAATTTGGCAATCTGCCTCCCCAAGAAATCCCGGATGGTGTTACACTTATTTTTCGGACGATGATGAACATCGTTAATCTCCTTCCAGCTAGTGGTCAAAATCATGACCTGGTACCACTAACTACCCAACGAGGCAAGATTATGAGGGTTCATCCATATATGGTGCCCGGGATCGAGAAAGAGACTCAAGCTGCTAAGGCTAAGAAGAACTCGAAGCGCAAACCATATCACATAGTTGCGGCAGACTCGGCGTCAGAAGACGAGGTCTTGGCCACTGGAACCCGTTCATGGAAGGCTTACCTCAAGGACCATGGAGCAAGTCAGGAAGATACACCGGCAGACGCTTCAGCTGCCAAACCATCAGAACCAGAACCACCGTACCAGGGGTCGTTCCTTCGAGACCAACTTCGGCGGACAAAGGGAAGCAAAAAGAAGTGTGTTTCGACAAACCTGTGAAAAATATTCAAAACAAAGGTTTAGAGAAGTCGTACAACTTTGACATCCTGGCCCAATTGGCTAATACACCAGCCAGGTTGCCTATCTTTGAACTACTCAGGCTCTCTCAAGACACTCGTCAAGCCCTGAGTGAAGCATTGATGACATGCTGTTAAAACATAACAGGCATGACAGACCCCTCTATTGCACTGGGTATGTCAGTTCTATGGAGGTCGACCGGATTCACATAGATCCAGGATAATCAATCAGCATCATTCCTCATAGTCTGCTCAGACCGCTGAGGATCCCTACCAGCGAATTAGCCTACACCACCACTACAATCGTAGGTTTCAACGCAAGGAAAAGTAAGCCGTTGGGGAAGATTCGTCTGAGGATCCAGATTGGCGACCTTAGATCAGTGGCCACATGTTATGTCATTGATTCAAAGGTGTACTACAATATTCTGCTAGGCAGACCTTGGATCCATGACCACAACATCGTTCCTTCAACTCTACATCAATGCTTTAAATATGTAGACGCCCAAGGAACAATACAAACAGAGTTTGCTGACCTGAACCCATTTAGAGGAGTAGAATCCTACTACTCCGATGCCGTGTTGTACTCTTAAGACTACACGGAAGAGGTGTCAGCCGAAGCAGAGAAGGAATCCCACCGGAAGCCAGAAGAACCCTCTGTCGAACAACCGCTATCATTCAAGGTGAAAGGACGGACTACTCGTCCAAAAGCCATAAAGCCTATGGCGATCTACCTGAACAAAACTAGGTCAGGAAAAGGGGGTGATCCTCTAGTGATCACTTTGAACCAGAAGCCTCCATCCTTGGTCATCAACCTTCGGCACAGCGTACAGCCGATTGATGTAAACACAGCCAGAAAAGAGGTTTCAGATGATAATAAAGAGCCTCTTTTCCAGTATATTGACGCCCAAATTCTGAATCAGGATTCCTTTCCCCATGACGATATAGAACCTATAGCACAAAAGTTCTTGGGAGCTATAGATTCCTATCATCCGTATATGTAGGAAGTAGCATCATCATCCAACGTCACCACGACATATGGACCACATGAGGATTCTATCTTTATTGTCCCGCCTACTTGCAGCAGTCAGCGTTCAATAGTCTTCGGCCGCATGCGCAATGGACCGATTGCACAAGAAGATTCTTCCGACGACGACGTTGGTAAAATGCAGGTTCACAGATACAGTCCACAAGCTCTGAAGATAATGCTAAGTATGGGTTATGACTTAAAGCTGAAACCAGGTCTCAACTACGGGAAAGGCAGATGAATGCCGATGCATTGAGATCCCTACTACCAACGAACCAGTTTCGGGTTAGGGTATACCACCTCCCTTGCAACTCCTGAGTCAAACGAGGATATCTTTTCCTCTTCTCAAAATGGCTCAGCGCCCTCCGACTTATCTCATGCTCTCGAACGAACATTATCATTAAATATGGTAGTGACAGATTCCTTCGAAGCAGACGAACAAGAATCTGAACTGTTCGAGAATGATGCTTGGGCTCCGCAAATGGATACACAATGGGAGTTCTGCTTCGAGCAGAGAGAACCTCCCACTGAAGATAAAGTTATCCAGATTGACGTTGGGGATGAACTTTCGCCAAAGCCGATATTTATCAGTAACAACCTTTCCGAAGCAGAAAGGGAAGCAGTTATCAAGCTGATAAAAGAATATATCGACGTCTTTGCATGGAATTATGAGGATATGCCAGGTCTCGATCCAAAGGTGGCTACTCATAAGCTCAATATATTATCCGATTTGAAGCCTGTGAAGCAGCACCAATGCCGGTTCCGTCCGGATATGATAGACACCATCGAAGCTGAAGTCAAGAAGTTGATAGCCTGCGGCTTCATCCGAGAAGAACAATATCCCGACTGGGTCGCCAATGTTGTCCCGGTCATAAAGAAGAATGGAAAAGTACATGTCTGCATCGATTACCGAGATCTGAACGCAGCCTGCCCCAAGGATGAGTTTCCTCTTCCCATCACAGACGTCATGATTGATAATACATGCGGTTTTGAACGTATATCTTTCATGGACGGATTTTCAAGATACAATCAAATCAAGATGCATCCTGAAGACGAGAAGCATACTGCCTTCCGGACACCGTTGGGGGTATATTGCTATACGGTCATGCCCTTCGGATTGAAGAATGTCGGGGCCACGTACCAATGGGCTATGAGTAAAATATTCCAAGAACATTTACGCAAGACAGTGGAGTATTACGTGGACGATGTAGCTGTCAAAAGCCGCCTCAAGGATAATCATATCCAAGACTTGAAGACAATATTTGAATTGATGCGCCAACATTAACTCAAAATAAATCCTACGAAGTCCTTTCTGGGGGTATCTAGTGGCAAATTCCTGGGATTTGTCATTACCGCCAAAAGGCATTCAAGTGGACCCTGATAAAGTCAAAGCCATCTTAGAAATGCGATCGCCCCGTAATCTGAGAGAATTGAGGGGATTTCAAGGCCGTCTGGCTTGTATCCGGAGATTCATATCCAACCTCTCTAGGAGATGTCAGCCCTTTTCTCGTCTCATGAAGAAAGGTGTATCTTTTGTATGGGACGAAGCCTGTCAGTAAGCGTTCGGTGATATCAAACACTACCTCACTAGTCCACTAGTTCTGATGCCTCCAGTCATAGAAAGACCATTAGTGCTGTACGTTCGAGCGATGGATCATTCTCTGGGAGCTCTTCTCGCACAAAAGAACGATATGGGGCATGAACAGGCTATCTACTATCTCAGCAGGATGATGGTCGGAGCCGAACACCGGTATAACCAAGTGGAGAAAGAATGCTTGGCTCTAATGTTCGCTATCCAGAAAATGCGGCAGTATGTCACAGGCCAAACCATTCACATCATCTCCAGGGTTAATCCTCTTCGGGTACTGATGAATAAGCTAAGCGTTCTTAATTCTCGACTTGCGACTTGGGTGATGTTATTAACACCATATAACATGGTGTACGTCCCTCAGAAGTCCGTCAAAGGCCAAGCATTGGCTGATTTTCTAGCTGCTTATCTGATCCCGGAGGCCTCCAAACTGTACGAGGACATTCCCGACGAATTTGCGAAATATAATTCCGCAATGTAAAGTGATGCATGGCAACTATTCTTCGATGGTGCCTCCAGGACTGGTCCCAGGGGAAACGTGGTTTCAGGAGTAGGAATTGTCCTGGTTACTCCTGATAAGCTTGTCATCTACCGAGCATATTCTCTTAGCAAGCCCTGTTCTAACAATGTGGCAGAGTATAACGCTCTACTAATCGGGCTCCAAGTCGCTAAAGAATTGGGCGTCGAATCTCTGGAAGCTTTCGGTGACTCTCTGCTAGTCGTCAATCAAGTCAGAGGAATATATGAAGTCCGGAATCCGGACCTCATCCCTTATCACCAAGCAACGGCCGAGATAGCCATGACATACAAAGGGTTCTTCCTGGAACTTGTGCCCTGATCTCAGAATCTGGAAGCTGATGCCCTAGCCAGTCTAGCTGCAGATTTAGCTATTCCTATAAGAAGGCAGAATTCGGTAATCCTTCTTAGCAGAGATTTATTCTATGTGAAAAACAACTTTCACATAGAATGCAGCTACGCTGTGAACATAGACCCTCCCAGGAGACACTGGAGAAGTCCCTTTATAGATTTCGTGGCATACGGAATCTTGCCAGAGGACCCTAAAGAAGCAGTATCCGTCAAAAGACGATCATTACGCTTCTATTTTGAGGCATCCTCATAGTGTCTATATCGTCGGACCTACGACGGACTGCTATTGAGATGTCTCTCAGATGACGAGGCACAGCGGATCATCCGTGAAGCTCACGATGGTGTATGTGGAGCGCATCAACCCGATCCTAAGCTACAGGATCGCATCAGGAGAATGGGCTATTACTGGCCTACTATGATCACAGATGCAATTAAGTATGCGAGAGACAATGTAGAGCCTGTCAGGTCCATGCAGACTTTATCCATCAACCTCCTGAACATCTACATCCTACGGTTGGTTCCTGGCCTTTCAAAGCATGGGGTATGGATATCATTGGTCCTATTCACTCGTCTTTTTCCTGAGGTCACCGGTTCATTCTGGCCATCACGGATTATTTCTCCAAATAGGCAGAGGCGATCCCTCTTGCTGAGGTGAAGGCGTCTAATGTGATCAGCTTTATCAAGCATCATGTCATTTATCACTTTGGAATACCCCGAAGGATAATTCATGATAATGGACCTCAGTTCATCAGCCAAACATTTCATCAATTTTGCGATAAAAATCGAATACAAAATATGGCCTCTACGGCATATAATCCTGTTTCTAATGGTCTGGCAGAAGCGTTCAATAAAACCATTATCAGGCTCTTGAAAAAGTTCGTCTCTTCGAACAAGAGGGATTGGAATGAGTAGCTGGGAGAATGTCTCTGGACATACCGTACAACGGTACGAGCACCGATAGGTTGTACCCCATCTCACTGGTTTACGGGAGCAAAGCAGTTCTCCCTATCAAAATCCAGATTCTGTCACTCAGGATAGCCGTGGCTAATGAGCTGACTCAAGAAAAGAACGGCCTTTTAAGGCTTCAAGAGCTAGAAGGATTAGACGAGAAATGCCTCCAAACTCAACAGCGTATCGCGTTCTACCAAGCACGCATTTCCAGAGCTTTTAATCAAAAAGTAAAGGAAAGAGTGTTTAAAATTGGCGAGCTAGTCTTAGCTGTGAGAAGGCCGATGATTCTTACTCATAGAAGCAAGGGCAAATTCCAGCCCAAATGGGAAGGCCCTTATGTGATCGAGACAACGTTCTCAAACGGCACTTACAGGTTAGCCAAGCCTAATGGAGACCTATTAATGGCTCCTAACAATGGCAAATTCCTGAAGAGGTACTATGCTTAACCTCCTTTGCTCAAGTGGAATATGGCGAAAACCTCATTCTGACAAAACTACTTCCAAAACGAAACTAGTTGGATCGTATTCTATCATTTCCATATAACCTCTGAATAGATATATCCTGCTAAAACTTACCGAGAGTATATCACGTCCATATTACCTCTGATATTACTTTCACCCAAATCTGTTATTTATATTCCAAAATGATGGGTCCACAAAGTCAGATGAAAGCCTCTTTATTATTCCCAAAAAAGAGCAAAAGTACATTAAAAAGCAAAAAAGTACATCATTTGGGGGGATCGGTTAGATCGCGAATTTGCTGCGCCAGAGCAACCACTCTCTCATCCCAGGAGTTCAAGACGTCGGCGCGAGCCTGTTCCAACCTTGCCGTATCATTGTCCAAAGCAGCTAGCTCAGACCGAGCTCACACAAAACCTGAGTGGAAAGCACCCACACGCGTCAGATCCTGCTGAATAGTCGCCCGTCGCTCCTTTAGCATATCTCGGGCTGCCAATAAAGAGAGAGCCTTCGCCTCTACTCGAACGAGCTTATCCTTCAATACGCGGGCCTTCGCTACCACTTCCTCATATTTGGCTTCATACTGGGTCAACTCGGGAATGATATACTCCAATTGGACACGTTCTGCGTCCATCTCCCGCTGCTGAGCCTCGATGGACTTATTCAGAGATGCCATCTGTTCAGCAAGCTGCGCAGTCAGGGAGTCGTACCTAGCTTGAACGAGACCGTTAATGTTGCCTTGAGCTAGCTGTAAGTATTCGTTAATGGTTGCTCCAAACCATTAACTATCTCCTCCAGCGTGTCAGCTACCCCAGTGTCGTTGAATTCTCGGATCGGCACTATAGAGGCCCGGGAGGACCTCCTCAGCAACGCAAAGCTCAAATTCTTCTCCAACACCATTGATATTAACATTTTCAAGGTGGTGTAGAAGATACCAGTATACTCTCGGTCAGCGCAGCTAGATCCGAATAGACGCTAGGAGTGGCCGCAATATTGGGAAGTCCCCCTCCAAGAACAACCGCAGACGATGTTGCCACGGCCGTCGCCTCAACAGGTGGTGCGATAAAAGAAGAAGCGCCAACACCGGACGAAGTGACCGGCGTACTCAAAGGAGGCATTGTCACAATGACAGGCTCGTCCTCCTCTTGAGATATTAAAATCTTTTCGACAGGCGAGCCGGCACCCAAAGATATTTCCTCTTTAAAATCAGGCACCTCCGTGTCGCTGCCAGGAACTGACACAGAGCCAAAGGGCGCATCTATACTGCCCTCCCCGAAGATGTCTTCCCCTGAAAAGAAGACAAAAGAAAGTTAATATCAGCATAATGTTAATTTTCCTAAAAGAAGAGGCCTAAAAGACGACATTTACCCATGGCCAATGGTGTATATGTCGCGTCCGTGGCCAGTACAGCTAAATCATTTCTTAGTGATGCTAGGCAAGTTGTCATACCTGTAGAAGGGGGTGCTCTAACAAACATCATCAAGTACTCTTCCGAATCTT
Organism: Iris macrosiphon; assembly: GCA_036927795.1. Classification (NCBI taxonomy): domain Eukaryota; kingdom Viridiplantae; phylum Streptophyta; class Magnoliopsida; order Asparagales; family Iridaceae; genus Iris; species Iris macrosiphon. The sequence continues at coordinate 94,527,570 of JAYESA010000011.1, read as the reverse complement.
TGCCGAGATCCACTTGAGGTTCACCAGGTGGAATCTCGCTGGGTGCACCTACAGACACGGCAGGGGTTTCTCCCGATGCTGATCCGGATAAAGATATCCTTATTCGGCTCGACCCCGAAGGCGATCTCGTTCCACTACCGGAAGTGGTAGCAGCGATAGCAGCCTCCAGCAAGAATTCTCCGGTACCACCAGCCAGAACATTAGAGGGTCCCTCTCTAAAAGGCGAGGAACCTCCAATCAAAGAATCATCCCTAACATGGGGAGATGTAGGCTCACTTTTAGGAGCCTCATTACCGGGAATCTGAAGAGGATGAGCAACCGTCTTCTTCTTCCTCTTGCGAGGGGAAGTCTCCTTCGGAGCAGGAGCCCTTCACTTCCCAGAGATTACCAAAGGCCCTACAGGTAGAGGTACTTCACCCCTCGATACCGCCAACAGAGGCTCATCTGGATTGACGGACTCCTCACCTTCGTCAGAAGAAACCGAGGGGACTTCGACTCTTCCCCCAAACTTGGAAGAGGGCACCCTAAAACTTCCATGCATATCAAAATCGCAATGGAAGGTATTGGTTGCCACGTAGAACTGGGTATACGAATGGAGAATGCACAGATCCGTGGAGAGCGAAATGACAGGCACGATAAAAGTTGCCTCAGTACAACCCATGATAAAATATCGCCATCCTTTGGCTCCATTAATGAGTCTGCCCCTGGACCTGAAGCTGGTGATGGCATTGTCCACGTACAACTGGTCGTACCCGAATTGACTGGCAAACCGACTAGGCAAGTAGGGCTCGAAGAAGCAATGGTCTTCACTCCTGTAAAGTAGATAGGAAGGTCTAATGCAGACCAACCAATTAAAAGACTCAAGAGAAAGAACGGTCTTCCCGGTGCCTACGTCCTGAAGTCTGATCCCCTGTTGATTGAGATGTACAGGGGGGACAGTGCAGAAAAGCTTCTAGCTGTGACTGAAGTTCAGCGCCCGCCGACAGTCTATAACTGTAGTCACATTCCAGTTGGAATTCTTGTAGTTCAATAAGAAACTAGCCCCCAAACTACTGCCAGAGCCGGAAGACATAACCCTAGGGTTATGAAGAATTAACCATCCCATCAAATACAGGTATGGTAATTCTACCCTGGGAAAGCTATCACGCTGAGTTTCATCGGCGAGCAGCCCGTCAGTCATGGCCCTCAGGCCAGCTTGAATGCGGCACACCATGGCAGGGAGCAAGCCCAGTCTTGCCCCGAACATAAAATGCACTGCAGGCCATAGCGTATTACGGTGAATGAGATACCGGGTACCACCAGTCGGCGCAGCCGTATGGAGAGGAAACCAGCCAGTTGAGCTTCCCTGGACAGAGGCCTGCGGCAATGCCTCAAATAACTATAGGCCTTAGTGCCTACGGAATACTTTCCTATCCCTTCGTCAAGGATCCAGTCCGGAGCCCCAGCGTCTTCCATGAGATCGTCGACTACCTGAGCATTAAGCACGCTCAGAGGATTCAAAGGCTGATCCTTGCCTTCCAATACCTACTCCGGCTTAGCAGTCCTGGACCGGTGAAAGAAGAGGTAGGACGTCCATTTATTGACATGAGCTAAATCTGAAGGCTCGCCATAAAAAGCAGTGCAAGCGAGGTAGTGGCACATCAGCTCCTGGTATACTTCCACTACCCGAAGCTCTGAATCCCCCAGCTCCCGGTTTGTGGGAACATACTCTTCATATGGAGTATCCCCCATCGGCAGTCTCAAGATCTCTGCCATCTCGTGGAGGGCCAATCCCAACTCCCTAGTAGAGTGGCAAAAGTCCTGGTGAGCGAGATATATCACTCCATCAGTGCCAGAAATAGGTTAGGAATGAGAGGTAACCCAATACTAGTGGCGCTTACAGTGGCAAATAGACCAATGCTCGCCAACTCGGTCTAAAAATGCTTCGGGGCCCAATCAGCTAAGCGAGCCCATCGAAGATTTGTAGGGGTGATCCACCCACTTGTTTGAGGGTTCACCTTAGGGTATACTCCCCCGTGCCCCATGAAAGCATTGCAGAAAGTCGGTAATTGGACCGGCTGGATCACTAGACTATCTTCACTTGGGACACTGCCCGGGTATATTCCCCTGAACGTCATCATATTGTCGGAAGGGCGGCTGACAAAAGACCCCTGGTCAGCTCCTTTAAGATAAAATATCTTTCCCGGCCTGCCGTGAAGATCGGGAGTCAGCGTCCACGACATCCTCCGGGAATGTGTAGCATGGAAGAATACCGAGATGGGATAGTCTCTGAGCATCTTCGGCAGATAAAAAATCAAGCTCCCGGCAGGGAAAACCCAGAGTTCTTTCTTAGGCTTCTTCTGGGACTGCTTGTCGATCATGTCCCCGAAGAGGAAAGCCGGCTTTATGTATTGGTCCCTATCTATATACGCCAGGGGCTCTCCATTCATCATGCTCAGCAGCATCCGCTCTCCATGAGCCGATATCAGGATTTCCCTTCCTTCAGGATACTGGGGCCCAGAGATAGGAAATGTCACGTGCGATAGATCCTCCAGATAGTTGGAGTGCAGCATCCAGGCGGCAGAACCTATACCTTCGGCTAGCGGAGACGCGTGCAAGTTAACTACAAAATGCAAGAAATACAAGTCAGTTTCCATAATCTTGCAGCATATGCAAAAAATCAACAGTTTGTGCTTTATGCCAAGACTGCAAAAAACTTGAGCTTTTACGCTGGAATCCCATTCCGAGGCATAAAATTCAAGACTAGCAGTATACGCAAAGTTTTTGACAGTCTGTGTTTTACCCCAGACTGCGAAAATTTGAGTTGTTATGCCAAAATTTCCATCCCTGCGTAATACTCAAATTATATAGTATAAGCCAACTTTCGACATATTAGAAATGTGGGCGTAAAAGAAGATACATCTTTGTGCATCATCTTCCTTGAAGAGGCTATCAGTACAAAAGACAACCTAGCGCGTTCACGTACAATGTGTGCGAAAGATTTTCAGTCATTATTTTTTGTCCTAAAAGCTCTACCTTTAAGGCCGGGTGCACTGCTCGTCGGCGGGATACTTCGTTCAGAATGAAGCTCGTCGTGCCCGACGGAAGTCGCCCCCGCTTGAGCAGAAGAATGAGAAGAAGAAGCAACCTTCTTCTCTTAGAGGAGGAGACTTGTTTCGAGGCCATTACTGGAAACTTTGAAGACTCGGAGAAGAAACAAAGAAGAACTCGAACAGTCAAAAGCTTTCTTTCGCAGAAGACGGATGAAAAGTTTTTCTCTCAGAAACTTGGGGTATATATAGAGTTCGGATGGGCTCCTTGAATCCCGAACCAAATCTTACATTTAATATTTGGTTTTGATTGGGGACTACGTTAACCTATTTACTCAGAGAAGGCGGACAGTCAGCGAATTCGAAAAGTTTTCGTGCGAGGCAGATTCGTGGTTTTTACGCTAAGGAGCTTTCTACGCTCGACGGCTACAGATCTACGATTTTACGCTCAGAGGCTACAAGTCTAAGGATTTATGCCTGGATTCTCTCATGCTCAGCAGCTTTTACGCTCGAGAGGCTATAAACCTACGACTTCACGCTCAGCAGCTACAAATCTATGATTTCACGCTCGGTGGCTTTTACGCTCTGAGGCAACAGATCCACAACTCCACGCTCGGAAGATTTTCTTTTCAGAAGATACAAATCTACAGTTTTTACGCTAAGGAGCTTTCTACGCTCGACGGCTACAGATTTACGGTTTTATGATCACAGGCTACAAGTCTATGGTTTTACGCCCGGATGCTCTCATGCTCAGCAGCTTTTACGCTCGAGAGGCTACAAACCTACGACTTCACGCTCAACAGCTACAAATCTATGATCTCACGCTCGGTGGCTTTTACGCTCAGAAGCAACAGATCCACAAACTTCACGCTCGGAAGATTTCTATTTCAGAAACTTGGGGTATATATAGAGTTCGGATGGACTCCTCGAATCCTGAACCAAATCTTATATTTAATATTTGGTTATGATTGGGGACTACGTCAGCCTATTTACTCAGAGAAGGCGGACAGTCAGCGAATTTGAAAAGTTTTTGTGCAAAGAAGATTCGTAGTTTTTACGCTAAGGAGCTTTCTACGCTCGACGGCTACAGATCTACGGTTTTACGCTCACAGGCTACAAGTCTAGGATTTTATACCCGGATGCTCTCATGCTCAGCAACTTTTATGCTCGAGAGGCTATAAACCTACAACTTCATGCTCAGCAGCTGCAAATCTATGATCTCACACTCGGTGGCTTTTTACGCTCAGAGGCAACAGATCCACAACTTCACGCTCGGAAGATTTTTTTTTCAGAAGCTACAAATCTACAGTTTTTACGCTAAGGAGCTTTCTACGCTCGACAGCTACAGATCTACAGTTTTACGCTAACAGGCTACAAGTCTATGGTTTTACGTCCGGATGCTCTCATGCTCAGCAGCTTTTACGCTCGAGAGGCTACAAACCTACGACTTCACGCTCAGCACCTACGAATCTATGATCTCACGCTCGATGGCTTTTTACGCTCAGAGGCTACAAACTTATGATTTCATGCTCTATGACTTTCCGCATATCTAAAAAATGTGCAGGCAAGAGTGCAGTACATCTAAACAATTCTCAAGTCGGTCAATTGTAAGGGTTCACACAGAAGATACTCCTCCTTGACCTCAAAATATCTTAAGTACCCAAGGCATACATAGTTCAACATTGAAAATTACTCTTTTTCATGGGTCGATTCGAAGTTCATCCAGAATCCAGTCTGAATATTTCGTCTACAGTTCAAGATGGCGACTCAGTTTTTGACAGCCAGTTCTCGCCCTGTTCTAAGGGATTTTCGAGAAATCATTCTTGAAGATGACGGTATGAATAAAAATTTTGTTTATCAGAAGTGACAGTTCAGAATTCTATGCGGTTCCTCATTCCTAACAGCAGGACAGTTCGAACACTCGACTGCTAAGTGGCTTTCTGCGCATCCTTAGTTATGCATAAAAGGCAGGACAGGACCTAACACTCTTTCTAAACAGAGTCGGCGTAAAGTTATCAGACGTGTCGAAGCTACACATATTCAGACTTCACAGCAAAATATGGCAAGATGATCATATGCACAAAAGGCGATTTTATTAAAATTAAAAGCATGATTACATATGAGGGAAATTCAGTCTACAAGGGTTTTTCTTCATTTTCATGATTACATATGAGGGAAACCCTATCTACAAAGGACTTCTTCATCGTCGTCTGAAGATCGTGCCCAGAATCTGTTCTGCCCGGTTCTCGCAAGGGCAGAATTCTTCATCCATTTTCTCCAGCAGTCAGTCGGTGATCGCAAACCGACTGACATATAATCAATGGCGGAAGGATACAAAACTTGGCCTAGACCCACCCTCCAATACAGGGAAGCAGGGTAAATCTTCTTTCCTGCATCCAGCGCCATGATAGATTGAGTTGAGATATTTTACCCAACTCAATCTCGGACAGCAGCTAGTTTGCCTGCCCTCGTCCACGGATAATGGAAGAAGGTACCGCTTGCAAGCTGTGTGGTCTAATACGACCCTTCCTCTCTCCCGAAGAACCGCTATACAAAGTTGCTGATTATCCCGAGCAGAGGAGGCTATGATATCCTTCCATGATCCATCGTTGTAGAGGATATTTGCTCGAAGACGTCATCTTTTTAGGCTCCTTACATGTTGGAAGAATATGGTCTCCTTCTTCCTCAAGTCGACCCGACGAACTCCGGCCATCATCTCTGTGTGGTGAAAGAAATGTAGAAAGAGCAGGTTAATTCCTCAACCTTTTTATAGGCAAAAGAGATCACACCGATCCCCAATAACTCTACCATAAAGTCAGCCTTGAAAGAACGTGTCAGACTTGACCGTTTCAAAGCGTTTCAAATTACGAGGAATGCTTTATGTTGTATTCAAAGCATTTCAAATTACGAGGAATTTAAAAGCTTTGAAAGGGGTCTTTTAGAAGCATGAAAAATATGCTAGATAGCTATACGTAGCATGTTGATGCAGGGCAGCATAAAACAGAGGACCTCAGAGCCATCAACATGTAACAAAGATTTTCCGCTGAGCACAGTGTAAAATATAAAGCTCAAGGACCATCCGCGTAATACAGAATGACCAGGCTGCTTCAGCATAAAAAGGGTGCTACATCGCCTTTATGGCGTAGAACTCATCCGCTTTCAATGCAGCATTGAAGTGTACGAGGAACGTTTCATATTCTTTGAAATAAACCTGTCAGATCATGCAATGAACCTGACGTTTGGACTCCTGACAAAGGGTACTGCACGACTATCCAGGCGACATCTATAATGATGGCGCGGCACTACAACCTAGGTTGTCATTTACTGCCATTTCCTTGGCGTAAACCGCTTTTACACATACAAAGGAATACGCCGCCTAGTTTTACATAGGCAGATGTGAGCTGTTTACGCTCCACAGTAGACAAACAGCCTGCCACTTCGAAAGCTGCTCTTCGTACAGGGCTCGAGGCACGTCTCTGCATTTAATGCACAGAGCGGTGACAGGTTCTCGAGGTACGTCTCTGCATTTAATGTGCAGAATACTGACAGATGCTCGAGGCACATTTCTGCATTTAATGTGCAGAAGGGTGGCAGACCTTCAAAGCATGCCTCTGTATTTAATGCACAGGATAATGGCGGATCTCTGCATTTAATGCAGGAGATTTAATTAAATGTCACCGAACCGTCGTCTAGTGATATTTCCTTTGCGTAAACTGCTCTTACGCATAGAAGGGGATACGCTGCCCAGTTTTACACAGGCAGACGTAAGCTTCTTTCGCTCCACAGAAGACAAACAACCTGCCACGTCAGCAGTTACTCTTCGTACAGGATTCGAGGCACGTATCTGCATTTAATGTACAGAATAATGGCAAATCTTCAAGACACACCTCTGCAGTTATTGTGCAGGATGGGGGCAGATCTCTGCATTTCATGCAAAAGATTCGATTATATCTCTAAAAGCTGTAATTTCGGCTAAGACTTCTACGCCCACTCGGCTTCTACGCCCACTCGGCCTCTATGACCACTCGGCTCCTACGCCTACTCGGCTCCTATGCCTACTCGACTTCTATGCCTACTTGGCTTCTACGCCATGGTGACAGTTATTGGCTTCTACGCCAACCTCTTCTACACAAAGGATAACTACCTACGTGGCTTCTACGCCGTAATCTTCGCAGCAGTTATACGCGTTATCCCTTAGTTGGACACGCGTCACATACTCACTCAAAAGGTCATCTATACGCAGGCAATGGTTATTGTAACTGTCATGTAAAAGGGTATTGTACTTTCCACTACTCGGTTTCTACACCGACTGAGTGGTCACTGTCACTAAAACTCTATAAATAGAGACCTCTATTGACATAGGGAAAAGGTCGCAAAATTGAAGGTCGAACGATCGAAAATTGGTTAAGGAATCCAGTATCAGATCCAAGGTCAATAATTGGGAGGAAAGAAGGAGGAGAGAAAACGGTCGAGAGAGAGAGAGAAGAATCCAGATCTCAGGCAAAGAGAAGGGATCGATGACTTTGGCATCGGGCATCCACCCTTTTTAGCAACCTTCGAAGCTGCTTTCTGTCTTCCACGGCATTTCTTCATTATCGTGTGGTCCAAGGGACAAAGTGATCGACTGCAGATCAGACTCCTATAGCAATATTTACCCAAATTAAATAAATTGTACTCGACATCCTCGTATAGGATTAAATTGTATAATCTTGTTTGTAAACATCGAAGAAGGGCAGGTTTGCGTATAAAACCTCATTTCGACATATTCATCTTTCGTTTATTTTATCAAACAACATAGATAATATAGGGGTCATCCGACCACGCGCGTATCTCCGGCGGAGCGTGCGATTACACAAGAGAAGTATAAAGGAGCCCAAACGCCTTACTTGTTGTTCTTCCCATCCCATGCTCTATTCATGCCATATCCATGACACGATAAAATCTCTAATAACTGCCAAGGCTTCTAAATATGCAAATTCTATCAGCAGTTATCCCTATCCGTCGTATGTCCCATACGTACCGGTGGCCAGCCGAATACGCAAGTTCGTGTCCTACATGAGACTCACACTCGTATAATAACTGTGTCACGATCAATGAAACATAAGAATGCCTCATGATAATGGGGTGGTCTCATAAAACTAGGTCAACATACATAATATATAATAAAGATAAAATATGATGCCACCGTCGTTGCACCCAAGTTATTCTTGGATGCACAGTTTATATAGCAGTTAAAATATATGAACTAAATGACAAAAACTAAATGCATGCACCATACGGAATGTAAATCATAGTACAATAAAATGATATACTTGCCTTCTCTGAAAAAGGATGAAGTCGCATCTCAAGGCGTCGTCCGATCTACCCGTCATATAAATTAAACAAGTTAGGTTACAAAAGTGGGTGAATAGGTTCGTCCATTTTAATCTATTTTAATTATAAATAAAATAACCTAAAATAGTATTTTTAATCTTATTATAATCTAATTTTATTGTTTAAACCCTAATTTTGGTCCAAAGAAAGTCAACTTTACGGATTTGGGATCCATGGCATACAAATCGAGGCAATCCGTTGACCAAAAAGTCAACCAACTCAAATCTTGGATTTGTGTATGGAATCCTATAGATTTTAGTGCTACATAAACATCAGAATTGATGGTTTCATAAAATCACAAGTCGGTAAAGAGTTATGGCCACAAGGGCGCATAGATGATAGTTTTCGGTGGTTTCCTATTTACGTCTATGTTGCATGAATTTTACAGTAGATTAAAATTATATGTTAAATTCTGAAAAATTAATTTTATGGAATATCATCATGTCAGCATTTCAAAACTTTAAACGGCTCATAGTTCTGAGTTTGGGATCTCCCGAAATCTTGAAAACATCGAAACGAGTCTGATTTTGGACAACTGTCACTTTTAGAATTTTCTAGAAAAATAGATTCTGAAATTATTAAAATAATTTATATATTCAGAAAACTAACCTTCATATGGTTCTAACAAAAAAATTGGAGAATGTTTGGAGTCCGGAGCTAGGAGATATCATTTTTTTAAGTCGTCATAACTACTAGAAAATGAGGCTTAATTTATGACAAATTTTGACTGTTTTTGGACGAAAAAGAGAGGAATTTTGGGAAAAAAAATATGAAAGATAATTTTATTCCATAATTCTAATAGGTATTTATAATGGTGGAGACTACTTAATTGAATACGACTAGGATTGGCTAATTTGGATATGATTAGGATCAGTTTAAATAAGGATAGGATATGCATGAAGTTGCTTTCCTAGTAGGCTCATAATTTGAATTAGTTTAAAATATAGTTTAAATTTATCTAAATAATTTATAATCTTAAATATAATTAAAGATAATACAAATAATTTATATATAATCTAATTAATATCTATTAATACTAAATTAGCATCTATCTAATATTAAGACTTTATATATCCAAATAAATCCTCAATAATTCCAAAAATCCAAAAATTCCTTAAAATTCTAAATAAATTATAGAAAAATATATTTAAATATTTTAACTCTAAAATAAATTTTTGGTAGTAATAACATTCAAGTATGGTCTAATAGTAAATCAAATCATGAAAGTCCTAAAAATTTACGTTTCCTAGGGTTTAATTACCCAAAAATTCTAGAAAAATCTCCAAAAATCTAAAATAGCCTAAAAATAATTCTAAATAAATATTTATATAACTAAATATATCATTAAATTTATTTTCTAATTAACTAATAGAATACTCTAAAGAAATTTAACATCTCTAATAAATATAATAATATCAAATACATACAAAATACCTATTTTGGATGAGGGAGTTTACACAGATAGTCCCTAAAATCCTTACGCGATCGAATATTTTCATGTTACCCCTTAGACAACTCAGGGTTCAAGCCATTCAACAAATCCTCGAAACTGCATTCAAATCACAAACGAACCCTTAAAAATCTGATCGATCCATTTCTAAAAATCTAAGCACACATCCTTGAATAGGATTCGTATCGTCCACTTGAACATACAACTGATTAGTTCCATAAAATCTAAGCACGATCCTTAATGTTCGCTTAGCGATATCGTCTTCCGATAGCACCTCTATCGATAGTTATCAAAAACCCATAATCTGAATCTAACTTATCGTTGTTCGAACGATTCTGATCCCGCACACAAATACTCAAACCAAATGTCTAATATGTAATTCTCAATGCTCAGCCAACAAGGCCTTTTACATAGCTATTTGTTCAACCAAAACACCATATAAGATTTATAAAATATCTAGATTCATTGTATGGAACATATTATGGATCATCGAGAGAGAGAGAGAGAGAGAGAGAGAGTTAGAGAGAGAGAGAGAGAGAGAGTGTATGACATCACCCATGAACATAATTCAAAGTTGAGAGATTCAATACCAGATCAAGGACGAAAAATCATACTCTGATAGCAATATGTCACGCTCCGGTCTCGTATTGTCGAACGTCCTCACATAGGCATGATTCTGTGTGAGCCTAATTGGTGCCCGTACAAGGCAAGCACTAAAATGGTCTATAAAATGCTAAGCTAGAGAGTCACAAAGATAGTCCCGAAAATCCTAAAGTGATCGAATATTTCCAGTTACCTCAACTAGGAAATTGCATAAAGATAGAAGAACTAAGAAGTAATTGATGTGCTAACATCCAAGCATGGGTAGAACGAAGTGGCTTATAGTGGGCTCATCACCTGAGGTGCAACCATTATTGTTTACTCAGAAGAAGAGATCAAGAAGAGAAGGATTTGAGCAGTACAGAAGAAGAGATAAGATAAGAGAACATGCATGATCACGGACATCTTGTGCACAAGTTGTAGGATTCCTACGGACGATCGTCAGGGCACTGGGACCGATCTGTCCCGGACGAAACAATAGTATAGTCGTGTTAATGGCCTAGTAGGGTAAGACGGGGTGTCTTGTAGCTGGTTCGCTACATGCACTGCAACCACCATCATCTACTTTGACTATACACTACCAAATTAAGTCATATTAACAACGTTATTAGCGACTCCGGACATAGATGTCGCTAATGTTATTGAAATTAGCGATGTATTAAATAGATGTCACCATGCGTCACAGGTAGTGACGTTCCGTGACGCTTGCCGACTACTATTAGTATTATGGAAAATGACGTCGCTTAGGAGTCATCGAACGTCGCTATATTTTTAACTACGACGACGTTTGATGACATTATATCTTATGAGTCAGATTATATTAAAAAGGAAGCGATGTCTAATATAAATGTTTCTTAGTTTTTAATAATACACCGATCAAGATTCATTTCCCCCTATTTCTAAATTTTTTAAACCCAATTCTAAAGCTTTCCCTCATCTGTTGTTGTCCCCTTCAACCGTCGCCGCTGCTCCTCCACTTTGATGTTCGCCCTCCCTCCGGCGACCACCCTCCCGTACGGCGATCAACCTCCTCCTTGCTATCATTTCTTCAGTCCTCTACTGCTGACCTCCTGACCACCGCATCTCCAGTCCTCCAACTCTGACCTCCGACTCGCCGTAGCTCCAATCCCACACTGTCGAACCCCCTTGTCCCCCTGTCCCGGTGACCACGACCCCAATTCCCCTCAGTCAAGTAAATCTAACCCTAACCCTATCTCTCTCTTGACGACACGACACAGACACACTAACATAGTCAAACTGACATGACACACACACGCACGCTGACACTGACACTGATATTTTGTGTAATATGTGTATATATGTGACACGACACATGTTGACACAGACACTGACACGACACACACGTTGTGTAATATATATATATATATATCTGTGTGTGTGTGTGTGTGTGTGTGTCCCCAACGCAAACCTTGATTTTATATATATGTGCAAACATGTTTGTTAAAAAGTTTGTTACATGGAGTTTTGAGTTGAAAACTCATACTTGTACTTATTATAATATGTTAACCTAGGTATAGAATTTTGAATTTTGAATAGATAAAATTTGGTATATGAATTCATTGTTTCATATGTTCATATAAAACCATGGCGACCCTGTGCCCTCTCCGACCGCGCCCCTAGGCACCCCTGGATAAAATTTGGAAATGGATAAAATTATATTTAACTAGATTTAACTAAATACTTTTAGTACCTAAATGTGTATATGATTTTTGACCAAACATTATAAAAGTCAGCATAAATATGTGTTTAGTGTTTGTATGAGGGATGCGTGAGCTAGTGAGGGTTAATAATCTATATAGATAGATACATATATAAGCGTATAGAAATATACAATTATAAGAGTAGGTATAAATATGTGTTGAGTGCCAAGATCGAGTGAGTGGCCTAGAATGTTGGTACCAAGATACCATGTGTCAAGTATAGTTAATACCATGGGTATTTGAAACTGTATCCTAGTGTTAAGATACAAGAGAGTATCAATGTGATATTGTGTACCATAGTATGCGATATCTATATGATACACAAATACCTAGAGTCTTATCAACACCTATGTGTATATTGGACACTCCGATGTCAAGTGTTTCTTGTGGGCTCACAAGGAACACATGATGGCAGAGATATCATTATCTCCTATGTCAACTATCCATATCAGGCCGAAGTCATGTGTCCGTGTCAGCTCTTCTCTAAAAAGTAAATTTGTATTTATAAGCCTTTTTGAGGTTTTTAGAGTTCTATCACTTTCCGAAAAATACGTAGAAAAATTATAATACTTAGCATTTTCTAGTATTTTTTGGAAAACTGGTAGAACTCTAAATGCCATCAACATGCTTGCAGAAACAAATTTTCTTTTCAGAGAATGGCTGGCAATAAACACGTGACAACACCTATTTAATAGGGTTTGAAATCGGCCAATCCAGTTATCAACTTGTAACCCAAAGTAGGTAGCTTTAACTAGTTTAACTCAAATAACCAAGTTTTGACCTTGGAATGACCTAGAGACCGAGTTTTAACTTATTGTCATGGGTATTTGAAACTGTATCCTAGTGTCAAGATACAAGAGAGTACCAATGTGATATTGTGTACCATGGTATGTGATATCCATATGATACACAAATACCTAGTGTAGTGTACATAGATATAAGATTTAGTAAGGTGTCAAGTGTAGGTATGATCGGTATAGTATAAAGATACAAGTATCTTGAGTATATGAGTACGTCTACGTGATCTTTGTGAGCCATATCTCTGAAAAGGAAATTTACTTCTGGTATGTGATGTCCACATGACTGGTTTAGCTATATAGGCTTGTAGAAGTAAATTTTCTTTCCAGATAATGGTTCACAAGGAATATGTGATGCATGTCACCCTCACTTTTTTAAGTAAGGGTAGTTTGGTAATTTTGCATGGGTATTTGTATTTTTAGGAATATAATATTAAATATTGTGCACGATGTAAATATTAATTATTATATTATTTATTTATTGTAGATGTTAG